>JARQTH010000645.1:314056-677472 GCA_030142595.1 Trachelus iudaicus
GAGAGATAGAGAGAGAGAGAGAGAGAGAGAGAGAGAGAGAGAGAGAGAGAGAGAGAGAGAGAGAGAGAGAGGGAGAGTAGAGAGAGAGAGAGAGAGAGAGAGAGAGAGAGAGAGAGTGACTGAGCGACTGAGCGACTGAGCCAGGGTACCGACTCACATTGTTGTTGTTGGCTTGTTGTTCGCTGGGAGTTCGGAGTTGCTGCGGCCAACGGGAAGGGAGCCAGCATCCAGCATCCAGCAGCGACACAATGCGGCCCGTATCACGCGGGATCAACGGGGATACATCAACTCATAACTCATAACCTGAGGAACCCCACCCTCTCTAAATCTTCACGAAACACTGCTTTTGACGTTTCGCCCGGCGAAGCACTGTTGTTACATTATGCAGCAGCACCGGACAGAGATGCTGGATGGATAAATCCTTTTTCGTCGGAGGGATAATACGCGCCTCGGATGGGCCCGCGAAGGGGGGACAGGGCGAAGGCGAGAGAGGGTGGAAACGGAAATAGAGGAATCGGACAGGGCGAGGGGATGCTGGGAAAGGAGCGGAAGATAACCAGATTGGACGATCTTCCATTTGAATTATCGTCTCTTTAGATTCTGATCGATCTTCCTGAACTCTTCGTGTGATATCAATTCGTTCCTCGGACGTTTGTGCACCCGTTGGCATCCAACTTGTACGGGGAACGTGGAACCGGGTCAGAATTGAGTCGTACCGTAGGGTGGTTCACTTTCTAGGAACACTTCGCGTGACAAGTGGCACGATAAGAGGCTCCTCTTACGTGGAAGCAGCTTCGAAGGGAGTTCTCGGAGCGACACGTGCCGAGCTGCGTTTAAATTTGTAGCGCCGTAACCTAATACTAACTAAACTTTCGTCGTTCGGGCTCTTGCTTCTGTAGTCCTCTCTCTCTCTCTCTCTCTCTCTCTCTCTCTCTCTCTCTCTCTCTCTCGTGCTCATTGGCATCTCGTGTCTTTTGGTGAAAATTTTTTTTTAATACGTTCTAACTGACTGTTTGCTATCGATCAGAAAAATATCTCAAAAAATCCTTGAAAATCGTGGATACGAAAAAAAATTGAGTTTACGGTGGTCCTTGGGATTACTGTAAATCTTGGTAAGAAAAGAGTATGGAAGATGTGTACATCGAGAAGGAAGAAAAGAAATTGGCTCTCATGGACCGAGGGGACGAGCGGGGCCTCCGGCACGGTCTTCTCGTGTTCTCCTGGCAGAACTCGTGACGTCGTCCAAGGCGGCGGCTCGATTACACAGAGGAAGAAGAGCTGCTACAGGACCAGCCTTATAGAAACTATCCGGCATAATATCCTACCGGTCGCGGTATCTCCGTGTCTTCTCTCCTGTGTCTCTTGTGACCCGCGGCCCGCCGGGTTAGATTCCTACGTAAACGTATACAATGCGAGTTATTGCAGCATCCGACGCGAGCTGTGGCGCCAACCGATCCGAGCTCGCATAAATCCTGGACCGCGTCGAGTCGTGGACCGACCGATTCTGCGGTCTTACCTTCTTCTGGCTTTGGTCCTGCGCACCCAACCTATCCTAGAGTCCCTGTACGCGTTTCCAGCCCGGTGCTGATTGAGTGTACAGAAAAGGCGATCGAACGATCCGAAACGAACTGACGCGTGGAAATCGTGATGCGATGTGAATAAATGCTTTACAAATTTTTCCGGTGACCTACGGGACACTAAAAATTGGTACGACGTAACTTCGTTAGGAGTTATTGACAGTGGATATAGAATTTATCGCGAAGACCAGGGATGTTTTTAGGGGTGGCGCCAAGATTAAGGAAAGAGATAGGGGATGCTAGGCTCTCGGGGGGGGTTGAAGAGATACACGTTCGACGCAGACCTTACGGACTGGCGTATCTGAAAATCTGGCTGGCTCGGAGCCCCATCGTGGCAGAGGCCGCGCCCTGAACCTGTCTGTCTGCCTGTGCGCCGGACTACCTTTGGCTGCTCGGTAGACTCGCCTAACTTACGGCCGGAAGTATTATCTTACAGTCGACATCGCATTGTTTTCATTCAAAGGCATTAGGCCGGCTTATATCTGTTAAATTGGCCAAACAGTAGCTTCGTTAAGCGGGCCCCGCCTCGGCCCTCCGATACGCAGGGCCGTATGTATATATTTTTATCACAGGCGCTAAGTCAATATTTTATTTACGCTAAAAACACAGTCCTGCCACTGTTAGAAAAATAAATTGTCCTGGGCTAAATTTTCACTCGATATTTATTATTTATTCCCGTCGCTCGAAATACGTACCGAATCTAAGGATGGCTTACCGGGCATTCGTATCGGACACGAGCAAGGTGTCTTGTTCGCGTACTCGATTCCAAGGTAATAAAAGTCTAGTCCATTGCCGGGTGGATTGGAGCGCTCGTTTCGTAAGGTTATCCCAGCATCTATCAGGCGGATAAGAGGAAACCCAAAAGCTTCTATGTCGGACGATATAACGTTTCAGTATACGCAGTGGAATGTACGGAGCGCTAGATTGCCGGTCCGAAGTTAAATGAATGCTGCCCTGACGATCCATTAACCGAATCGAATGAACGGTCTCTAATTAAGGCTATTTATCGGAAAACGAGGGAAACGAAGCCCCCGGGGCCATCGGACTGACGAGCCCGAACGGTTAAGGGTGGAAACTCAAGAGTTACTCAGTGCGGGTATACGGGGGCGAGTTAAAAGAACGAGAGAAACTGCGAGGGAAGACAGGAGAAAAAAAATGCTAGAGACCGACGCGGTACGGTAGGTAGAGACGCTGGTGAAACAAAGGGAGAACGAAGCGGGGGAGGAGGGGATGAAAAACAAAAGTACGCGGGTGCGCGCATGGTATCGACCTCTCAGGACGATTCCCGATTATCTTATAAAAATTCACAGGTCGAACCGTGGCGTGTTACTATGGAGACTAAATCATTCAAAGCCCGCTTGAGCTGACGTCGTTCTAGGGGACGAGGGTGGGTCCTGATACCCTATGAAAAATAAGCCACTGTCGCGCCGGCAGATTTTCAGCAAATTTCATCCTCGCGGAAGGAATCCTCGTCGAGGTTTACCTTGGGAATCGTATTCGCTTCAGGGGTTAGGATCCATATACCCTTGCCTTAATATTCTTAATAACGCCGAGTGTCTTATAGGGGTTTCAGGTAAATTGGTCACCCGTTAGATTAATTTGCTTATGAAATAATTGTACAGCCCGAGTGCTCAATGCGAAGAATCGAGAACGATCCCCTTTGGGAGCACCGAGTGGTCTACTCTTGGAATCAGCCTCCTCTCTATAGCTACTCCTACCCCCCCTAATACAAGCAACTCATACCCGTGGCTGCAGCGGCGCGTAATTCATTCTTCTATTCTCGCCGGAAATCGCATCTCTCGAGTGATTCTCAAGGACGACCCGGTGGATAATATACTTCGCGAAGTACGCTCATCAAACACAAGCGGGAGCAAGCAAGCGGATATATTAGGATGCATCTCCATAAAAGTTGGGACCGAGCACAGAGTCAACATCCCATCCCGCCGAGGCGGAGGCTCCTTTCGGCTCGGGAACTCGCGAGCGTCTTGCGGCAGCAATCACCGATATTGAGGCTTTCATTTCGTCCCTCCCGAGGTGGGGTCGGTCTGGGTTTCGCTGAGGTCTGGCTGGGACCGGGTTGGGTTGGGGTACCTTGCACTGACGTGGGTTTCCGCGGGAGTGATGAGACCCGGAGAAGGATTTTATTTCCCTTTTCTCGAGGATGTTGCGCAACCGGAACGTATCAGCGTTATTCTTCGTTGTATGCCTTGTGGACTTGCCTTTAGGATAGTGAACTTTTGTGTTGAGAATTTATGAAAAAAAAAAAAAAAATTTCTGTGTAAGGTCGAACGGGGGAAGCAAGTAGTTTCGGGGCATGGAAATATTGATGGGTAAGAAAAAGTTGGCCCCGTGAAGGGTGACTTGGATTATCCGTGAATAATTAGTAATCCCTTGTTAAATAAATCTTTGTGGTAGTTTTGGACGACGGGTGGTAAAATCTGGTCGCACCCACAATTTTCTATCAATGGAGACTCCCGGCGCGTGTTTACCCCAAGAAACAAAATTGAAGAATGGTCGAGGGATGTCGGCAAAAGGAGGTTGCGAAGCATGAAAATGAGATTGGACGGGATGGTTAAAAAAAAATGTTTACCTCCAAAAGGTCGCGAGAGCTCGTGTGAAATTAATCGAAAAAATTGATTGTCCCAAAAATTGAGATAAAAATGAAATATTTAGAGAATGCAAACGGAAAGTTTTTGATTCATCCGGCCGCAGTTTGACTTCCGACAGCTCGAAGTTAATCCCAAGGTAAAAGTGTCGAACGCGCTGCAAAACAGATTAGCAAATTCCCAAGTGACGCCCCTGACTGGACTGCGACCAGGACCTGTAGAAGGACCGGACGGAAAATCGGTAAGAACTTTTCCCAGTGACACGAGGATCCTCGTGCACAGTGGCAGCGCTCGCTTAATCTGTATTCATCAGCACTTATAGGCATCCTGGGTATAGGGTAAGGAGCTAATCCGGCTGATCCGCGCTGAGCCGCGATGCTCCGCCCCACAGTTCTAGGTCATCCGAACTAGCTGTGCGTCTAGCCGAAGCATCTTCTGGAAAACTCACAGCTGCCCAGCGGAAACCGAGGTCCGTGTCCCGACGAAGCGTCCAGGCTGATCCCCAGGAGTCATCGATACCAAAAGGATACAGGCAAAGAGTCGTTGAGCAGAGGATTGAGAAAAAAAATATTCGTATCAAGGATGAAAAGAAAAATTGATAGCGGGCGTCGCGACGCAAGGCGTCTCGCGGCAATAAATCAAATTGACTGGTTGCGACGTCCGGCGCAGCAGCATCCTCTGGTCCCGGTGCATCCCCTACGCCCACCGTAGCCACCCCCGTGCCAGCGTAACGGCAACCGTCCATATACAACGTGTCCAATCGCAAATCCCTTTAATTCGTTCTTTACAGTATAAGTTTAATCCGAATTAAACTGCGTCGGACGGGCCATAAATTCCAACGAGGCGAGCATTAAAAGGAGTGCTCGCCATGTTGGACTCGCAACGGCAGCCATGCTATAGCCGCCACCTACAACCTTCCAACCTTTTCCTACCTTCGTCGATGCCTTCTCGATGCTGGTACGGTTGGTACCTACGCGCGATTGCCTCCGGGGTAACGCGTTTCACTGGTGCATACGACACGGCATACCGATACCGATACCCTGGCCTGCCGCCGTAGCCCATGGGCATTTATTTACGGAGATCTATCGCCCGACGGCATCCATTACGTTATATTACCTTGGTACGTTCATTCGTACGTTCGTGTCCAGGTTTCCAGGGCCGTACACTGGTGGGTGCTATAGGTATAGGCCATAACGAAACGAGAGACAGATAGGTGCCCGGAACCACTCCCATTCGAAACGTGATGAATGCTGCTCGCTACGCCAATGGATCAACCAGAAAAATGGCAACACTGTCGACGGACAATAGGTAACCGTCGCTCTGACAAATCTTGATAATCGTTTTGGTGACGTTCGGACGATAATGGCACGTGAGAAAAAAAAACACCCGGTACAGAAGTTCCATCCTTTACCACCGGTACAAGGACAATTTCCAGGGACTCTTTATCGGCGAGTTCCCTCTCCTGGAGAAATATTTCATCAGGGTACGTCACTCTCTCTCGCGGCCGACTCCACACGGACACACTGAACTCGTCGCAGCGTTCCATGAATTCGCTGACGTACCAGAAACCGATCAAGTTGCATTACACCGGAAGTACAACGGTTGTACGTACACGGGTCGGCGCCGCGGAAACAGGAAGCAGCGTTGCAAAACTTCAATTTCGGTCTGGCAAGCACGTGTGGCAGGACTCAATGAACTCTTACGGAGTCATCGAATTTCTTGCCGGTGCGAAAACTTTATTCCCCTCGCCATTTAACCGGTCTCTCTGTTGACTTCGATCTTTTTCATTTTTTTTCCCCCAAATTAAAGTTACTAGACGTCTAGTTATTTTCTGCACCCAATCGCCATGCGACGTCGATCGGTATGCCGATACGAAGTTATGTACCGGAAGGTAAAGGCACAACGCCCCCGTTCGACACAATGCAGCGGTTGTTACGAACCATCGTCATCAGTGACGCGTGGAGAATGATGATCAAACAACGCGTGCCGCTCGTGAATGCTCATAATGAGAGACACGCGTGTATTACGCGAGTTACCGAGTCGGAGTGAATGAGCGGTCGAGTAAATCGAGGGTCGATCATGGGGTAGTTTGCCTTACGGGTCCCATAGGCCACCGACATGGCCGGGAAGGGTGGCTGCGTTACGTGGATGTCTGGAACAGCAGCGGCAGCACGAGGAAGCGCGGGGGCTTTGTGCACTTTATGGGTCCAACATCGCGTTATGATTATTCACGGGATACTGTGTTTTATTGTCCGCAAAGGCAACGCGATGCGTTACGCACGAAGGACGAGGGGAGGGGCTGAGGGGAGTGGAACCGTATGCAGCACGCACGTCGTTACGCTACCCCTGGAGTGTCGAAACCCTGATCCTTGTTTTAGGTTGGGGATCAAAAGGTTTCAGGGACAAGGAATTAATTCTGATTTATTATCCGGTCTGGGAGTTGTCTCTGTTCTTTGTGTGTGTGTGTATATATATATATATATATACTTTATTATATTTACAATGCGTTCCCAAAGTCATCCGCTTCCGTTGTTCTTGGCTGGTATAAGTCTGGGATTTCCGTAACGCCCGGAATCCTAGTGAATTTTCGGAGGACCTCGAAAGACGCTTTATTGAGAATATTGGGATCATACGGTACAAGCAATAATACGATAGAGGACCGTATCAAACCTGCGTGTCCGGCGTGCCTGGGTTCATTCGTCGCATATCGAGGATGTCCAGTTCGATATGAGATATCGTCCTGCGTTATAATCCGTATAAGTCACTAGGTATATTGCCGCCATACCTCACGGGTTCATGACATACCGCGTAACACCACACCCACTCCCATTACTTTTAGCCTCCGACGGTCGATTCCGTACTCGCACGAATTTCTGTGATGAATTCCGCGCGTCCCTTCTCGTCTCTTTCATTTGGCGGTAGCAGTTCGGCTTCTGCTTCCGGTACCGTCATCCCGTATTAACGAAGTCCTGTCACGAGTCCAGTTCACTTTCACTAGAGAAATTAGTATACGTCGACCTGACATCGTACCCACACTTGTATGCATACTCGTAGTATTTTAAAGCCTGGATACACTATATCAGCCGGTACGAACTTTGGCCCGGTGACAAAGACCCAAATCGGTCCAGTGTCTCAACCATCTCGCGCGGATGCTGGAAAACAGTTTAGCAGACCGTCACGGGTCCACGAGCGTCGGGACGTCATTCTCCCACGTTCCTGGGGCGTCGATCTCGCCGCGTGACGCCAACTAGACCTGTCGAAAATACAAACGGCTCATTGTGGATGCTCTCTTGTCTTCTCTCGACATGGTCCATCAATACCAGACTGTACCCATTATCGTAGACAAGTCATTATATTCAGACGAGGCATATCAGGACGTATCGAGTGACACGATACATTGGTGAGTATCGTAACAGGAGTAAAGGCAGATCAAAAATTTTGTTGGTCCATACGGAATGTTATTACGCGTATGAAAAGCGGGATGCTGTAGACTAGGTGTACTGGTTTCCGGTGTATCGAATCTGGAACCTGTCCGGTATTTCGAACGGCTGCAGCTTATTAGAGGAACGGATCGAAATGTACGTGCTCTCGAGTCTTGCACTGGCAGGGATACAGGGGAATACAATAACGTGGAGGATGAAGGAGGAAGCGGCCGAAGGGGCAGGAGGACGAACGAGGACAGAGCGACCAGGGACAGAAACGGGGATATGGGTGTACCTAGTGCCGAAGGGAAGAGAAGGGTCGGAGGTCAGTCGTATTAATATCGCATATCGGACAGCCATGGCAGACCCACCACACGGACGTCGACCGGCCGATATGAAATCATCGCGCCGCGAGGGAGTGCTCCGCAAATACTAGGGCATAATTGGAATCCATCCAGCAAACACGATATCCACACTCCAATCAATCCGTCACATCGTTCCTTATATATTTAATGACGTCAACGCGGACCGATTCTATTCCGAAAATGAGAATCACGTGAGATGATTGAAAAGAAAAAAGAAAAAGAATAGGAAGTAACGGAACGATCAGGTCGATAAAGGCTCATGGCGAAGGACTCGGATGGTTCAGTTCCTGTTACTGGGTGAAGCTCTGGGCTAATTAGGCTAAACGAAACCAATGGCGATTATTCGTCTTCCCGTTTGGCCTAGCGGGGACCCCTTGTCACGCGTGGGTCTGACCTTTGTGCGCGTGACGCCTGTCACTCTTGGCCGTTCTTCTGTTGATTGTATGCACGAGGCGTATACATCAGGGCGCACGCACACGCGGAAACGCTCTTCTGCTTTTGGGCCAGGACTCCTCTAATTTCCTCCTTTCTCAGCAATTTCCGAAATTAATAGCCGGCTAAGTGGCGGTTAAATTATTGCCTCGTAAATATCTCTCCGCGCCCTCGGCATTCTCGTTCAGCCGTGGTAGGGCGATCGAGGCCCCCGACAGGTCCGATTGTCCTTAGGACGTCTCCTCGGGGCCCTGGGGTCGCCACGATCCTGACGAATAGTTCTTACGCGAAGACGAGAAATTATTGGCTCTGTGGCAATTTTTTTATTGGAATAGAAAAAAAAATTTTTTAATCCAGAAAGTGACCCAAGTCCTACCTGTTCTCTGCAATCAGGAACGCGAAGTGCTACGGAGGATCCTTATGGCAGTCCTGGGATCTTGACGAATAAGATTCCAGCAAACGGTCAAGTTGACCGTCAGGTTGATTCACTGTTGAGCCAAGAGAAGAACGTACGTAGACACGGCGCAATTCTCGAGTCAGTCGATTCCAAAGACAATTCCACGACGTCGGCCATTCTCTTGGCGGCGCGCGGAGACGATAATTCCGACAATTAGATCGCGGCTATACGTTACGCGCTTTTTTTTCCCAAGGGGGTTGCCGGCAGGAGCCGAGGGTGTCCGCCGGGCCGTCGTGGACGTGGACGGGGATGAGGAACATGGCCGCACAGGCTTCGCGTCTCCACCTTTTTATTGTGAGCGCCAGAGGCAGAAGCGGAGGCGCGCACAACAGGCAAGAGAGTCAGAGTCGGGTAGGTAGTCCGCTCTGGTACTGATGGAAAGAGTAAGGGTGCAAGAGAGGAAGCGCCGGAGACCAAAGAGGGCATTGAGAACGAGAGAGAGAGAGAGAGAGAGAGAGAGACCTGCAGGGTTCTCCACACTTATTCGCTTCGTCGTGCCAGTGGGTTTATTTATCGGCGGTTGCCGTTGAGTGGCGCTAGCGCGGCATTTTAATTGCGCTCTTATACCACCAACAGGGCCTCCGGGGCGGCAGGCTCGCCTCCGTAGTCCATGTTGTCGCGTATTCCAAATGACCTCCACCTCCTTTGGCGCGAGGCGTACCTACCGGCTCTCTCTCTCTCTCTCTCTCTTTCTTTCTTTATATACATATATAGCCCATATAGACAGAGGACGTTGCTGACCCTGTGTAGGTATGCCTCCCCGAAGGCCTGCGCTCGGCGTATTTCAGCGAGTTATCATCGCCAGATCTACAGGGACTACGCGAGAAATTATTTATTAGCGCGGGACACCTCCCTCGGGCTCCTTCGTCACCATGGCTGCGCTTCTTCTTCCACGGCATCGTAAAAAAGATTAATGAGCCTCTGACCAACCTTCCGCGACGAAATCACTATAGTCGCGGTAACGCCATTCGACTTGACGTCTCTGGCTTTTCCTCCCTTATCACTGTCTCCTCTGTTATTCTTCCTCGAAATCTTGAACACCTATCCAGGGAAGAACGGCGTTCGTTTTGTTGGTATACCATTTTTGTTCATTCAATATACATATATACATCAACCCGACCGCAGATTACTTAAATCAGTAGTATACCCGGTGTTGTAAAAAATTTTTCAAAAATTCATTTTCACGCTTCGGACCTTCGAGTCTCAGGCGAAAAATGTCAGGTATATTGTTTAATGTTTTCTTAACGCCCAGCCCTCTTTGCAGAATGCCACAGACCCAACGGTAATCCCGATAGCTCCAAAGCGCATAAGCCGCGTCGAAGCCCTTTCGAAAAATCGCCGAAGAAAATATTTGTCGGGCGTGTCGACCATTGTGTATAAACAGATCGGCGCGACCACGTGACCAGAAAAGACCTGAAACACCGACGTGACCATAGCGGAAGCTTCGCGTTTACCCCCTCAAGACCAATTCTTATATAGGTATATACACCGTGCCGGTAGTACCGGCCAGGGATCCCAGAGCAAGCTCAGCCTGTATTCTCAGGACCAATCAAGACCAGACCAGAGCGCTACGTGACTGAATTATTCAGCAGGTGTCACCCGGGCAAGTTTTCCCTGATTTGTAACACCAGCGCACCTGTAAGAAGGTATAGAGAAGAAGTAAAAGAGCAAAAGTCGATTCCCTGATCTTGCTGCTTCGGAACCCACCTACGTCCATACCCATATCCCTATCACACATCCCCGTCTCGCCCGCAGACTCGTTGTACGTGCAGCCGGAAGTCGAGTGTGAACCGAAGTAAAAAAAAAAAAAAAAGAGTTAAAAAAGAAATCAGATCTCGGCCGATCGTTCCCGGTTAACGATTTGTGAGAAACGTCGCGTCATTCCCGTGCAGTCGCTCCACATGGATATCCACCCCGTGAGCGAGACGTCACAGTCACGTGGTATGATTTCACGGTAATTAAGCCCCAGGGCGTTATTCGAATACATACCAAAATAATATGTTAATCGTGAGCGCCGCCAAGCGTGAATCGTTCCTCGAGTCGAGCGACGAGAATCGCGAGGGAGGCAGGGTTGTCGCTGACTCGTTACGTACCATACGTCTGCGCTTTGCGTACTCGGCTTGTTGGAACGAGGAATTAGAATACAATCATATCTCTCCGAGACATTTCGTGGTACACCGTGTATATACCTATACACACGGTACGGACAGTATCCCATTCTCGGTCAGCTTAGCGTTAGATTCACGTCCAGCTCGCGTCACTCCGTTGGTATAAGCGACCCGGCAAAAGATATTTCCTCCATCGGCCAATGGAAACCCACTCGAAGGCGTGATACGTCCGACAACTTACCGGCACTTAAATGCCGCATTTACATTTTCTGCTACCGTTAGCACCGATATTAAATCTACATAAATATTCCCAACCTCCCGCGTCCCCTCGCCCCCCCCCACCCTCCCCTCCACCACTGTACCTATACGGCTTAATTTTTTACACGTGTAGTTTAGTATCTTATGGTAATGGACGTTTCGCGTTCGTCGCCAATTCTCGGAAGCGTGCTAAAGAGAAGATATCGAATCGACTCTCGAGACATTCGATATAATATATATATATATATATATATATATATATATGTGTATATATGCTCAAACGCTATTACACGAATTGATCCACTTACGGATGGACTGTTTACACGCTCTTGACTCCCTTTTTTTTATTACCCGTCCATCCTTTGATTATAACCAAGATAGTCTCCCGCGAGACTCTCCATCGGGATACTTATCCAAGAAAACAATTAACTCTAATAACAGTAATAAAGCGTCACGGTTGAGGCGTTCCGTCCTAAGCGGGATGTATCGGTTACAGGAGTACCTTCCTCGTGGCGAAGTATCAGTCCTTAAAATCGTCGAAAACAAAGGAAGAGTCAGAGGATGACCCGATTGGTCAAGAGTTCAATGAGATACCGTCGAATTCAATTAACGCGACTATCGCGTTGAAATTCAAGCAAATCAAACGAGATTGTCTTTTTGTGTATACGTGCGTGTATATATATATTTGATCGAGCGAAGAATATTCGGGACTAATTGTCAAAGGTTATCGTGAATCTCATTATGCATAGGTTGCGCGTGTATCGCGACATGGTTTAACCGGGGGGGGAATCCCCCTGGCGCGGCGGGCGCGAAGGGGGAATCCCCGGGCGAGAGGAGCGCGGGCACGGAAGGTTTACACGGAGCGACCGTTCGTTTAGTTGGGATCGCGCGAACGAGGGTGATGTCACCGTGCCTGTTCGATCCGCTATCGCGAATTTTAATGATGGTGCAAATGTCTGGACGGACGGCATTATATTATCTCGGTTTAGGCCGGATGCAGGGGCCGCCCACGCTTCGACTTCGAAACCACCTTGTATAATCTCGACTAACCGACCTCACACCTCACGCATCCATGGAATTTCGTTTGCCCGATGCCGTCCACATTGGACCGTCCCGGCCATCGTGAACCTTTTCTGTATGGCTTGGTGTATCTTGAACAATTTTTGTTTTCTTTCTCTTTTCTTCCTCCGCAGCCTTCTGCATCCCGACTATGCGTGCGTGCGAATCGAGTGGTCTCTACTCGATGCAGCTACGGTGCATTCGTGTTGCACCGGTGCAACGATACCTGCTTCTATAGCGGCCGTACCTATGTATACTCGCAGCATAGCGCGGGAGAGAAGGATGAAGTCGTTTTATTGCGCAATTTCAGTGTCAACTCCATAAATTTCAATTTATATGCATGTCCGTTTTCACGTACGTGAACCGGGCGCTGTTAAATGACGCACGCCCCTGTTATCGGGACCTTGTTTGCCATACCGTACTGGAAAAAAAAAGAAGTCTTTTTTTGAAATTGGCGGTCAGGCGGGTGGCAAAAATTTTTAAAGAAAGTTATTCCACTCGTAGAAAATTTTGAGATTTTCACTGTATCGGCACGTGTGGATAGAAAATTATTTTTACGATATTAAAATTCTGCCGTGTCCACACGTGCGGATTAGGATATACGAGACTGCACCGGTAGGCGAGTACCTTGCGTGCGCAACAGTGTGGGCTGTTGATAAACGACGTTGAATAATACTTGTGGATTTCGCTTAATCAACTCACGAATGTTACCGTGCGTGCTTCTTCGCAGGGAAATTGAATTGGTGGTAAATGTAGAGGCGAGGAATCTCGTGTCTTTCGCACGAAAAGAACGTCAAAGGGTTCGGCCATTTTTACCAGGAGAGTCCACAGCGTACGAGTCTCGTACGTGAGAATCCTTTGGTTAGTTTTTGCTTCCACGTGTACACACCACGTACACATTGTGACGTGATTTTTCGATTCACGGTCACAAGGCGACTCCGGCTACCGATACAGATAACGTTCTCGCTTTCTGGTTCCCTTCGAGTCGCCACTCTGCTCGGAAGCTGCGCTCCCGGGTTGATTCGTACAGTTGGACCAATGCTCTCGTAAGATTTCGTTATTGTTTGGTTGAGGTCGAGGTGCTCGAATCTGCCGTGGGGAGATGGTCGCGACGTACCGAGTTGCCCGGCAGAGGAGACGTCCCGACGGAGACGTCTCCAGGACCGGCAGAAGCCCGGGTGAGATACCGGCGCCCCGCTGGAGACGAGCAAAGGTTTTGGTACGGTTAAGGCCAGGGGCGGAACCATCTGACCCGATTTAAGGAAGTGGTGCTCCCGTGCGCGCAGCCAATTGCGTTTGCTGATTTTACGCGTCCCCAAAGATATACAGGATCCGTTAGTTCATCGCATTATCTGATAGGTTCCGTCAGAGCTCTCGTTTCGGCAAAGCTGGACCTGTTCCCCTCCAACTCCTAGTTCATACCAGTTCGTCGGTTCCCGGTGAAAAAAGAATTTGCCGACGCCCGCCTGACTCGCGGATGCACGAGCGAAGGGTGGACGGCCGAAGATAACGTAGGTTGGTTCTGGAAGATAGTTCGTTATCGGGTTTTTCGCTATCGGTGTCCAGTTAAGAAAAACACGTTACAATATCTATACATTATCTACATTATTCGGTGGACCCGTGTAATCAAAGGCGAATGCTCGACGCGCGGTCATTAAGGCGAAATTGCACGTGTGATACTCCAGTGCACAAAGCGAAGGTTAATATCGAGTTTACGTCGTTCGTATGTAAATAAAGCTTGAGGGGGATGACGAAGAAGTGGACGTTCAGAATAATGTAGAATCGTCTCCGGAGCCGCTCCGCGTCATTTCTCTGATCCAGTTCAGCCGATCTCTCCTCACTTGGCTCCTTATAATTCCTTTGCTTCGCTTCTTCGTACGTGCCAATCCGCTTGACCATTGACGGGCAAAACCGACGGATCGACGGGACTTCAGGAAGCCCAACGGGCCAAAGAATGTACGAGGCCTCGCGTGAACCGCGTAGGCTGGCTAACGAGCTCGGCGCAAGATGTGAACGTCGTTGCTCTGTACCTCGGTGCTCTCGTTATCCTGGATAAGAAGGACTCCGTTCTTCTCGGGCTGCCTGTTAAAGTCTGACTTAATCGTTGGCTCGGATCTTGGGATTATTTCGTTAAAAATCGTTCATTGAAAATATGCCCCAAAGAACATACGTACTGTATATGTATATGGGGTGTGACAGCGGTATCAGGAATTAAATTTTTATAAGGATAGTATCGCCCAGGATCGAATCCTTGGGTCATGGCCGTCTCTTGGCGGACTTGGGCCCTGTTCTTCTCAAGGACAGTGGGTGGGAGGGAGCTGAAAGGAAGTCGAAGATATAGTATCCGTTGACTTGACTGGGCAGAGAGTTACGTGGCTGGTGGTGACGGTTTCTCTTGATAAATTGATTCCAGTAGTAAGACTATCTTCGTGTCGCGAATGCGCGTTTCCAACGGAGTAACGATGGCGGTTGGTCATTGTCTTAGGTATTATCGAGACGGGCATCTCGAACGCCTCCTCGAGTGCGGGGGCGGACGAGCTTCTGCTCTTCTTTAATCCTCGTTTATTCTCCTCTTTGACCCTTCTCTTGGGTACCGTACCACTCTCTGAGTTTTTTTCTTCTAACAATTTTTTTTTTTTCAAGACGACGTACAGAGAAGCTAAATCTTTGGATACTTGGACCGTGCTCTCGGTTGGAGAAAAGGTGGTCTCACCTTTCTCTTAAGGTTGGAAAATACAAGGGAGACCTTGCCACCGGAGATGAGGCGGAAAATTATAAATAATGACGAGCCTTTAAATTCTTATTCCCTGCAGCCTCCGAGAGATCAGAAAGAGTAAGATTGAGTCTGAGAGAGAGAGAGAGAGAGAGAGAGAGAGGGAAAGAAAAGCGTAAAGTGATAGAGACGCTTCTTTTTTCCTGTGGATATTCAGAAGTGAAAAAAGTTTTTTTTAACATTTTCACATCGACGATATAACCTAGAAAAATACTTTATTCAAGCGCTCTTCTTATTCGACTACGTCATTACGTGTAATCGTCTCAAAGACGTTGGGGACCTTAAACCCAGTTTAAAAAAATACCCAGAAAAACGATAGCCACACAGAGAACCGTAAAATCCTCTTCTATATCAGATACTAAAAAATATTCGTGACAAAGATCCTTCCTGGAATGACGGATGATCGTTTTGTCTATCGCTGAATAATCATCGTATCCGGTGATACGATTTCTTTATCAGTAGCCGAAGTGCCCTCGTGGGTCGTGCCAATGCATCAACTTTTAATCTACAGTGTAATTACAGTATGACTATCGATAGGCTCGACGGATAAAATTCCACGAATTTGCACCGGTCGATAGAAATTGGTCCAGACACAGCGGCGGTCGGAGATAGACTCCGAATATATCGTAGGATCGGCCATACGAATTATCTAGAATTATAACCTACAACCTAGTCGGAGATCAGACTCCGGGAGTATCTTGCAGGTATTCAAGATGCTTGTAGCTGTCCGAGCGAAGGGAGCTAACGCAGAGGGTGAAACCAGGAACGTAGCCGGTGCATCAAAGGAGGCCGACGGTAGGATATAGGGTTACCTACTGGGGGCAGGATAGGCAAGCACACGGGCTATTCCTCCTAATAGCTGCCATTGGCCGTACAGTTTTGTTGAGCTTTGCCACGGCCGTGTTTCGTAAGGTCTCGTGCAGTAGGTATGCGTACAAGAAGTTTCCCATTGAGATCCGGCGAAGCGTGAGCTGTAGACACGACGTGTCGTCAAGTTCACAATGGACCCTTATGGAACTCGACTGTATGTGTGATACACGGCTGCGATCGGTCGATGACGTCAGCCAGTCCAAAATACCAAATCCATCCCTGCCGAAGACCAACGCTTGTCTACTTGCCTTAACCCCATCGCGACCATATCGAGTAGCCCATGTCAAGTAACAGCCTAAATCTCCATCCAGTGTTTTTCTACCAACATAGAGGCCCAAAACCCACCGGTCGGCTACGTTAACGTGGCGTGAAGATTTCGGCTCACGTGGCTCCACGTATCACGATCCCCGGACCTGGTCTGTGTGTTAGAATGACGGATACCCTGGCAGGGTCATTTGGTCGGCAGATAACGATCTCGATCGCTGCGACGGAATCCTATCTGGGAATCTGAGTAGACGTGGGTCCGATTCGGATGAGAGGACTTTGGAGTCTCTCTTAGGGAGGACGGATATACGTCATAGAGTCACGAAAGCCCTCGGGAAAGTCTCTCGTTATTACGTCACGCTCTCTGTCGAGACTGTCATCGCTTTGCGGAGTGACAAGTATTAACGCGGACGCGTTGGTGGCGCGAGGAGCCAGAGAGAGAAAACGCGAAGCCGGTCTTAGGTATCCACGTAGGTACTAGGTGCAACCTCAGTGACTTGGGTATACACTGTGCACGTGGGTATGGATAAATTTTGCGATTCCTTAAGGCGGTGAGGTTAGGAAAGTCGACGGGGGTTGGCTGAGCTTGTTCGCGTAGGTGCTTACACGTTCCCTGGGAGGAGTGGGAGGTAGCCGAGAGCGGGGGAGGGTTTGAGGCTGTCGGGCCAGGAGGGGTGAGGTAGCGCCGGTGGAGGTTAGCTTTGTTACCTCACTGGAGGAGGTGGAGGGTGGGGGGGGAGGTAGGGGATATTAGCGAGACAAATAGCTCGGTGGGCTCTACGGCTGTAGGTACATAGTGTGCGCCGGGTATCACGGGGGGGGGGGGTCTGAACACTCTCTGTAGTATCACCGACTAACCAAGTAAAGCGCAATATGCTTGTACGTGGCTCATGGCAGCTACTACGCGAATAAGCGGAGCTTAGTCCCCATATTAGCATATGAGCACTGCCTAATTAACACCCGGGCCACCCCCGGCACAACGGCATTAAATAACGTAAACCTGGCAGCCATTGTCTTACCCAAAGCCGTTCGTAAAACTCGGGTTAAGTGCCTCGAGCATCGCTTGAAATTTAGGGGTCATAGGGCAACCCGCTGATATCGCACTGGGACCAGACTCGCTCGCCGTGTCAAAGAGCAGCCACAACTTTACGGCTTAATTGACACTTTAATGAAACGTATTGTACCAACGTGACGGCATTCCCTGTACCATTATGGTAATGCGTCTCTTCGTCCCTCGCGCTGCACCCCTTGCCACCCCTCTCGGCAGGTACGGCAGGGGAGGGGGTTTGATTTTTTCTGAAAATAATAGGTACGACTTCGAACGGTATTGCCAACAGTTACACGGGGGTGTCGTTACGGTGGTTAAGCTCCGGAGTGGGTCGTCCAATTTTGTAAAGCCTTCTGACCAACTGGTCGACTTACGTTGTCGGATCTAATAAAAGAAATCGAAATGCGGGTAGAATGAATTTATGAATGTCGGAGGAGAGGACCGACTGCATTCCGTGAGTCTGTGCCCGGACACAGGGAATTGTCGCCCTCATTAGCGACTCGTTTAACTTTTCGGCTTCTCGTCTCCGCAGCTTCTCCTCCCTCTGGGATCCCCTTTCAGGAGCGTCGATTGATATGCGTCGCGCGGTCCTTCGCGCGCGTTTCCACCGGGGAACCTAATCTCGGTTGATGTTAATGAATTTTAATTCATTACCAAAGACCAATTCCACTGCACCCTTCGAACAGACGTTGTTACGACCGGCCCGTGATAGTTTCTTAATTGGAATTCAAAAGTTAACCGCACGAAGCGGATGGACCGGTAACTTTGGCGAATATCAATAATCACCAAT
This sequence comes from Trachelus iudaicus, assembly GCA_030142595.1. NCBI lineage: Eukaryota > Metazoa > Arthropoda > Insecta > Hymenoptera > Cephidae > Trachelus > Trachelus iudaicus. The sequence goes on from JARQTH010000645.1 coordinate 332,086, forward strand.
CGATATCCGACCGGTCACACGGTTTCGAGATATAAACCGATCTGGAGTCGATGAAATTCCAACGGGGTCGTCGGATAACGATATCCGATCGAGCGCAAGGAATATCAGTCACGGATCGGGCCCATCGGACACGCGCCATTAAATATTTTGAAATAATAAAACCCGATATGATTCGATAGGTCGGGTTGAGACTGGGATAACGAAATACATAGAAGGGAACGGTGTAGCTTGGAGAATGTCAGAAGTCGTAACCGCACGAAGACCCGTAGACACCCATCCGCCACTGTGTATACTGGGATAAAAGAATCAAAATCCTCCAAAGAGCCCAATTTACCGATGGTTATAAAATAGCCCAGAACGTCAATCCGAGTTTCCATGTAGCCGGACACAAGGAATTTCATCAATTCGGGTCGTAATGGTCGTGCGACTGTTGAGCACGGAGTAATAACAGTCGCTCGGGAGGGTCGGTAAGGTAGAGAGGGTAAAGAAGGAGGCGCTAGAATTCGGTAATGACGCGTGTATTAAAAAGGCTCATGACTTAAAATAAACGCGGTGTACGCTCGGCGGTGATTGATGAGCCCGCGAGTAACGTTCCAGGGCGCCGTGGGAGGAGCGGCGAGTACGAAACTCGTGAAAGAGGCAAAAGGACACCTCGACGATTTGTGCGGCCGTGTCTTCGTGCGAGGACAGAGCGGGCGAGGCCCGTACCGGTCCAGAAGAACTGTGTACGCGGCGTTACGTACCGTACGTACCGTACCGGTAGATACCAGCGAGCGAACCGAAATATCGAAGGAGCGGTGCGCGCCGCCAGTTTGAAAGGAGCATCCAGCATCACATACCAACGCGACAGGACCCCGAGGCAGTTATAAATATGTCCTTGTGACTGATGACACTGGGCGCTACGTGATCGATGATTGACGAGAATGGTCGTTGGACGTCCCACCGTGTACATCGATGCCGGACATACGAACTTTTCGTACACCCGCTGAGGTACAGGTTTACTTCTATACTCGGAGCTACATGGGTACTCGCCCGAACGATATCCTTGCTCGATTGTTCTTCGGTTCATGGGTCCACAGGAAGAGAGGGGCTACCGGAAGACCTACGGAATCCCGGGAACTTTGACTCGACGATCTATATCGGTCCGTGCGCTACATCCTTGTCGGAGCAGAGCTAAGAGGATTTACATTTAGCGGTGGGATTCAATTTGGACGAGGACCCGAGACGCGGGGGATGATTGGAGAGACCGAGCGCGTGGCGTCTGCTCGGGTGCCGGTTACTGGCGCCACTCTGTACCGACTTCCGGTACAGTTAAGAAACGACGCGGATCCGTCAGGGTAACGATCTCAGTGACGTGCCGCTTCCTTCCTTCGCGAAGGAATGCCTGCCGAGGACTCGGCTCTCGTTTGTCTGGGTCTACCGATCGTTAGGTTCACGGGAGGCTCGGGGTCCCCGTCGCCCTTGTGGGTACGAGACCGTGGTACTGGGTCGACCACCATCTGAAGTCCCGGATATTTTAACGAATTGCGTCTAATTATTTATAATTAATTGCTGGTCGCCTCGAGATCCCATTCAGGCGCCTCCAATCCTCTGGCTACCCTCGCTACTCGCTGTACTCGACAAGATCAAACCCTGTACCTCGTTTGTTCGAAACTTCAAGGCTTGTTCGCAACTACCCTCGTCGCATCCTCGTGAACGTATAACGCGATCTGTCCCGGGACGAATGAACACGGCCTAACCAAGGAGCACCCACTCCCTGTCCCACGCGTGAACCGCTTGATTAACTGGCAGACCCGATCAAAAGAACGCGACGATTTGTTTAAGGGCATCCTCTCGAGAGTTCCTCGTCGCCACGTGGAAAAGGCCATGCATCATACAGTCCCGACGACACATCAAAGACTCACACGCCGAATCGTCAAGACTCTGAGAAAATACCATAAATCCACTTTGACGCTTCGCGCCTTGTCGCTGTTGTGACGTCGCTTCGCCGCCATTCTCTCATAATAAACTTCGCTTTATTTATACGCGTCCTTATGCGCACCGACTTCTTCGGCCGAGACCCAACCACGAGCCTGGACCCAGTGCTCTGGGTGTACCGAGCTCCCCGTTACGTTATTAATCTTTTCGACTGGTCCACCGACGTTGCGCTGAGGTCCTTACGGCGAATATCGAACGAGCTGCGACAGACGTCGCTCTCTGGGAACGGTGACTTTTTCAAGTGAGGTCGACGGCAGGAGCCCCGCTGGCATAATTAACATTCGGCACATTTGCCCGAGTTCAGGATCTTTTTTGTTCCGGACCCTCCGCCCGAGAACAGTCCTGATTGAGACGTGACCGAGATGACGTGCGCAGGTATGGGACTGCTGTGCTTGGTCGCATCTCTCTGCCCCGTGTTGCCTCGGCAAATCTTGCTTTCGCAATCCGACCTAAAGCCTCGTACACAATGTAGCCTTCGGTAGCCGAGGACAACTTGAGAATCTTATGGCTCGGCTTCGCTGTGCCTGGGAGCGAAATATTTTAACTCAAATTTAATTGTATCGTTACCGAAGTCCACGTGGGCTGGCAGGCTACTTTGAAAATTAATAACCAATCCTTGTGAACAAGATCTGAGCACGGGACTGATTGATTCGTCATCCGACGACCTTGCTACACGTGGACGTTGTAAGGCACGACGAGCCGGTCCACTTTTTTGTACGCGATCCCTTGGCTAGTCCTCCACGTACCACTGACTCTGATCCATCGACGATATTTAATTAAATACACTTTTTCACCGAGGGAACGGCCACGGACAGCAGATACGGTTCCCTGCGGCGCGCGGCCAAATTCACAATAAATAAAAGAAATGCGCGAGCAAAAGCTGCGCCGCGAAGACGCGTCCAACGAAGAAGCGTCTGGCGTCGTCTTCCTGGAAGTGCAACGCGGGGACTAATATAATTAGGCCGGAGCGTGTAAACGGCGCGTATCGTGTCCGTAATCTGTTGGATGCCGAACAAATTGAGAATCGTAACGATAAGAAATAAAGATCGAGATAAGAAAATTTTGAGAAAAAAATTGGTCGAATAAATATATATACTTCGGTAGCGCGCATTGAAAATTCCGTTCGTAAGAATCTTCGTTGCTCCGAGGGATGATTTACTTCCCCGACAAATCCGTAAGAATGGTCCGATCTGCGATAGGATCAAAAGCAATATGTCGTAGGACGCTTTTCCCGAGCGTCGCGACGTTTCGAAATAACCGAGCGTCTTGTCGCGTGGCCCTTTGGTATGTCGAGTCTCTCATTAATACCTCATCTATAAATAAACCCCTAGCCTCTTCCACTTATTCTTTCACTGCACAACGGTACGACCAATCATAACGATGGAATCCGTGGGATGCATTTCCATGGGTACGACGGTAACGTCCGTGGGTTTTCAAGAAAGAAAAAGTCGCTCGGAATTTACAAAAGAAGCTCGGCGACGTCCCATTCGTATGGATAGTTAGTCTCTTCGATTGAAGAGGAAGACATTAATCAGATCTTCAACGAGCCACGAAGAGTTTAGTCAGCCGCTTGCCAGAGCGCATTCAAGCCTTATGTCCCGTTCACACTAACCGCCAAGATTACGCAACGGGAAAAGGTATCTCTATAAAGACCAATTTCAATGGAGCGTCAAACGTCGGAACATTGAGAAATAGTTAACGGCGGTACGTCACAGCTGTCCCCGCTCCTCGCGAACCGTTCAATTTGAAGATCAAGGAGGATCGGTGTGGATGCTGCCTTGTAATATCTACATAAACAGCGAGGCCTCACATTATGCTTATGGCATAGGAAGACGAGAAGACAGTAACGTTCGTTCGGGCAATTAAATAAGTCATATCGCCGAGGCTGTAGAGAGGAGGAGCTCTAACGAACCGAGGTGGCAGTTGGACGCGTCTGTCAGCGTCCCTCAGCGCCGCGACGCCCGGCGGCACAACAGAGGGAAGAGGGCCGCCGTTTTTTTCAACGTCGTATTTATAAGCACTGGGCGCTTGTAACTTAGGCTGCGCTTTTATATGGTAGATATATACGCGCGTGGAAGCCCGTAAGGCCGATGCGGTAGCGTCCAAAGTTCCGTCGGGACGATGTGTCGTTGTGTTGTAAACTGTAGCCGCTTTGACAGACGCGGCTGGCGTGAAAACGCTCGCCAATTAACCCACGGTGAATTATGCACCGGCTCTTTCCCACTAATTTAGTAGGTGACTTATGTCGTACTTGCCGGCCGACAAGCCTGCGGTCCTATACGAGAGACTCCATGAGTAACTCTCTCTACGATCCTCTTCCGATCCTCTTCTCGTCTCTCTCTCTCCCTCTCTCTCTCTCTCTCTCTCTCTCTCTCTCTCTCTCTCTCTCTCTCTCTATACTCTTGATCCCACTGGTTAAGGTACATGGAACGTTCTTCGCGAGGCAGTCACGGACCGGACGTCCGGAGGCCTTTGATGTCTTTGAGAAGCGGCCTAAGGATCGCTGAATGAAATATTGCAAAGTATGCAGGAGACCGCGTGGACATCCGCGTCTAGCTTGGCGCAGGATGGGAGGAAGAAGAAGGGGGTACGAGAGCAAGAGAAGGATAAAGAGAGTGACACGGTAAATAAGAGAGAGAGAGAGAGAGAGATGAATCTCCAGGATGTATTTTCTGTTCGAAAGGTTGTTTACTACAGCACGATTGTATACCCCCCTTACTCCCTCCTGGCCCTCCCCTGCGGTCAACCCGATCCTCCATCTTCCAGGTCCTTTATGTACATGTCCAAGATTCTTTGCTCTTGACCACCGCAAAAGAGAACCTTCTTTGGCCCTGGGTCGAGTAATGTCTCCCACCTACTGCTCCTCTTTAGGATTCGCTATTGACCCTCCTTGCCACGATTGAGAATACGTCGGGATCCTCCGCTCTACCGGAGACTTCATCCTGTCTTGGTAAGGACACCAAGGGAGATCCAAGGGATTCGGCATCTCTGTCCTGCCGCAGTTTAGTTGACCCATCGGACTTTTTTAAGCTACCAGTCAACTCGAGAAGTTACAACTCCCCGATGGGTATATACTCTCGTAACATGGTTTATTCAGGAAGAATATATATAGGACGTATGCCACGACCCTCTGCCGTCGAGCGGCTATCATCAAACATTTAATCCTGGACCACAGATCGAGAAGTCTGACGTTCTGGATATATTATTTGTGATACCACGCTGATTGTGGGTTCGGTTCCGTGAGGAGGATCGATCGTGGTATTATATTTTCATTTAATACACCCTTTTTTTTTTTGAGGTTACGTAGTTATCGCGTAGTGATGGAATACACGTGGAATACAACAATAACTGCTGTCCTATGAACAGGTATCTTATATATATATATGTATATGCCAAGACGTCTCTACTTGGGTAAGATCAATTGCGAAACTGGAATTGGTCGTGTCACGCATTTAGCTCTCGGTTGTCGGCAATGCGAAAATTCAAAACATTCGGTTTGACTTGGCAAACTTCGCTACGTACGTTAGAGATGAATGGAGCCGTAACAGTGAGATCCACCGGTCTTGTTACACGGCTGCGTGCACATTGTCGCAGCTGATAATCCATCATTCGGTTATAACGAAAGTTTAAACTCGACGTCAAAGCCTAAGCTTGTTAATTTTTCATTATCATTTCGTACGGAGGTCGCAGCCAATGCAGACTTCTCAGTCTGGCAGTGTCTCTACCCGCCGCACTCTTCAGCCCCGTCCTCGTCCTCCGGCATGGTTCTTTGGCGCGGAACGTCACTGCCGGTCCAGCAACTTGTCGGCGACGTTACATTCATTATTCAACTCCTACATGGAAACGCCACTTTTCGACGGGTCTCTTGCGTAACGCGTAAAGCTACAGGGAATCGAATGAATGAGATATTTCTTTTTATTTTATTTTTTTTTTTTCCGACGATCTTAAAGATATACGATCTCACGCTTCACGTCGCAATCTCGTCTCTCATCGAGATTTTTCGATAGCCGTTGATATTTTGTAATTAAAAAAAAAATTATGACTCGCCCCCTTTTTTTCTTAAGAAAAAAAAAAAAAAACAAAATAGGGAGCACCCAGAAAATTCCGCCCCTGTATTTACGAGGCAAAACTTTGCTCTACGTCCCGACGAATGTTTTAACTTTATCGCGAGCGAAGTATGATTTTACGATCCTGGTTAAATATGCCTACGTCGTAAAATTAACAGCGTTTCCATAAAGGAATCCGCTGTTACATTAAAACTTGATAAAAGCCAATAAAGCATCGCGTTACGGTTAGTTTATTACCGCGCGATGCGTCCGCCGGAGTTTGGTAAATCGTGTTTCGTACGGGAAGGGGATTCACGGGCGTACCGACCCGAAGGAGTTTTCACGTTCCGTGCTGAGGATCCTCGAGGACGTCTTCCTCGGTGTAATCCTGACGCGAAGAAGGAGCGAACCGAGTAAGCGATAGCGGCGCTGCACAGCGGGGTATGCAAGAGATATATATTTATTCGCTAACCAGACGGGACAGGTAACAACGTCAGTGCCGTAGCCCACGAGGAAGGCACCCTGAACTTCACTTGGCCGTAAACCCCGGCTCGAATCAATAAAAGAGAAATAAAATGAAGCGACTCTAATGGGTTATGTTAATTTCATGGTGTCTCTTACATACCACCGACTTGATCCGTATAAGATTGCCCAACTCTTACCATATGGGAGCACAGAGGACACCGTACCATAAAAATCCAATGGAAAGCTACCGTATTCGGGATCCTCGTGAAAAATAAAATTCATTGACGCGTCAGAAGATCCACGTGCCGTGAAGTCGACGCGCACGTAGTCAATTACTAGAGTTCAGGTACCACCGCTGTTACGTGGTATCGGCTATCTACCAGGTCGTTATCAGTCTCGATGGTCACGTCCACGGCAAAAGCGCCAGTAACCAGGAAGAGTCGCCAGGTATTTTCTCCCGTGCGAGATCAGCTTAAACGTACAGTCGCAAAGGAGAAAGGGCCCCAGGCCACCTCGGTCGAGATCAGACCGGGCAAAGCCAAGTCGCGCATAACTCTTAGGATCTAGTGGTTTCTGCCTTTGAAAGTTTATGCCGATTCAGGAATGAGTTGATTCATGAAGACGGGAGAGACCTCCTTGGGATCCGCGGTCCATTCTCCAAGGCCGTGGCGGGTGGTCCGCGAGTTGATTTCTTGTTTCCCGCTGGAGCCGATCAACGCTCGGGGAACGTCGTTGGCCGGAGGATACCAGGGTGGAGAGAGAGTGAGAGTGAGAGAGAGAGAGAGAGAGAGAGAGAGAGAGAGAGAGAGAGAGAGAGAGAGGTTAGCATTCCCCTCGCCGTGGACCACGTGTGTATATTACACACATCCGTAGACAGTATACCTACCCACGTACGTACACATTGGCTATCTATATAGAGATTGTCGATTTAAATGTTTACTAATAACCAGACTTGTCCCGCAACCACCCAGAAGCGGTCGCTTTGCATTTTTATAAGTACACATCCTCGGAGCGCTTCCAGGAACAGAGACGTTTCATATTCATCCAGCAGCCAGGGAGCTGCACGTACCGCCCTGGTATTGTCCTTGGTCCAGGTCGGCTTCCAAGCGTACGATTAGTCCTACTGTCTACGGGTACTCGACCAGACCTAGTAATTCGCCACCAGCGGTCCCCGTCAGCCTGCGCTCCTGGTACCAGCTGCGTCGTGCTAAGAAATCCGGCGGTTCTGGAAATCCCCTAGGGATTTCTAGGACTGGATCGACTAGCGAGAATCTAGTGAGAACCGAGCTCTCTGCAGGCATTTACTCACCCAGTGAAGTAACAGGATCAATATGGTAAGCAGTCCCGGGAAGAAGTAAGCGTGACTGTACTGCTACTAGCTGCTGCTCGAACAAGCTGCAAGAAGCTTTGGGTGCGCCTTTAATTACCCCTGGTAACGAGTAGCTAACATCCTCGGCAATAAGAAGCTGGACGCTTCGGGTGTTGAGGGTCGTAGGGGTACATGAAGCTGACTACTAAACTGAGGTTGCTCGTTTCTCTCGTAATGATTCGTTTATTGCGAAAAGAAAAAAAGAAGACACAGGCCGTCGGGTACCGAGTGCCAATGTGGCATCGGTCAAAATCGTACGTGAAACTTTGGACGTACCAATGACTAAAAGAAATGCCGAGGATTCGTTTTCAATTCTCGACGCGACGTGATATGTGCTGGATTGGCCGTTGCGTCACGGCCACTCTTTTTTTTCTGGTCTCTTATGCATTCTCTCTTTTTCTTTTTTTCATCTTCTTCCTCCTCGGCCTTCTTTTGCTCTCTCTGCTTTTTTATCCTTCGTCATTTTTTTTTTTTATTTCTTAACGTACTAAAGCTTCGGCGCTACGTACGCGCACGACTTCCGGTTTTAACCAAAATTTAGGAATTATGCGACACGGTGGGACGCAACGGGAAGTACGATGTGTGAACCACGGAGGATTGCGAGATGTTCAAGATCGATCTTTGTTATTCTCTGATAAAATTTATCATCCGTGAGATCCGTTCTTGGAACGGAACGGTGAAAGGTGGATTTTTGCTTGTATAATTTTTTAAAATGAAAATCGCTATAGTGTTAAAAAAATAAAAAGTCAGACTAAACCTCTTTCAATCGATGTTTAAGACACGCGATTTTTGGTTTAGAATTAAAAAAAAAAAATGAAACGTGAATGACGATCCGTCTCGCAATCTCCTGGTACTTGCTAACTCATACCTCGTGATGAGCGACTGAGTCGACGTAATCAGTTATATTATAAACATTGCAATAACAATAATAATCATTAGTATGAATTATGATTCAGATATAATAATAATATTGTGGCTACTCTACATACAATACATATACACTGCCGGCGGCAGGCACGGCCGGTAATCGCTACTATTTACAAACGCATAAATAATTAATAATTATATGTATAATATTTATATAATATTAATTTCAAGTCGACACTAGGTTGTTATCATAATAACAAGTAGCTATAAGATAGTCAGGTATATAGGCTACGGATTTTTCACATTTCGCCGTTACTGTATCTCGGATAAGGATGTGGTGAAGGGAGTGGGGGGGCGGCGGCGGTTGAGGGCCTTACCACGAGGATCCAGGGGATAGCAATAGATAAGAGGAAGGAATGCAAGGGAGCGGGAAAGGTATAAGGACAGGTGAAGTAATCATGAAATTCAGATTCGTTCACGCTCTCATTCTCTGTACACTAATTACAAAGTTGTAGTCTCTTATTGTCAGCCACACGTCTCGTGCCCGTACGATCCTCGTGGATACCAAGGCCGAAATCACACTCGTCCCGGAGACTTGAGCTCCGAGGGCGGCAGGTTGTTACCGCCCGGATGAGGCGACTGTTCCGATCCCCCGGATGACGCCGTCGAGGAGGAGCTCGGCGACACGCCCGAGTTGGCGGTCGTGAGCAGAACGGGTCCGCCGATGCTGCCGCCATTAATGGCGAAGGGTTTGGCCGTGCCGGAGGACGAGGACGAGGAGGAGGTCAGTATACTGGGTGCACTCGATGGTGGCATCACGCCACCGAGTCCGCCTAGGGTCCTGGAATAGGTCTCCAGGAGGGACATGTCACCGGAACCAAGATGCGAGGCCCCATAGAAATTCCTATAGAAGTCCGGATGAGGTCTGACGAACTGGGATCCAGGGTGCATGGCAGGATGAAGAGGATGATGAGGCGGAAGTCGACTGGCCAGGGGGCTCACCAGCTTCCCAGGCGCTCCGCCGCCTCCTCCGCCAGCCCCGTAGGGCGAGGGTAGACCCGTCATCGTGGGATTAGGACTGTGATGATCTCCATCCTTGCTCGCCATGTCCGCCAGGGACCAGATCCTCGGCTTGGTCGTGCTACCCGTGGACGATGCACTGGTGCTGGGTGGTAAGTGATGGCTACTTGGCGAGGTACTCTGGGGCGGCGGATGATGTAGAAGTCTGGCGTGAGAGGGTGCCAGATAGGCTGGGTGTTGCAGCTGAAGGGGATGCCTTGGCTCCCGCTGATCGTACAGACACTCCGGACTGTCCGGACCGCTGTCCGCCCTTGACTCGCTCCACTCGCTCTCCGTTCTACCCTGAAGACCCGCCGGTACGCCCCCGCTACCGTGAAGAAGATCCAGTCTGTGTGCGGGTCGCTCTCCGTCCTCGCTGGATCCCGTACCCGAGTCCTTGGAGTCTGCGAAACGAAGACAGGACCACCCTCTCAGATCTATCGTCTTTTCACGCGCGTTTTTTTACTTTCGAAAATCTTTACGAGGGAGGGCTACACCTAAGGGGTGCTTTTTTCTTAGACGATATCGGAGCGTACGTAAACAGAGGGTCCACGACGTGGGAAAGGCCTTTGAAAAATTAATCGACGTACCCCTTGGGAACATATTGCTCCTGGACAGTCTACTGAATATATTGGAAAGAAAAAAAAGGTCCGATCGCTTATTCTTTTACGTTCCTGAAGAAGCCCGCGAATGCGACCAGAACGTCCCAATAAGATTAACCCGTAAGACATTGGCAACGATTCCTCACCTAATCGATCCTTCTCGTCCACGCTCTTCCTGCCGCTGTCGTCGTCCTCGTTGTTATTGTCTTCGTCCTCGACTCTGTTCCTCGGCTCCCACGTCATCTTGTTCTCCTTCTTCAACCTTCGGCGGGCGTTCGCGAACCACGTCGACACCTGGGTCAGGGTCATCTTGGTGATGATGGCCAGCATGATCTTCTCACCCTTGGTGGGATAAGGATTCTTCTTGTGCTCGTTCAGCCACGCTTTTAGGGTACTCGTCGTTTCCCTCGTGGCGTTCTTCCTCCTGGCGCCGTTCAGGTCCATGCCGTATCTGAAACAATGTAAAAAAAAAAAAAATTATAATTTTAGAAAAAGAAAAAAAAACTCGAGACATCTGGCCTCATCATCATCCCCATCCCCATGGTAGAGGACATCGCGGGACTCACGTGAAACGATTTAACAATCGGAACAGCGAACGAGGATTCGACGTCTACGAGGACGACTCATGTAAGAAAAGTTATCCAATCGGCAGGACTCGTTACGGCTCGTCGTAAAAGTCCGAGTCCTGCCGAGCGAACGGTAAGCGGTGGGTACCCGCTTCCATCCGAGAGCAGATCTCTATCTAACGGTTTAAGCTCTTTCGTTTCACGTTCAAGTCGGAAGTCCCCCAAACTCGAGCGACTCCCGTTCCACCCGGACCAACCCTCTAGGATCCCATTACTAAAAGACTAACCCTTATCAAAGATTAAACTTCGGTATAACTGCTGAATCGACGGGATCGAAATTAAATTTTCCTCGGGACGGGTACCCGGGTGGGGTCTTAAGACGGTATTTCTCCTTCTCTTTTTTTTTCTTTACTCATCACACAGATACGGTAGCCAAGATAAGGCCCTAGTCTGAATTCGAGAGGTAAGCGACAAGACCGAGTTACCCAGGAAAAAAAAGTGAGACAAAAATTAAAGGAAAAATTTCCAAAAAACAAAAATAACCGGAAAATTAAATTTTCTCTTCCCAAATTATTTGACCCGTGTGACCCTGCTCGCGATATCGGGACAAACCCCGCGATTAATTCAGTGACTGAGACAAGGGCGTACAGCCGGAGCAAAATTTATATTCCATAAATTGGCAGTATCATTGCCAAGGATCCCCAGAGATTTTCCAGGGGTGAAAAGAGGGGAGGAAAAGAGCTACGGTATCAATCCGCGAACAACGAGACAGTCGTCCCGGTAGCAGGAGCTACGTCACGGTGCGACGCCATTATTGAGTTTTATTTCATCCCCATAGGTGCGAGGGACGATAGGAGGGTAACACCCTGTCCTGCTACCCGTTACGTATTTCTGTGGTGTGAGACTGTTATATACCTATAGGACGGGTCGCGAAAGACAGAGAGAGAGAGAGAGAGGGGGCGAGAAGGGTAGGAAAACGGGAGATGGGAAATTAATAAAACTGTCACTTATCTAGCCCATCCCGCGGCAGCACGGGTTGATGCCTAGGGCATGGCCCGATGCCTACACCCTCCCATGCCAACGGCCGCTGCATGCGGGATCGCAGCGGCTGAAACGATGCGCTAAACATTTCAATTTGGCATCAGCCGTCTCTGCGCAACGCCAGTATAACTATATCTGGTCCCTGTACGTCCTATGCTACACTCTCGATCCACAGAGTGCCATTCTATTCCGTCCTGTCCCATCCCATCCATCGGACGCACGATGAGTGAGAAGAGAATCCGGAGCATAGAAGGTGCACCCGTTAGGTAGATCTATATGCAGAGAGTCCAGAGAGGCGAGGAGAGTGGGGGATAGAGGGGTGTAACGGGGAGACAGAATAAAAAAGAAGGTGGGAGAGAAAGTAACAAAAAAAAAAAAACGAAGACAAGAGGAAGCGAAATTCAAGGGAGAGAGAGAGAGAGGAAGGGGCGCGAGGACAGGGAGAGGGGAGAGGGTGGCTTAACCCTCAACCCCCTGGTCTGTTTGCGAGGAGCAAATGGCGTTCTGCAGTTATTTTAAAATTCAAGCATGGCAGGGGAACGGATTAAAAAATCAGAGTGGAAGCTTGTTTCTCATGATAACAGCCAGCCGCCCGAGAGAACGCGAACTGCTGCTCCTCCTCTCTCTGTCCCGATCCTCTACGTTTTCTCTCTCTCTCTCTCTCTCTCTCTCTCTCTCTAGCTACCGGGTGCCCCCGTACGTCTCTCGCTCTCGATCCCACCGATCTGTCTCATCCCCTGCGAGACCCAAACCCCATAGCCGTTCCCGGCGCTAGGCGTTGCTCCAGCTATATTCCTATACCTACCGCCACTGTCTCTACTACCGACGTTGACGTCGACGGCGTAACCCGTCGACGCTTTAAATACCGCCAGCAGCCTCTCCCGCGTGCAATGGAATATCGCAGCGACCCTTTCCTCTCATGCGCAAACTGATCGCATCAACTGCTTGTTTCCATGGCGATTGCTAATCGGGCCGCGCTTCAGGGTACCCCCCCACCCACCCACCCACCAACGCGCCCTCATCAATCCTGCACCGTGCCAAACTCCAACAAACTCCATTCGCTGCTGCGACGTACTGTCTCCCCCCCCTCCCTCCCCCTCCCCCTCCTCTAGGTCTTCCGTGTCTGGTCCATTCTTCCATTTATATCCTATCTCGTCAGAACTCGTATCTCACGTATTCCGAGTATCGTTGGACGTTTGCGATATTTTATTATTTTTTATAGAGGGGCGGGGGAGGGAAGGGAAGGAGGTGAAAAAATTTCAATCAACTCCTGCTCAAAATAAAAGGAAGCTACCTTCTCCAAGATGGAGGTGTCCGCTCTTCGTAAAATAATTTTTCAAACTGGCTCATCAATTTTTTTCTTTTTAATATCGTTCGTTCACCGCCTCTCGACGACCCGAATGGGGATGCTCGTTTCGATACGAAGGAAGACGTACGTGTGCACTTCCCTTTAGTCGAGTGAAATATCTCGACGAATATAACCGGTCGAGCGTAATGCGTCCATCATGGTGCAACATGGGGGCAGCTCATGGGCAGGTGTGTTGGCCCGGGACTCCGCCCCTTGTCACCAGTTACGGCCAGGGGGGTGATATCTGACTTCCAACCCTCATTTATACGTAGGGAAACAGCGCGTTACGTTTTATCAGCACGAAGGGTAGCCATTCGGTACAGGTTGGCGCCATCTTCTACCTTTCATGGACGCGCCCGCTCTCGCACGCGATCCGTCTCCCTATACGCATACGCAACCGTGACGCAGCAGCCTATCCGTAGCGTTTGAATAGCCGAGGCCACGCACGAGCGTAATCGGCCGTGAAGCCACGCCAATGCACGGACGACTGCCTCTCCTTTTGCCCCTTTACCGTCTTTCGATCGCGTCCTGCCTCGCTTCGCTTTTCCGGGAAGACTCTGCGAGATATCGAAATTGCGTCATACGTCTTGGAGAAAAAAAAAAAATAAAGTAAAATTCAAAGTACTCTCGGGCCGACGTACGCCGAGCGTCGCTCGTCATCGTAAATTATCGGCAATAAAATAAACCATCGACAGAGAAGTGTATACGCGTTACGTAAATATTCAGGGCAGACTGGATATGCTCTCCTTTATATAGGTTATGAGTCCAAAGGCCGTAGGACGCACAGAGTGTCCTTTCATCCCCAGCGCCGTACAAGATATTCAGATACGTAATTTGGGGGGATCGTAAAGGAAAATAAGACTCGATAAAATCTGTGGACGAGTCAAGAGGTCAATTTTGAGAAATCGAATGGGTCTCATTGAATCCTTTTCTTTTTTTTTTTTCCGTTCTGTCCTGAGTTAACGTCGACGATCTCGGAGTTCGTTTTTCCCAGGATACCCAGGACCGCGCCAAGGGGGTAGAGGGCCCCGAAGAGAGGGGGTCCCCTGAGCGATGGGACCGATGCAGAATATTTGTGGCTAATGACGAAAGTCGGTCTGGCGTCTACGACGTCATGGCCGACGTCTCCCGCGGATGATGTACGGCCGTTTAATGACCCGGTTACAGCAGGGGATGCTTTTTGTCTGGAGGCCGCACCCGCAAGGGGTTAGGGAACGGGGGGCCGATAATGCACCAGGCTTGACAGTCAGTCAGAGTCAGTGACACGATTTCGGGAGGGCGGGGCTGACGCGTAACATCGAGACGCACTAACTCTGCAGATGACGGCAGTTCAAGCAAATGGTCCTTAAATCGAATATTTAAGACACCCGGTATACGTGGAAACACGCATCCGGGACATTTTCATTGCCCGGATCGCGCCCAATTCGCAAAGTCCGATCGATTACCACGATTCTAAATTATTACCTAAGCATCGATTAAGACGCGGAGAAAAATCAAAATTCATTTTTTTTTCACATCGATTTCCATGTATTTCGTAAAATCAATTTACGTTATATGTATAATTACGCAGACACGAGACTGCATGCAAAGCGAGTGGTACACGCGTACTGAATTCGATACCAAGTAAAAATTGTAAGGCAGCGCCTGACCCTCGTTCAAATTTAATAATTAAATACGACAAATTAAACGTTGCAACCGAATCGACGGTGACAATGAAAAAATTTTCTCCTACCGTCGCTGAATCGATTGCCCCGCGACGCTTCGTTAGCCATACGCTGACTGCTCGGTCTGAGAGTCCCGCGTTCTTCCGAAATTTCCTTCGTGTTCTCGGGCCTTCGATAAACCGATCGAATTACAAGAGCGATTCCTTCCATACGTAATCCGCATACCTTAAGCACCCGTGTCCCCACGATTTACAGTCATACTTATGTATAAATGAGTATCCGCAGAGGCAGCTACACGTGCCGCCCGCAAGACACACACGAAGCGATCGTGTTAAGCGACTATGGTTACTCCTTTCTTATTGTCTACCCTATATGTCCCCGGAAGCAGGGCCAATCCGCCGGAAAGACGAGACCGTTAACCCGCACGATCCCGACCTCGCGTCCGCGCATGCCAACGTTGCATTATTGGCTTTTTATATGCTTATGCTAAGTGCCCGACGCGCTCGCGCATAATGCCTGGCAGATCGGTCGCGTATGCGATCGGAATTTACGTAATGACGTGTTGCGAAATGAAGAAAGGAAAAATTAGAAAAAAAAATTGCACGATCCTAAAAATCGCACCAGACAAGCGGACCGAGGACGCCAGGGGAAGCCGACGTCCTCGAGGGCATCCGATTCCGGACCCCCGGTACCGATTCCGCATCGTCGAACCAGGTCGAGATCCTATTCTCATTCCGTGCATAGCTGGACGGCAGGTGCATACGACGACGTCCGATTCCTTTCCGGTCGTCGCTCCTTGAGCGGTTCCGGCGTCCCGATGCCTCGAGGCTACCGCCGGCGGTAGGTCCCCTCGGTCAAGAGAGGCAAACGCCAGTGACTAGACCGAATGGATGCTAAGCAAGCTGTAGTACTCGGTCGCTTCCTTGAATACGAATCGTCGCGAGACCGGAAGTGCGTCACGTACCAGTCGATTCCACGAGGTGTCCGTCGGCTCTTACCGGGGCCGGGCGTTACCATAGCGGGTCGTCGTAACGACGACACAGCGATACGTGACCGGTCGCCAGTCGCTTTGTTGCGAACGCGCACGATATTGACATTAGCCAAATACCCGATGATAATTAACGAATCGAGCGATATTTATTAATTGTCATCGATGTTATCTTTAAATATAAAAAAAAAAATAAATACAGATATACATTTCTCTCGACGATTCCTCGATCTAATTCTTTGGCTCGTTCGTCATTCGAACGTTTCTCCGTGCTTCCGTAACAGCCGACCGCGGTACAGCGCAGAACGTCGAAGGCCCGATAGCCCGTGGTAGACGAGAGAAAACGATTGGAAGGAACGAACAAAACAAAAAAATTGTATGAAAATAAATATTCAAACGGAGAGACAAGTCTTGGGTCAACTGTCCGCTAATTTATTAGAATGTTTATGTGTCGTTTCGTCGCGTTATCGCTCAACACGCGTATCTCGTAAAAACTTATAAAACGAGCTGCGATTGCTCAATCGAGCTTCCACGTCGAGACTGGCTGCAGTCGAGATTCCGAAAGACGATCCAATTCACGGAGATCAGCTACGCGGACTGTACCCCCCCTCGAGATCCCGTAGACTCGTATGATTAACGAGGAGTTAATTATTTTCTCGGCCGATAATGAAACTCGAGAGAGTCCCTGTACCGCGTACGTTGTAACTTTTTTTTTTTTTTCCTTCCAGTCGTACGGGTATCGCCCGCGATAGGCTCTGCGCGGTCTGTACGCGAAAGACGCTCGAAATCTTCGATCGCACAATCGCGCACCCAGAAGTCTAGATTTCGCTCGTGCTAGCGATAACGATTATTCGAGCTTGGACCTGGAGTCTGTCCTGACCGTTAATACGTGTCGATGTATCCCGGATGAATTTTATCATCGATTCATCGGCGGGTTACGCGGTCATCCCGACGACCCTGTCCTTTGGTACGGATCGACCAGGCGACAGCGGATGATCCGAATCTTCGTCGAGTAGGAGGAACGCGTGGCAGGTGTTTCTCTTATGCTGGTTTTACATTAGGCTCTTGGGTATAGCTATGTGGGTTGGATTTATGTATATATGCATCGACCAGTCATCCTTGTGCTTCTCAATCGGAAAGAGAGCTACCAGCCGATGCTATTCGACTTGAACTCTGACCCCGGGAACTTCGTATCGGTACGATCTGATACGACTGGAGTCTTTATGGTTTCCTTTGGCTGGTAGACGAGACTACGGGGACATTGCCGAACCGAAATCCGAAGACGCCCGGGGAACAGTCGACCTGGGGAATTGCCAGTGGGGTCCACCTTAAGGAGGACCCGCATAAAAATTACGAGCCTGACATTCTTGGTACTGACGGCACCCGCGGGTTTTACTATTCGCACGTTCCTTTTTTTTTTCTTCTCTCAAACTTTTTTTTATCCGCCCCTGCTCTCTTTCCTGACTTTTTTTTTCATTTCTCACTCACCCGTTGAAGGGATAACTTGCGAAGGCTGCGTCGTAGGGGTGGTAGACCGAAGGGTACGGCCATGCTGCTGCTGCACCCGCACCAAGGTTTTCCTTCAGATCGAGTCCTGCGGCCTGAAAAGGAGTTAAATGTTTATCAGAGAAATCACCTTTTTTTTTATGTACGAATTAGCGTCGGTATTGCTGTCTTTTGCGCGGACGAAAAATCTTAGACTTTTGGTCGATCGACGGTGCACGATACTTTTCTAGAAATATATTGCAGATCCGGACGTATTTTTTCGTATTTGTCGATTTTTCAAAAAATAATAATTCTGTGATAGTACTAATTAGAACGGATGCGTGTGACGATCTTTTGATTCCGTAACCTATGAACCCACGACTTCGCTCGACGACTCGAAGCCTTCTCGATGCGCTGGCTAATAGAATTGCCCTGACGATATTTTTTGAAATACGGGAAAATCGTGAGTTTCCCAAAAATAATTAATCATGATTTCACGATTAATCGGGGGAAAAAAAAAAGTATTCGTGAAAATCTCCCGATAACGATGAACACGATTGCAGCGTAACCACAGCATTACGAGTGTGTTTTGATATCGGATAATATGGCTTTTATGAATTTATGTTGGACGGTTATTCTCCGATTCGCGTTGTGTGGTCCGATAACCTTTAGGTGCAACGACAGTCCTTGCATTATTAACGTCCGTACTTAACCAATGATATCTCGATCGGCCATAAAACGGCGCTGATCGCCAAACCGTAGTGCGCCGAGCCAATCGCGCTCCCGGCTGAGCTCGGCAATTCCTGCATAGGAATATCAGCAACACCCGGTCGCTGACTGGATACCAAGAAGCAGCGATGCATCAGCACAGTGCCAGAGTCTTTGCTACATTCCCGGACGGCCAAGACCCAGCGATCAAATTCTTAAAGCTAATTCGTCTTATTTCCACGTAAGGAGATGGCACGCACGAGAATGCAGAGGAGGCTACGGAAGGCCCTTTCGCTCAAGCCGAACTCGATTTGATCGAGCGAGTCTTATCGCGAGGATTCCGCGCGCCGGAGGCAAGTAAGCGAAGTTGGGTCCAAGAAGAGGAAGCGGAAGATTGGACCAGGTGGGAGCTGACTGAGATAATTCAAAATCATTGAGAATCGTCGTACAAGTCGAGATGAACTTACCGTCGGCGTATAGAAGGGTGCTTGCTCGGCCCCCAGGGCCGGAAAGTAAGCGGCCATGCCCTCGGATGCTGCGGCCGCTGCAGCCGCGGCGTACGGTGCACTGTACATCGAGAGTGCGGCAGTCGGAAGACCTCCGAGTCGTTGATAACCACCGAGAAGTTCGTACTGACAGGAGCAGACGGTCTGCCCGGTTAGAGGATCCGTGAAGATGGGTCTGCCGGTGTCGCAGCATCTTCCACCGGGAGGTCCGCCGGCGGACGGGGGTGGATGGGGCTGAGATGGACTGACCGAGGTGGTCGGACTCCCAGGTGGTCGCACTACGGCACTGGTAACTGCCATCCTGACGCTCTGCAACGGCGTACCCAGGGGAGTGGTACCAGCTGCGCTCCCCAAAGACGAGACGCTTCCGGCACTGAGGATGGGCGCGGAAGCCGGCGATGGCGAGGTCGACGCTAGCGATGAGCTTGCTGTCACAGGACACTGTAATACATAAATGAAAGGGTACGATGTACTTTAGAGAACGAGAGAGAGAGAGAGAGAGAGAGAGAGAGAGAGAGAGAGACTGACGGTACAAGCTCAGCAAAGAGTAACAAGGATGGACGATGCCGGGGACCTCCGAGGTGCTGAAGATTTTCAAACGTCGGCCTCGAAACCTGAAGGCAGCTGCTTCTGGAAAAACTACCCCAGGGGTCGCAACTGTCAGGGAGATCTAGCTTGGCTCTTCTAACCCCCCCCCCACCCTCCGCTTAACCCACCACCGCACCCCTCTTCCTTTTTCGAAAAGGTAAACCCAAAGCCACGGTCAGATATAATACCTGGGCTCATTAATTCCATATCAAACACTACGGCTAAATAGATTAGCAGCTTGAGTGCCTTTTGCTTTGGCCCTAAACAAACCCTCTGTGCTCCACGTGAAACGCCCTCCTATCCATCCATTGTAACCCCCAAACATATTGTCATCCCCTGGTTATTGTGTGCGAGAACCGTGTGTTTCGCATTATAGTTCCGTCGCGTTAATGCGTGTCGCCGATACGAATTCGAGGACCAACTGTCGCAATACGTGCGAACCGGGCCTGTTCGCACGAACAAAAAGTCGATCGGGCGCGAGAAAAGAAAGTAAAAAAGAGAAGAAAAGGGGAAAGACAAGCTTCCACGCTTCTCGAAGACGAATCTCCGAAAAGATTTTTTCCAAGGATCCTAACGGGTATCGCCCGGGCGCCACAGGTAGGAGGATCCCTGGGCGTCTGAGGTTAAACGACGAAGCGTGTTGCGAATGACCCTTAGGCCATAATTCAAGGCTCGCGAGTGGCTCCCAGAAGGAGGATACTACGTTAGGTGTACGGTCACGGTGATCCGGGAGCTGAGAAAGAGGAGATAGGAGAAAACTGAAAGGAGAACGAAGGAAAAGGAGAGCGAGGAAGACAAGTAAGAGACGCTGTGTAACAGAAGACACACGTTACTCGGTATAAGCCCTGTACCAGGCCTGAAGTCGCCTCGAGCGACCAGCGAGTATCGCGGTGCCAGACGAGAGTATGTACGGAGCTTAAGTAACGAAAGCAATAATTATTCTAACGAGAGAGCCCGATACATATCGACGCATTAGCTCGTACGTTTGCTTGTTTGTTTGTCGAGCTGCTAATTGCTGCCGTAGGAGGAGAAACCCGTGAAGTCCACCGGGTAGAGAGACGAGAATGTCATCCGGGAGCAGCTGCTCGACATTTCGAGGAAGAAGCGTAAAGAAGAGGCAAGGAGGTGCTTCGCGACGTCATTCGAAAATGTTAGCAGCGTCGCACGGAGTGGATGATTTTTCAGCAGCCCTTTTTTTTCCAAAAAAAAAAAAAAAAAGAGAAAAAAGGGAGGTTTAAAAAAAAATAGTCATACCCACGTATGCCCGACAGCGACGGTTACCCGCCATTCCCATGTACCGTACGCCGTCGGAGTTTAACACGGCTATTTTCGTGATACCCGGGGAGGATCTTCTTTGCCTTACGAAGAAAACACCCGGTACGCTCTGAATTCTTAGCACGGGGAAAAAGATCGAGGCGCGCTCGCACGCACGGACGCATGCACGCACGCGGACTGGAAATGCAGCCTCAGCATCTCGCGCGTCCTGCCCGACGTGAAAACACGCGTTAACCAACAAGAATCCGTCGACTGAGAGGAACACGTTGGAGATCCTGATGCGTGGCGAGAGACGAACGTGCGTGCGAAGAGGAGCACCCGGTAGTTGGCATTTTCGAGTTTTTTTGAGAAAATGACCATAAACCGGTAAAGCATAGACGTACGGAACTATCGTGAGGAAAAAGAGAGACAGAGCGCGCACAGTGTAAAAGGAGATCTCGGTGTAGGACGATCGGCCAGGCGGAGTCTTCCCATCGAGCGTTTATCGGCAGCGATAAGGAATCGCGAGGACAGCCTCGGATCGGCATGCCGATCGAAAGGAAACCTGCCTGCGGTGCGTCGAGAACAAATATACAGGAAGGCGAGGGGGAATGAAAAGATTGAAAGAAGTAAAAAAATTTCTCTTATCCGCACTCAGGGCCGTATCTTATCCGGGAAACAATTGCACCTCCTTGCTGTCTGTAAGTGCCGGGACGTGTTTCGCTGGATTCCCATGATTTTTTCTAACCCCCGTTTGCACTCGGCGATCTGCCCGCGCAACAAGCTGCCCGCTGCCGATCTCCGGCCCGGATACATGGTGAAGCCGTTGACTCGGGTTGCTGGCGAAAGGGGATGCTGACTTTTTGGATCGTGTAAAAAAAATATATTAATCATGCCAGTCGTAACGGGGGCCAATACTCTTTTTTCGAATCCTTTTATTACTCCATTCAAACTGCCCGGAAATTCACTGGCGATACGTCGCGAAAAATCGTAGCCTCGTACGGATTTATAATTCCATACGGAACCGCCGGTTGCCCTGTGGACACAGATGCAACCCTGTTTGCCTTCGAAGCATTTGTCACGCGTGTCCTGCAACTAAAAGGTAAAAGGGACCGGCGGTCCCTCTTTATGTGCCGATGATGCCCTCTTTGCAACGAGGCCCAGCCGAGTCAATATTTACTTCAGACCAGATTGATGGACCTCGCTGTGTACTTAGGTCGGCCACCACTCACTTATATTCCCACCCTGTAACGTCCTACCCGCCTGCCTTTTACCAAATTTTCAAAGACAACGCGCGATTAACTTTCCCAAGAAATTTCGATAAGACGATTTTTAATTCGCTCCTTCTTTTCGCGTGCTACAGAGTCTCACCTGATCAACGGCAGAGTCCCTAAGAAAAAGCCATCCCCAAGTCCCACGGGTAAACGACCTTACGCGAGCCAGGAAATCGTACGAATTCCACCGAGACAGCCCAGGCAGCGTTACGAAATTCAACACTGAATTTCGCAGATGACGGGTCAGCCACTGAGAGAATAACGAATCGTGCACAAGACAATGGACCACCAACCGTAAACAATATTTCTACGTAGCGCAAGATGAAGTCTCAGCATCCCTGGAAACATACCGAAACGACGTGGCTCGTGAGCTCCAAAGATATTCAATAAAATCGTCCTGCCCGGCATCGAAATACGATGCCTCGAAAATTCAAAGAATCGCCCGAAGTTCTGGCGCGACGTAACAAGAAAATCCCGTGACAAATTTTCATTGACCGGGGTGGCACTGCTGCCTGCCGAGGGTGTCCGAGTGAAACCGGAGTGCCGGAAGTCCCGTCGACACAACTGTCAACAAGCAACATTGTTCCGCCGGAGCGCTCGTACATGCGTGGCCATCGGATGCGTGTGCGTGGCCCGTTCGTGCGCTGGCCAGTGGGCCCACGTATGCACGCCACGTACGTCGTGAAGGTGGGTGTGAGAGAGAGAGAGAGAGAGAGAGAGAGAGAGATACCTATAGGCGCGCGGGCGCGAGAGAGAGAGAGAGAGAGAGAGGACTCGAGCGAGGGCGGATCTGAGTCAGCGTGCGAGAGCTGCCAGGATCGAGTCGCGTCGAGTCAGCAGGAGACGAAAGAGCACTAACTGCTGCCACTACGAGATTATACCTATAGCGTGAACGGGCAGTGCTAACTTGCAATAATATGCCATTCATAATTTTTAAACGTCCCGTCAATGAGGTCCCACCCGCGATAGCCCGTTTAACGGCGAAACGTACGTACGCATTGACACTGACTCAATTATCTGTGTCTTTTTTTAGACTTTTCTTTTTTTTTTATTACAACCTACCGAGCGGGGGGGGACCCGTTCCCGAGCACGTACGGGACAGGCTCGACGCGTTTGCCCGGTAATTAAAAACAAGGCTCGATAAATTATCGACCGGTCCCCGTATACCCGTTTTCGCGCCGTTCGACTAATCGCCAAATTCTGCGCGATCTTACGGTACGCCGTCCTTAAAGTAACTGGGACATATATATATATTTTTTTTCTTTTTTTTTTTCCTTATCCGTCCTGTACCTCGTTACGTCGTAGCACGCACGTGCACCGTGGAGATAGACTATTTCGCACTAGCGAAAGTAGTATCGGCGAATACATATATATATATGCAGATAGGATGCGAGCATTAATTAAGCTAATTAGCAGACATGTCGGAATATGAGATACTCATCGGACGAAGGATACAAAATTCTATATGCTACTTCCTGAGAGTCCGTTTCCAGGAAGGACGCGTGTACCTGCACGAGATACGGTGATAAGAAATGCGCGATAATAATATATCGCGCTGATCGTGTGTCCGTTTAATCGTGAGAAATCACAATTATCGCCCTGATCGATATTTAATTTTTTTTTTCTGCTTCTGATAATTATACACGTACGCTGTATAAATAAGAAAATTATGTACCGTAAAAAAAAAAAAAAAAACGAAAAAAACGAAAAAAACTTATTCCTTCGAACGATACGAAATCCATGTATGTGCTATTAATCGTTCGATATTTTCTCTTATCAATCGAATAACGCTGTTGCGTAATAACGATAAGGTAAATGCACCCGTCAACTACGTATCACATGTATCTAATAATAGTCCACGGGATATCTAGCATTGCGTTACCTTAATGCATACATTACCCTAATGCACGCGAATCAGCATACGGATTAACTTGCAGCGAGCATTAAACGCTACTGGGGGAGGGGACTAATAAATTTCTTTGTTTTTTTTTCCGGGACTGTACCAGAATATCATTGGCATTTGCCGCATGCAGTTTTCCCATTGACGAATAGAGTCGCGATGCACTTTGGGAATTGCAATGTTTTCGAATTTCCGCAATGACGGCTTTCCCGAAAATGCATTCGTCGAGTCATTGAGATTGATGGGATACGTCATTGTAATCGAATTAAACAAAATCAACCGATCGAGTCATTTTTATAGAAAATCGTACAGTCACCACTCACCCCCTTCCCCCCCCCCCCGCCGTCTACTCGATTCACCAATTAAACAGTGATTAAAGTAAAAATAATTTCCGCTAAAATAACCTCCGACCGACCTATCTGGGCCAAATTGACATGATCTCACGGACTACCACTGATCGGATGCACATACTGACGCAACTTGCATTCCCAATGTGAAAAACTGTTACGAGCGAAAAAAAAAGAGTTAAAAAATGCAGGAAACTGTTTACACGTAAGAACGGGTAAAGTACGAGCGCGGAGTCTTTAACGATTACGTGATGGGTAACGAGGTGCTACTTTATCTAATACGAGCTCGTTTAACATTATTTTCCCGTTAACGCATCCAGCCCGTCTTTATTCATTGTCAAACTTACATATGTACGTATTAACATGTACATTTTTTATCGTATCCACCGGGCATGCATAAAGCGCACTGCGGCGACAAGCCGTTTCCACGTATGCGGAGCGTGCGTTATTGGCGAGTAGACTTTTAGGCCTACGCGTGAATGGATAGAAAATTTTGCATAAAAATTTTCCATAAAAAATATAATTATCGGATTCGCTAGTGCCGCGTATGAATTTTTCCATGCGCGTGTGTGTGTAAAATTTCGTTAAAAATTGTACCACACGGTATAGACGGCTGTCGGTGGATAATTCACGTGTTTCGGAATTTCCCGACGTACGTCAGGCTGCTATAGGCGATTTTAGGCGATTCGCCACACACGCAATGTCACTACCGTACCAGACGCGACCCACATGTGTGTGCCCACCTATGCAACATGTCAGCACACGTGGTTTCCGAGCCACGGGACTGGCTGGCAGCGAGCAGCAATTTTCGCAACGGTGGAATTGCCAAACGCGTGTCCGTCAATCGTAATTACAAGGCGAGCAAAGGACGCCTGTGTTCTTTCGCATATGTGATACACGTATGCAATGCACAGTTAGAGTGAGAGACATACGTCACTGCGGGTAGAACTAATTGCGCCTTGTTAACCTGTACGACTTAGTCACGTAAGGATCGAATATCGAGAATATTATTGCGATTGGATCTTGTAATGTTATCCTCGATAAGATAATCTGGTAGGCTTCGCGTGTATTTTACGTATTTTTATGAAGTTACCTATAAGCGTTTCATTTTTCTTTCCCGACGTTACGCGGTCGACCTAGGCCATTTTCTTTCGTTTCGCGTACCTCGGCTGTGATCTTGAAAAATTTGAAATACTTTCCGGTACAATTTTGTATGGCAAATTTTTCAAAATTACTCGCACGACGAATCGACGTTGCCAGGCTAGTGATTTGTGGGCTTGCAATTAATCAAATGATTAACCGATTGCGATTCCCCATAACCAGTACAATTCACATGTAAAACTAATGGTGTCCCATAACGATTCGCACGCCAGAAGCCTTTCAGCCGTTAACTCGAAATTATTATTCGGGTTAACGCGTGGATCTCGTTCTCGCCCATAATGGATACTACGGAACAATTTGTTCAGCGTCCGTCATTCGCGGTTACGTCGCTTACATGAGGACGCACGAGGACGTCGCGCCGGTTAGCCCTGAAGTCGATATCACAGTCTGACAATTAATTTGTGAATCGTTAAGGGAACGACGGGAGAAGCGACAGGGCACGACGTTGAGGCGTCAGCCCAAAGACCAAGGGAATAGAGAGGCGACAGGTTGAGAATTGAGGTAAATAAAAGATAAAAAAAAAAAGAGACAAGAAAAAGAAAAACGAAAATTCAGATGGAGCCAAGAGATTCGACCTGAGCCATTTATCCATAGATTTTTATCCGATGCGATCGGATGTTCCAAGGCGTCGCAGCTGTTCGTTCCTAAAACCTACGACGATCTGGCAGGTTTCTTATCCTCCCGGATTTTTTTTTTTTTTTTTTTCCCCTCGTTACCGAACTATCGCCCACGTTCGTGTGAGAAAAAAAAAATTAAGACAAAGGAAGAAGAAGCATCGACCTCCCGACAAAGAAGAAATGAGTAAACTAGTCCCTCGGTTAGACCAGGGAGGCCTTCGAGGCGAAGACTCACCTGCAAATTTGGCGATCCTCGGAAGGAGAACTGTGACATGTTGTGTCGGCCGCTCAGGGCCGTGATTTTAGGGCTCCGCTACGCGAGCATCTTTCGACACTCCGTTCACAGTCACTGGTTAATCACTTCACGGACACTGACCCGCAAAAATATTTTGCGGGGGTCGCAATCGAGGGACGAAGATCAGTCGTGGCGCGTACAGGGGTCCAGGGATCGTTACGACGAGATTGAAATAACGGAGAGAAAAAAAATTTTTTCTTTTCAAGGACCACGTTGTTTCCAGAGAATTTTTTATCCTCCGGCTGCTGCTGTACTCCCCGCGTGTATTACCGGTCCGTCATGAACCCGACTGTACTCGGACGTGAAGGCGCCCCGGTACACTCGCGCACTATCACTTCACCGACCAGTTTTCCGGCGCGTGGTCTCGCCAGAAACGAAGAACGTTTCTGCCCTCCCCCCCGCGTAAACGCGAGAACAGTCACTTCACTGCACAGCGCGCGCTCTCGTGCGAGGATACGTCTGCTGTTGAAGAGCAGAGCTCGGCTCCTCGGTGATACGAAAGAATGTAAACCCGTAGGAACCGTAGATCCGATCGGCGCGCCAGCTATGATCGCTCGCGACTATCCTCCGAATCGTTTCTTTTCGATAGAATCCAGTTCGATGTTGGCAGTAGAGACACTGACGGCAATACCAGGAGAGAGTGACCGTGTGGCCAGGAGAGAGAGAGAGAGATGGAGATAGACAGATAGAGAGAGCGAGTGAGAAAGGTAGAGAAAGACAGAAAGAGAAAGAGAGAGAGAGAGAGAGAGAGAGAGAGAGAGAGAGAGAGAGAGTGTGTGTACGTGTAAGAAGGATGGAAGGAGGCAGCGAGGAAGATGAGGAGAGGAGCAACGAGAGGGTTGCGGCGGGATGCAGAGGGTAGAGGGGGAGTAACGTGTGAGCACGAGAAGAGGGAGAGGGAGATTGAAGCACTGACAGGAGGAAAGGAGGATGGAGAGAGAGCAATGTCTCGTAGCACCGATGACGCTTTTGATCTTCTATCGATCAAACTTTTCTTTTTCCTTGAAGTCACTTGTTATTACGCGATACGATTCTCTCTTGTTCCAGGTGAAAAGAATTGTCGATTACTTCGAGTCACACTTTCGCAGGCACCACTTTGTTATATTTTTCACCATAGTCGAGCAAGTGTCCTCCGAGAAGCTTGTCGCAGTCAGCCGCGCACGGTCATCCGGAGGTTTTAAATAAAGTGCACAGAAGTCGTCGAAAAAGCGAGTTGGACGAGATCGGGGGCGCGGGTGGCTCTATCTCGTCGGTGGATCCCGATAGATTGAGTGAGCGCGCCAAGTACAAACTGGTGGCGTGGCTCCGCGGGCGATCCTGGTGCGCGTAAACGCGGTAGCACTTTTTACGCGCGACGCGGTAATTGGGTGGCTGCGAGGTGTCTGCTGCTCTCCGTCGCTACTTGCTCCTCGCAGTGTGTAGGGTAGGTGTAGTGGCGGGTACCGATACCGCTGTCTCTCACCTCGCTCGGCTCTCTCGCACGGTGCCGTCGTGCCACCCCGTGTGTGTCTTCGTCGGGTAGAACCAGTGTGTAGTTAAGTCCGTAAGTTCGTTCCTACGACGGTGGTTGATTGTGGTGGTAGTGGTGGTGGTGGTGGTGGTGGTGGTGGTGGTGGTGGTGGTGGCAGCGATCGTTCTGGTGGTGGTGGTGACGGCAGCAGCAGCAGCAGCAGCAGCACTAGAACCACTGCCGGTGGTGGTGGTAGTAGTGTTGACGCTGGTGGTGGCGACGACGATGCTAGTGTGCCAGTGATCGTGGTGGTGGCAGTTGTCGCCGTGGTTCTTTTCTTTCCCGAAAGGGGGCGATTTTTGCGAGGTGGTTTGCCCTGACGGTGGGAGGATCCAGGGCCGGCACGCTGGTCTTATGGTGGGGGACTTCGGGTGCCACCTCTGTGTCTCGTTCCGTCTGTCCTAGCGTGTTCAGTCAGGTCGGCCTCGTAGATCGAGAACGGAGCCGTACGACAGCGGCGGCCAGCGTTGGCAAACGCGACAATAAAATATGGAGAGTCGTTGAGCCGTAGGTCTAGCTCCGGTGCTCTCTTCCCCTCGGCTTCTGCCCGAGGCAGCACTCTCGTTCAGTTTCTCTTGGAGACTAGCTCGTTGGCTTTCTCTCTCTCACTGTCTGTCTCTCTGTCACTCTTTGGTACGACTCTTGCTCTTTCCTTGTCTAGTCCTCTCGTTCCAGGTCTGTCTCTCCCTGTCGGGTCGCCCCACCGTCGCTTTCTTCCCTCTTCGTTCGTTTTCGTTTCTCGATGGTGGGAGCGAGAGGGGCGAGGGTTACCGGAGGTGGGGAGAAGAACGGCATGGACGGTTGGAGCCACCGCGAGGAGGGGGAAAAACTACACGACAATTTTAGTTCGATAGATCCGAAGTTTAGCCTTGGCGGCGCTGCTTACTTGCCGCTGACTTCTTCCTGGTAGTTTGTTCAGCGATCTCCCACCCCGGGCGTCCTGCTTCTTGGACACGACCGCACACTCTGACGCATCCCCACCATCAGCGCGTCTCTCGCCTCTCTCGACACTTCGACACCCCTCGCGTCCACTAGCGAGTCTCTTCTCTCTTTCTCTCTCTCTCACTTTTACTCCTCTCCTCACCTTCGCCCCACGCACAACGCGCGACACTTGACTACTAACCACCTCTGCCTTCTCCCGACAGGCCTGCCTCTCTCTCTTACTCTATCCGTGATCTCCTTTTCCGTCTCTTACGCTCTCATTAGCTTTTCTCTTCTTCTCTCTCTCTCTCTCTCTCTCTCTCTCTCTCTCTCTCTCTCTCTCTCCCTGCCCTCCCACCCCCCTCTCTTTCCGTCACTCACTTTCTCCTTCTCTCTCTCTCTCTCTCTCTCTCTCTCTCTCTCTCTCTCTCTCTCTCTCTCTCTCTCTCTCGCACAAACTCTCTCCCTTACTCGTCGAATGGCAGCTTGGCGCTTCGAGTCCTGCGAAACGTTACGAACCCCGTTGACGTATGTTCGGCGAGCGCTTTACGCATACCACGTGAACTCGTGTAAAATCGTGTTAACGTTACCGCGCTGTCCGCTCGTTACAATCGCACACATATCGCGTGCTATTCGCATAGTCCCGAACAACAGTACGCAAGTGGATTTACGGCACGAGCGAAAATTTCGCTAATACGGAATCTCGAAGAGTCTGCGTGACCGATAACCGTGACATAACGTCCTGCCTTAACGGTATGTCAGTACGGAATGATCAAAGGCCCGTTCAAGGGTTCAGCCGCGAAATCAGGCTCCGAATGTGTCCGAGTGCAGCAGAGACCAAGGAGCCACTAAATAACATAGAGAGGTAGCAAGCAGACTATAGCACGGTAGCGAGAGCGACACTTTAGCGGCGTCGAGAAAAAGTGTTGCGCAGTTCTTTCGCGAGACTCCGAGAGTCAGGCTCGCGCTTACTTGTCCCCCGCGGAGTACGATCAAAAGGGGGCGGGAAAGGTTCTCCGAGGGGAAGGGGGCGGAGGGGGGGGGAGAGAGGCTATAGGTCGTTTCAGCGAAGAGGAGCCGGGTAGCGGGGGATGATGCTAAAGAGGAGAAGCCGACAAGGCGGTGGGGAGGGGGGGATCCCGATTCAAGGGGAAAAGCCGTATTGCCGCCACTGTACAACCGCTATTTTTCTCCCGCCTCGGCTAAACCCGACATATATGATATTTTTGTCGAGCATATTACGGCCGGCGCACACCCTCCGCGAGAGGGAATACTGGAGAATAAAGAAGGGGTGGAAGAGCGAATAAATCCGCTACCCCTACCAGACTTCTTTCACCCCACCAGACTGTGCGGGGGGGGGGAGGAGGAGGGGACCCCGGTTTTTTCCCCTCTGTGGGCGCGGACAATAATCGCCCCGCCCCATCCTCCTATTTCGACCAATCCGTCCCCCCGCTACGTCTCCGCCGACAACCCCTAGTCGTCTCACTCTCTTTCTACCATTTGCCCAACTCTCTCTCTCCCTCTCTCTCTCTCGCTCTCACTCTCTCTCCAACTACCCTGGTCTCACCCCACCACCAGCCGATACAGCAACTTGGCGCTCTTGCTCCCGTGGCGGCCGGAACACATCGAGAGACACTGGGGAACGAACACAACGCGCGCGGGGAACACACTGAGATGTGAAACATTAGTGTACCGTTTGTTAACACCGGCCTCTACACACAGCCGCACACGCCTGGTGACTCCTTCTCTTCGTCCCAGCTGACGACGACTACGACGACGTCGCCAACGTCGCCGACGACGACGACGAGAGAAACTATCTACCTACCTACTTACCTACCTAACCTATGTACCGGAGCTTCTACGTGCCCTGGCTTCCCGAGAATGCGATACCGAATTTGTACAGCGTTCGAAGACCCACCGGTAGCCGTTTCCACAGAGCGGCCGATGTAGCAAATCGAAACGGCTTCCGGCGCATTCCGAGTAAGACTCGACTCCGGGAAATATCTTTTTACACAATATACATCTTCGCTAATGGACGACACGCGGGAGTGAACTGGAGAAAAGAAAAACGTGTCTCGTTGTTACTTCCGACGGACACGTAACTAGGAGACCGTCGAACGTCGAGCAAAGAGATCATAACTTACACGATACTAAAAGCGTTCTCAATTAATACTTTTATTTCCGATTTAGACAACTCGTGCAGAATGTCCTTACCATCCTGTCCACGGTTTCAGTATGATTTCCCAGTTGACTGTACGAGGAATAGTTTACCTGGTCCAGCTTACTAGCTCCTGGAAATACATGAAACATGTCATTTGTCGTGTAGGATTTTAGAAGTTAATATCACGAGTAATCCCCCAAGATCGTCTTTCACGAGTTTTATATATCGATATCACAGCCTAACCTTAATCGTGCTTTGACATTTCTTGATTAACCTCCGTAGAAAGACAGAGGACGCGATACGAACGCAAAGGAATAATCTCGGGAGCTGCGCAATCCTCGTTCCGTAGCCGTGTAACGGATGGCGGTTAGTGACGACGAGCCATCGGAATACACGGGAAAGATCGAGGGCGAGAAAAGTCCCGCAGGTGGCAGCACAGGTCGACTGGCAATAATGCCACTACACTAGGCCAGTGCCGGTACCAACCTAGAAAAGTGGGGATAAGCTTGAGAACGGTGGAGGGGTGGCATTATCCCCACTCGATGGGCCCACCTACTCGCGGGCTTCGCGAGGGGAATTAGGGGAGGGAGCCACCGGTGACTCTGTGTGAGACTCTTGTTCCAGTGTGAATACGCGTGTGACAGGGCTTCGACAGGTTACGAGTGAGACGTTTCTAATATTCGAAAGAGCAACGAGGAAAGAACTTCAACCCAGCCGAAAAGGTTCACCCTGCACTCGGCAGAGCGCGCCAATGCCCGGCAAACGAGATCGGCCCGTCCGCGCATGCGCTACCAACGGTTTTAATTGCTTGATCCAGTTTAATGCTTCGTCCGACTGTTACGCACCACGCTTGTTACGGAACGGAACCTAATTTCTATTCCTTCGTCCATACACCGCATTGGCTTATCTGCTTGTTTCGTCGTTTTATGCCGATCCAATTTTATTCTCCTCGTAACGAATCACTGAGATACGTGCATACGAATATTGCACTTGTCATTCCACCAATAGATCCCTCGGACAGTGACATGTACAACAGGGTATGTAAAATCCTTATGAATTTCCACCTGTCTCAACGCCCTGCGTCTCGGATGCTTGGTAAACTCATTTCGACAATCTGGATAACGTTTCAACGTAGTGCCAAAGTAAATAGGTTAGGTTATGTTATAAATTCGCAACGTATCAGTCTCCCCCCGTTTTATGGCACTGTTGCCATATTTATTGTTTCAATTAACAGTCGAAAAATCATCCGAGATAACCGATTGTATCCAAACAGTATATTTACCCTCCGTCCCCTGTATTATACATTTATATACAGAATATTTCACCAGGGTAGCAGTTACAAGGACGGCATAATGCCGATAGAGAATTTTGGTAACACCCGAGCGCGCCTGCTTCGCGCTGAAATCTCGGTTATGAACTTTTGACAAGACGCCACCCCTACCCTGTCCTCCATAACATCTTGCTACACCACCCTCTATGGCCTAGCACCCGCTCATAAATCAAGACGATGGGCGATGCCGATGTAGCCGCCTTGGGGGTGGCTTTGCCGTTAGGTGCGACGAGGTGAGCTGTATTACTTATGGAGTAAAGTGGAACGGGGGGGGGGGGGGGTGGGTAAACTTGAGTGATTAATCTCACCAGATTGATAGCGTTGCTCGCTCCCCCCCACCCCCCCCCCGACCACCCCCTTTGGAAACTTCCATAAATTACGTTATAAGGAGTCTACGTGGTAATTAATACACTCAACGCTCGATCTCATTGTCCCAGGGGTACCGGCAGCTATAACCAATCTATATCGTATTATATACATACAGGCCTGATAAGCGTATCAAACTATGACGCAATTCACGTTATTGGTATCGATCGAACGCCAATCAATATCCCATGGGATATTTTGCAACGGCTACGAATCCTCATCCCCTCGTGGCGTTATCAAAATTATCAAAACGGTCA
The DNA here is from genome assembly GCA_030142595.1 of Trachelus iudaicus. NCBI lineage: Eukaryota > Metazoa > Arthropoda > Insecta > Hymenoptera > Cephidae > Trachelus > Trachelus iudaicus. Next base: position 364,758 of record JARQTH010000645.1, read on the forward strand.
GAGTGCTCGAATGCGATCTAACACGAAATCGTCCGACAGTCGTTATCATCAAAGAGCTCGGAGCCGCTCACGTGCGGACGGAGTCGATGATTAACAAATTGAGTACTCGGAAAATTTTATCTCGCAGCGTGGAATGTGGAATCGTAAGTACGATTACGTTCGATTTACCCGTGAATAACGTGTTGCTTTGAGAAACGTATAAAATATTGATATTTGATTGTCAGAAAATATTTATCTCGATAATATATCGAAATATGGTATTTTGAAAATATATAATTTCTTATCTTTTTTTTTTTTTTTTTTTCTTAAGTTATTTCAGCGATCGACAATTAACGGCTGTACGCTCGAACTGGCATCAAACGGGATCCCTCGAAAGGATCTTAGAAGCGGAATTGCGGCGACATGAAAGATTTTACCGGCAACCTAGAATCCTTCGGGCAAAAGGTATTCATTGACGTAGTTCGACAAGATGATCTCGGTATAGGACAGTTAAAAAAAATCCATATATATATATATACTTACGTACGACCCTCCACCAATGTAGAGTCTGAGTCTAAAAAGGGAAGCGAAGAAGAGAGCCGATGCCGCCGTTCATTAATTAAGCGAAGCGTGAGATTTCTAACCTCCTTCCATTTCATCCCCCGCCCCCTGCCATCCCTCCCCACTCATCCCTTTGTCGAGCCGCTCAACCCTTACGATCTTAGATGCCGCCAAGGATCTACGAGACACGAGGAGGACGAGTCTCGTTCTTTGGAAAGTAGAGCGATTCGTAAATCTGAAACTTGGGGGGGGGGAGGGGGGGGGCAGCAAATAAAAGAGCCAAAAGGAACTATCAGAATTTTAAAATGCCCGCAGGCTCCTTAGCCTGGACCAATGAATTTATCTCGGATCCTTCGGAGGAGAATGGACCAACAAAATTTCTCTGCGCCACTGTCACTTTGCTCTGCTGAATGATAATAAAGACTACGGATACACGTCTCACGTCACGTCATCTTCTTCGTACCAATTCCCCAGCTGCCATACGTCACTTATGACGATTCTCTTTGAGATTCGTCCAATTTCACTGACAATTGGTTCACCTTGTATATCCGTCACGACGCTTATGACGAATTGAGGTTAAATTTGACTCTGGGACGAAACTCGAGGACTATCGGCATCCTGACGGATCGGTAAATTGGATGGGATCGAGTAAATTGGCGATATCTCCTGGTGAAATTGCTGATGTTGATAACGTGTTCATATATTTTTTTTTTTTCATCAGATATTTTTATCATTATTATTTACTCGCCATTAACGCTCAAGTACGTCGTTCCGTTTCGTTGTCCAGTAGTTACGTACACTTTAACGTACAGTGATAGTAACTATAGGTTATTTTTGCGAGTTAAGTCCGCGATGTGTCATTACGTCATTAGCGTTTTGCATTACAAGTTAATTGCTGGGTTTAAAAAAAAATTATCTTGCAATTGCACCCCGTCTGCGACCTTTGCCGATATAGTTTGGTAAGTGCGAAAATAAAATTCGGGCTATGATTATAATAATCTCATTTATCCCATATACTCCCATACAATGATAAACGTGTCCTCCCTTTAAGGGTTAATTACTTGTCAAGGATAAATTTTAAAACACACGTAACCCCTTCGCGTATCGTACGTCGAACGGTATAATTAACGCGAGCGATCAGCGTGGAATATCGTAGGTGTAATTGGCGAAAACTAAATGGCTGTAATTGTAAGAAATAATCGTATCCTTATCACACGTACATTTGCCGTGGACGTTATATGCTTAACGTTAAAAAAAAAAAAATGTTAGCAAATGTTCTTAGAACGTCGCGCAGCCACTTGGACACGTCGTTAAGCAAAATCGGTCTTGTAGAAAAGAAAATTGCTGTTTTTAAACTGTCCCGTCTTATCGGCTGGGCATTAACGTTTTAATGTATTTTCCAATGTTTATCGCAACTTTACCTGTAAATTACATAACAGCTGCGTTACGCGCAACGATTATAAACACGAAGGGTATCGCTCTCGCGTATAACCCTGGCAAAGAAATACATTGAAAATGATCTATCGGCGCGAGACGCAACGAAATCAAAGCGGAGCCGATACAAGGTGCATCGAACTGCATCAAAGTGCATGTCTATGCATTATCAATTATAACAGGATGCATAATCACGGAGCGAAACATCGTAGCTGTATAATCATTAAAAGCTGATTACCGATAATTACACTCCATTGCACGGATACGATACGGGATTACTTCCCGGTGCAAAAACCGTAACGAAATGATGTTTTACATAAAAAAAAATAAAAAATAAAATTCCCCATACTCGATCATCCCGAATACCAGTCCTACATACGGAACCATAGTAATGTACCAAATAGACAAGCTTATCTCCAGGAGGAGGACGATGGCGGTCGAGTCGTGGTGCTGTATATATATATATATACATGCATCGAGCCTACCGATTCAGTTGGGCCCCAAGATGAAGAGGATGGCCGCTGTGATTACCAAGAGGGGTCCACCTCAGCTTCCCTCGTTCCTCAAGTCCTGTACCAAAGACACGACACGGTCCGCGGGCCGTTCTCCCGAGTTTTTCTCACCTGGTGCATCCGAGGCTGGCCACCAATCGTCCAGCCAGGCTGCTGCCGCGGTCGGGCCTACGACCAATCCCTGCTGATGATCCTTGGTCCGGAGCACAGCCTCCTTTCTCTCTGCAACCTCATTAGTACCTCCTACCGCGATCTTATTACTATGTATAAAACCGTGGCCGTGGTACCGCCTCTTTCTGATACCTAGTCATGTTTCATTATTTCCATGGAATCATTAAATGTGTCGAGTCATCCCCACCGATCCACCACCACACATCCAGGTACAGCCTCCCCCGTCCCGGTCCACCGATCCACTCTCCTCTTCCATCGGAGCGGACCCGTCGCTCCGTCTCTCGCTCCTGTACTCTCCTATCAATCTTGCTCTCTCTCTCTCTCTCTCTCTTCCTCACCATCCTCTCTCCTCTAGGTCCTCCCTTCGATACTCACGCCCTCTCAGCGACTCACTGGAGATTAAACTCTCCGTCCCTCCTTTGTTTATCCTCCCCTCGCTCTCCTCTCTTCCATTCTCGTCCTACTCTTCGGCTATCGTTCCCTCTTGCCGTGGGTTCGTTGATCCTCTTTTATTTTTCCTCTCTCCCTCTCGGACCCTTACCACTACCACCCCGGCACTCTCTCGCTCTTTATTTCCCACTCTTCCCACCTTTTAATTCGACGGGCAATACGGTGCTGCCATCTTCCGCTTGGCGCTCGCGCGGCGAACTAAATTTTTTTTTTACGATACCTTCATAGTTTGACGGAGCGACATACAGGGGGAGGGGAGGGGAGGAGTAGAAAAAATACGAATTGAAATTTATCGAAAATTTTTCAGTGCCGGATATCGGATACGCAGATCATTTTATCGGCGCGATTATTGAAAATCTCAGGGAAATTCGTGGAACGGTATCGCTAATGAATTTTCCCATGGAAAGTCCACGGGTGCCAAAGTGCCCGCTGAATCTCGAGCGTATACCCGCCGTTTGGAGCGAAGCCATGAAATTACGTCCGAAAATTGGCAAATTTAATCCAACGGGTGGATCCTCATTTTTCGATCGATACTCTCACGCGTATTAACGCGCGTCGGGTAAAAAGTATAATTGATCCCGCGCTCATCCGGGAAGCCGAAGCGATCTTCGTGAATAAATAAAAAGTTGGCCAATTATTACCGGGTTACCGTAAGGCCCTGTACAACCCGATGGTTAATCTTCATGAAAAAAAAAAAAAAAAAAAAAAAAAAAAAGTATTTACGGGGCCCAGAAAATCTACCCCCGGCGATCTTTGAATCTCGACTTAGGGCATCGCGTTACCAACCTAACCCAACCTGACCCAACCCTCCTTCTGCATGCGCGTTCGCATAAGCGCGTACTCGCGTCCCGCCCCGATCGCACCATCGTTACGATCCAACTACGATGAGAATTTATAGACACGAAGGAGCAGCCCGCAGGCTCAGGATCGTTTACGTTAGCGGCGCAATAATTATTCCGATGTAGATAGGAGCGCGCAGCGCGTAACTCGAGCGTTAATGCGCTGCCGTTCAAGATTCCCTATGGGTTAGTCGGCGCAGCCAGCAGTCCGGAGCCAAAAGACAGATCGCCACTCCGATTGGCTCATATAAGCCGGCTCCGAAAGATATTCATGCTGGTCACCGGTAATAACGATAAATTGCAGGGGCGTAAACCGATCCATGCGGACTCGCCTTTACGGTCTCTGCGAGCCACGCGGAACCTTTTCCACTCGACGAAATCCACTTCAGCCGTCCAAAGATACGAACGTCGATTATTTATCTTGAAACTTGGAGCATCGGTGCTTCGCGATAGTTTTTCATGAAAACTACCCTTCGCTCTTTCCACCATCCGTACGGGCATCCCCCACCGGTTCGAGGATCCGTATGACTTTGCGTACCAGGAAATGTCTTTTTCTTCGAAACCAGCCGTGTATACCCATCCTGGTACTCGCCTCTCTTTTCCGTCGTTCCTTGAAAACTCACGCTAAACTCTCGCTGTGCCGTACCACGCGATTTCACGTTCGTCTCCTCCAGAAGGAGCAGCTACAGTTTGTACAAGTACGAAACTTTTGTAACGCCCTGTTCGTGCGGATGCTACTTCGCTAATGTATATGTATGTATAGAGAGGGGGTCGGGGGGGGAGAGTTGACTGTACCGTATAAGGGTAGCTCTCAGCCGTTTCGAAGGGTGGAGGAACCTGGCGTTTTAACCAGCCGCGCTGCTTCCGAAAATCTTCCGAGTTTTACTCCCTCTCCCCTTTTCTCGTAAAGGACTTGTATTGTTTATCCCAGCAAGTTTCAAGTCCTACGGCACGAGCTGTGCGCCGCGTTAGTTTAATATGCGCAAAGTGTAAAAGTTTCTTTACGAGGCTCGTACCGTCGTCCCGTCTCGCGCAGTAAACTTAAATAACAAAGTTGCCGCGCTGCTCTCTTTCCGCGTTTCCGGGCACGGTCGAACGTACTTCCGGTCCGAGAACGCTCGTCGATGATCCTTCGTCCATAGAAAATGAAACTTCGTACTACGTCCAGAGACTCGCTGCGCTGCGAACTACCAGGGAGAGCACGAACCGTTGAAAGTGGCGGGAAATTCAAATTTTCAAATCATACAATTTTTCGTATACGTCGTACGGAGAGTGAGCTGGAGTTGTAAATGTTTTTTATTACTGTCGAAGAACGGGGCCTTGTACGCTTTTAAGGCCCAAGATGCATCGGGGACTCCTTTACGTATCTTAGCTACCTATAGCTTTCCGTATGGTTACGGCGTATGCCATACGCGTATAATGCAGGTCCGTTCGGTTAATGCGCGGCGCAGAACAGCGGCGTGTTCTGCATCTCGCGGGCATGTTTTGGCCGGCTTATGAATTTATTGGGGGCCATTCGTTAGACATTAGGGACAGCCGTGTGCGCGTAGGAGTTGAGAAAAAGGATAGCTGCTCTCCCTGCGGGACCGCGTTCCTTTACCGACGTACGTAGATACCTAACTGCGTATCTTCCGTACGCCGAAGGGTGGGTCGTCGGGCGCCTCTTGATACGCGAACACAGTTTCACCCGGTACATTAACCCGGGCGCATATCTGCCCGAGAACTCGGATGCATCCGCCTTTTTCACTAGGACTCGTATCCAGCTACAATTTCACCTGTTATCCTACACTGCATCGCGGCTTGTTCGTGCTACGGCTTGGCCCTTTATTAAACTCCGTTGTTATTCTCTGGAGAGGCGAGTCGGGTTAAGCGTGCAATTTCGACAATTTTACATTTCCAACTTCCTTCCCTTATTAAACCCATCGGGACACACTGTAGGTACCGTAGGACGTACAGCGGATAGGGGAATAGCATTAAAAATTATTCTTAATTCAACCAAAGGGGATACCACTCGTTTATTCGGACGAGCAGTCTTGTATGTTCTCGCCGGTGGTATGGACGAAATTTGAAAATTATAAAATATTTTTTTTTTTCGTTGATTAAAGTTGAGATTTCATTCAAATTTTTTTTTTTTCTACGAGCACTATCAATGGCGGATGAAAATTAATCGAGTGACAGCTGTCAGATTTTACCGGTGCTATTCGAACCGTGTAATAAACTGGACCACGTGTTCTCCAGTCATAATTCACGAATGACGTCACGGGTCGCTAATGAAACAGCATTGTCAGCGTTCCGCGAGGATCGATTGACTCAGAGTTATCGACCTTGGTAAACGGACCTATCGAGCCGGCTACCTGGCCTGCCCAGTGTTAGAATTAATAGGCAGACATTGGCACCTCGGCGTAGCCTGGAGAGTGATGCTGCGCAAGGTACATCGCGTGCCTCGGCGTGAATGGACCTAACCGAAGAACCAGGCGCCAGGGATGAATGAATCACATTCATGCGTGTTTCGCTGCCCGTGGCGCAGCGTGGGATAAATACTGAACATATCGAATCGAAGTATCGATAAGCGCGTACGTCGATTATTCTGCCTATCGAAGAGACAGCGCGAGCCTTAAGAGGTTTCCAAGATCGATTCTCTGAATGATTGTAAAAAAGAAAAATTTCATTAAAAAATCCACCAACTTCCCAATCGATCCTCGAATCGATAATCGATCCTCTTCCGGTTGGCCGTGTGCACCGTATTATTGACGTGTTCCTAGATAAGCCGGACTCCGTTATGATTTTATTACTGGCCAAGGGAGAGCGGACTGTAGGTAGGTACATTAAATTAAGTCAGCTTTACGAGGCTGCCATGGAAATGAATAGGCCATGGTACGAGGTACCACTGTCCCGTATGGCCGGCACTGTGCGCGATACCATAAACCCTGGCGTATCACCGTAACGTGCGTACCCGCCAGCATGGTTATACGACTAAAGCCTACGTACGGTGGTGGGTCTTGCGTGCAAACGGACTGGAGAGACCGGGCGAAGTGCGACAGGACATTAATTGCGTTTAGGGGTGGTTTGATGGGGTGCCGGAGCGAGGAGACTACAGTCCGGGTGTAGGTACGGTTAAGGCTGAGAAAAAAAATCCGAGGGCTAATTATGCTGGGAGAACGGCCCTGGACCACGTCGGAGTCCCGCAGTCGAGGGTAACAGTCGAATGAGTTCAGCGAGAGTGGTGCCTGAACGCGAGCGGTGCCGAGGAGAGAAAAGTCGGACGCTTTGAATTCCACTGATAAATAATGAAAACAATGATAGGTATGTGACGAGGGCCATTCTTATCCACTCGGTACCCTTATGCGCGAGTGCGGCCAAGGTAAATAATATATTAATATAAGATACGAGTGGTGGTGTGGTGGCTGGCAGGGCACCAGGAGGTAATGGATGCTCGGGCTCGCTGGAAGTGACGGCTCTCGCTGTTGCGTGGCCATTCGTGGTTAAATTCCTGGTTCCTCGAGGAGGCCCCCCGCGGTCCCGAGCCGCTGTCACCACCCCCTGCCAAGACCCCCTCAAAACTCCTGGTATGCCTACGGTCCTGCACCTCGTACGATAGTACGTTCCATCATCGGTCGAAACGTCGTCGTTCCTCACTCTCTTCTCTTTTCGTATACTCTGTCTCTCTCTCTCTCTCTCTCTCTCTCTCTCTCTCTCTCTCTCTCGGTCTCTGATGCTTCTTGTATTTCTTTCCTTCTTCCACCTACCAGCAGCCTCCGAACCTGCGTACCGCTCTTCGTATTTATCTCAGGCCGATGCCAATGCACTGTACAGATATACCGCACGTTGGCTCTTCGATATCGGTCCTTACCAAGTTCAATAATTAAATGGACTTACGGTCTGCCTTTACCTACTATGGTGTTTTTATTGCTGGCTCTGCTGGACCGTAGCAGGTGAGAGGATGTCGTACGTCTTTTACCTGTCCGGTAGGGAATTCCGTCTAGATGGACTTTTGCCGGAATCCCGAATACCGTGGCGTCACGATCGGCATAGGAATTGCACCCGGTGCCCCGATATACGCTTCCTTTCCAATACGGCGAATCTTGAGAATTTCACTGGGAATTGCATTCGATCGTCCGCATGGCGCTCGTCCGTCTACTTTTTCCGACGAATGCATTATTAATCGTCCCGCGAACGGCGAATGGAGCAGTTTCGGGATGCTGGATGGGACCGGTAAGTGCCGAACGGGATACACGGGTCGGTACACAAATGACATTAGAGCTGCCGAGACTCGAATTTCGATGGGCAGTGATGGATATCTGTAATACGCATAGCTTCGAGTCCGAAAGGACCACCCACGCTGATAGAGATTTCTGGCCCGTGCTCGGATAAAGACTGATCCCCGTAAGATCAATTTACTGGGTAATTCATGAGCCTGATGATCCATGATACTTTTTTTTTTCTGTGATAAAGGAACGATAGGATTTTTGGAAAAAAAAAAGAATTTTAATCTTACGCGACATCCTAACTGGAGCATCTTGACGGTACCGTAGGTAGTGGACCAGGTCCAAGTGGGACGCACGTATTCCATTGGGTCCCGGAGAACAATGGCAGTTCATTGAGAACGGAGATCGTAGACCCAAACCGGCCTGTGCAACGGCACAGGGATAAGAAGGTAACAGGGCTAGAGGCCTCCGGATGGGTCTCCATCTTCGAAATAATTACGGGGACCAAGATCGATGTCCTGGTCCCAAAACCACTGCTGATAGAATCGGACAAAGCTGAATGGGGCCCATTGATGCGTCTGGCCCCTTCGAACCTTCACTATCAGCACCTTGGTAGTCCCAGCTAGCCTTACAAGAGAAGAACGGGCTGGACCCTTCTCTCTTCCAAGAAATCAAACGTCCTTTCCGGGACGAATTCCAAGATAAAAAGGGTCTGAATGAATCAAGGGCAACCGCACCGTCCACTCCCAAGCTCCAGAGTCCTACGCGATACTCCGATCTTTCGGTTCCTGCCGGTCCGATCTTTAAAATGATCCAGCCGATCCGATCGCCAGGATGACCAGCGGGACCGGCCCAGGTCGCCACCTCGGGACATTAGTCATCCAATTAAAAGTCACCCGGCGACCAAGTCGGACGTCATCCGTCATAATGATTCCCAGATGTCTCCGATGACTGCGAGCGTCATCGGGAAGTATCCGTCGCGGATAATGAAAGGGCCTCGAGCATTATCATACGTTCTGTATGCGTCGCTGTGAACGGGTCGTCGATTGTCGCCGCTAAGTGGCGTCGCGAGAACAGTGCGCGCCCTTCCAACTTATTTACCAGGAATACGTAGCATCGCGCGCACCGGGACAATGAGGAGGCGGCTTTAGGGTGGGAGGCTGTTTAGATTTAACATAAAGGAGAAGACGATGTCTTCGAACGTACGTGACAGGATGGGAGGCCACGTGCCAAGTGTGCGGGTGGCTAAAGGCTGCACGCTTCGTGCACGCTTTTGTCCTTTCATTTGGATTCACCTGCCGACGGCCGACGTACACGACGCTCGCGCCGCGACGTCCTAGAGTCAAGTGCCTGTGGACTGGACCGCCGAGTGACTCACGGTAGACACCTCGATGGGAATATCTAATCATTTCGGGATTCATCGCCGTTTGTGTACCAGGTGTTTTATTACGGCTCGGGACAATGCAGTACAAACCACCTGATGCCTTATTAATTGCGCTTAGCCATTTCCGTTTATCCGTATTCCGTTTTCGGTCTGTACCTTGCCGTTGTTACCACTCGTCGTTCTTTTGTCCGGCAAAAGCCAAGACAGGATGGTTAATACTTGCGACGGACTGGTTCCTCGGGGTCTCCTTTTTGGGATTCCTTGTCGATCGCTTCGTTAATCGCGCATGCGCTCTCGCCCTAATGATTTTGAGCCAACGAAAGAGACGCGTGATTCGATTCTTAAGTTTTGCTTTCTTGCCGACACTTTTAGAGAATTCGACAATTACTTGGGAATCATTTACGCGGTACGGTTTCACGGTGGACTGTACGAAACGAAACCGTCGTGGTATTTTTGGCAGCCGCGACTTGACGCGTACAGTGAAACTTTTTTACCTTGAGAAAGTCACCTGCTCGTCTTCCGTCGCGGTCAAGGTCAGGAATCGATTCGGTCGATTTTTCGACACGACGCAAGATCGAGCGACCGAAACGTCCCGACTCGCGACGTAAAAGTGAAATACAGTGGTAAAATGGTAAGGAACGTAGAACCGACTTATAATGCTCATCCCGGTGCCATCGAGCAGGTACAGAATTTGTTTCGGGATATAAAAACCCGCCTAAACAAGACCCGCGGCCGGTAATAAAATCAGCTTGAATTTAATTACGCGCTATCTCACTGGAAATCTGGCCTTTTATCACCGCAGTCCCTCTTTTTAAAATCCGGCAACGCCGATCGACCCTGCCTCAACCGCCTTTAAACCGGCCCACGTTCGAGTCCCAGAAGACGATTCGGCTACCATCGCAGCCAAATCGGCAGGAATTTCGATCAACCAAATCGAAACGATCCGATATGAAAACCGGTCGGATATTCTCACGTCAATTTGCATTTGGTAAATCTGAATTTCTTGCCCGTCCTTATAACGGGTACCACTTTTGATCCCGTGCAACAAAGTCAGACCCCCAAAAAAGATCATCGATGCTCGACAGTCGGACAAAAATATTGTACACCGACAGTCGATTTTTCCCGATTGCAGATCCCTGCTCGAGGTAAACGAGGTAAAATTCTGCCGATTTTATATCGGCCTCGTAAAGCACTGAGTAATCTTCCAGTGAAAAACTGGCAATAAAATGTGTCGCCGGGTCTGGTAACGAGCCGAACGGACCAGCGTCTCCTCGGACCACCCAAAGGGAGCCGAGAAGGACCGAGGTCGCACGACTACTCATTATGCATCTCGGATCTTCTCCTCGCGCCTCCGTTAATCTCTCTGAGCGTTAATTTAATTAAACGCTTCCTCTCGAGACCGCCGTCCTGTTCGTCCTTCGGCCCAATCCTTTTGCTTTCCCAAAGATAGTGCGGAATGTAGCCATAGCGGTCACCCGAATGCTTCTCCAGCCGAACCATTCCCGTAATGGACATTAATTATGCAGCTACTGTATACCGCATGCCGAGGGAATTTTATTTTCAAAATTCGATCGTCGCAGCTATGCGCGTCCGGACGATTGATTAGGATATTGTCTCGTACACGGAAAAATTATTCCGGTAAAATTGCACCACCGTGAAGTTGGCTTTGCCATGCGAATCGAACTAACTGGCTGACTTCACGCCGGTACCGATACCAAGCCTGGACTCTCTGCATGTAGCAGTTTCCCGCGATGCATCAGGAGTCAGAGAGAGAGTGAGTGAGAGAGAGAGAGAGAGAGAGAGAGAGAGAGAGAGAGAGGGAAGTGGCCGAGTCCGCGACTCTCGAAGAAATTTCCCCACCTCGGCCGACGCTCTGTTATCTGAGAAAATATTTATTTAACGCGTCTTCTCTAAGAGAATGTCTTATCTAGAGTTACGAGAGTATTCACCCGGGTCTACCGAAACGCCGTCGGCACGCTTTTTTCATGTCGTGGGATAAATTCGAACGGGACGAACAATCGATATCGGACCTCCTTGAGTATTATCGTACGTTACTCGTGTAAGGGACTTTGCCTGGCTATCGAAGATTAACGAGGAGTTGCAATTCTTTTTTTCTTCACGAGGAAGCGTCGGGGATACTTTGTACCTGGGATACTCGAGTTTGTACGGATATCACCTGGGATACCGGCTTAAGGTTGGCCGAAGGGTGACGGTACTGTGGTTTCGAGAATGGCCGCCGTAGCGGGTCAAGCGTTTCCCAGTGCAAGAACTGGAAGATTTAATGGCAGAGTGCGCGCACCACTCTGCCGAGGCCAAGAGCTGCTCCCTCATTGGCCAGTGATTATACGACGAGGTAGTGCTTCCTCTTCCACCCCGGCTACAAACAAGGTCCCCATTGGCACCTGAGCCAACATGGCTCCCTCGAGAGCACACCTCGAATCGCAGATAAGCTCTTGGTCAAATCTTCCTTTGTCGCTTGTTAGAGATAGCCCATAGGTACATCCTGACTTTTAGCGGCTCAAGGCTAACTACCATGGCCGACAAGTGGGATTTGCTAAAAAAAAAAGCGTCAGGGGATGGTCCCAGCGAGATTTAGAGCGTTTTACCTTTACACGGGTGACCTAAGAAATTGGGTGATAAATCTGTACCAGCATCCTTAAAATATCTAGAGAAGCGAAACAATTGTATAAAAAATAGCTCACTTAGCGGCTGAGAAAGTGACGGACACGAAAGTCAGGTTAAAAAAATGTAATACACTTTCCTTTCCACTTGGGTGAAATCTACTTGAGAGATTTGAGAGAGCATGGTCCAGGTCAGAATCGTCCTACGTACGGAACAGAGTGTAGGATCGGGGCACGGGTAATAAGAACGAGAAGAGGTGCTTTTAGCCTTTCGACGAATTCTCGGTGAGGTATCGGGGTCCCCGCGCAGCGACACAGAGCCAGTGACACGTAGGTATACGGCGGACGCGGACCAGGGCCGTATCTCTATCAGAATGTGTTTTACATTAATACTTTAGTGTTTTAGTGGCGATTGCCTTGCCCGTTAATGCCACTCGTGGTTGAGTGGCCAAGCTCCTGGCTTTACAAATTTATACACTCCTCCGCGCTGTCCTCTCCGATATGATATCTACCGGTGGCGCGGCTGGTCGCTTAACCTTATTCCCGGGCTGCGCCTACCAGGCGACATAGAGAAACGAAAGGAACGGGACAGCTCGTAGTGGGTCCCATGGTCAAGGTCCAGAATCGCGAAGGAACCAGCAGCGGGTCCAAGCCATTGCGATAGGAGACCAGCGTGAAACGGCTAGAGCCGAGACGAGTGCCCAGTCGGGTCGAACTCGGTTCACCGGAGAAGAGGGAATACGTAGAGGCCTATGAGAACCTAAGCGTCGTTTGTCAGGGCCGGTGCGTGGTGCGAGAGGACAACGCCGAGGGACGGAGCGGGGAGGGGGCCTGAATGTCCTAGCCGAGGACTCCGAGGGAACCTGGCATGGGAGCGGTGCACGTATAGCGACGGTCCTGGCCCGGTGTAGGTAAGTACGGTACCCCTGGAGCGGGTGTCATCATTTATCTCGCACCGGAGATCGGGCCCGCCGATACAGCGGGACGTTTTAATGGCCGAACCATGTTGGAATTAACCAAAACAAAGACGAAGCATCAATTAGGCGACTTTTTCTTCCACTTCTTCCTCCCATCGAAGGACCGGAGGTGCATGCTCCTTCTCTCCGGGTCCACCAATACCCGCTTGGTCAGTGCAGAATTTCAGGCAGTCCCTGGACCCACTGGTCCTGTCTTAACCTCATCCTCCTCGTCCGTGAGGAACACCCGATCTACCTCCTCCCTTCTTTTATTTTTTTTTTTTTTTTTTTTACAACCCAACCTAACCCACTCCGTCGCGTCTCGGCGTGCCTTAACCTGTACGCGTTTGGCGCCCAGGTAGCCGCATTGTCTCAGATAATGGCTAATAAATTGCACGAGCAACGCACTGGACCACCGCGAATCCACGAGCGACGCAAAACGTCTGTCATACAGATTGCTCTGAACTGTCGTGAACTCGCGATGAACGGACCTTATCGCGAGCACCGTCGACGTCTTATCAAGGGAGATTTAGAGTTCACGTGGGGAGGGTGGGGGGTTGTCCTAGTAAGTTTTTCCTCTTAAAATGAAAAGGGTCCCTGTGGCTGTTTGCTCCAACCCGTTCACTGTATCACGGGTCCTCGGATACAGGATTTGAAACTGGACCTCGCTGCTACGGGACTCGATACGAGCACCCACGAGACGCCATCCACGAGGACAACTCCCAGCATCCGGTGATAATTCAGCGTGGACCGGTCAACCTCCGTCGTAGGGAAGAAACAAATCACTGGGCCTATATTACACGCTTCTTAGGGCCGAGTCTAGTGAAATATCGTATTTTGGCACGAGGCCTCCACGGTGCCAGGGTCCGAACTGCTGTGTGAACCAGACGTCCCGCGAAGAAGGCCAACCGGGCATCCTTGACCGTCGCCAAATAATTAACATCCATTTCCAGTGAAACCTTCCTGACGTCCATACCTGCTCTATGAGCCAATACCCGGTACCGGGCGGGGGAGCCCCTCCGATACCGGAGACCTCAAACCAGCCTCCCCTCGCACAGATTTTATCTTTTTTTTTTTTTTCAATCTAAGATCAGTCTCCACTCGTACTCCCTTCGTCCCTATCTTGACCGGAAGTTCCTATAAATTTTTGTTAAAAATATACTCGGTTCCTCCATCACGGTCTTCGGTTCATCTCCTTGCCTTCCGTACAATTCCATACGGAGCTCGGGTCAGCCGGTCCCAGTGACTTCCACGGGCGGAAGTCTCGTCGAAGAGTATCCATGAAGCGACCAGCCGACGCAACGTCGAGCCGATGGTACGCGAAGCGTGATGAGTGATGGATAGTTGAAATTAGCCGGGACTCTACGAACTGTATGGTTACGGTTACGATATAAACGAGCTTTCACGCAGGTGACGCCGCCTCCACTAATCACCATCGGTTTTAGATTATTCTGAAATAATGACGCTTTCTACGGCGCGTCCGACGCCCCTCCCCGTCCCCCGTGGTGATAAATCGCTCCTCGTAACAGCGATGACGTAACGCACCGGCGGCGATTCGACAAAGATCCAAAGCCGCGGTCCAGGTGTCGGGAGGACATCCTTGGAACGTCCTGGCCCATACTCCCGTTCCTAGGACCCGCAGGAACGTACACATATATCTCGGGTGGAACCTCCGGAATCCTTCTGAGGATCCTCTCTTGTTTTCCGGCTACTCCGAGCGCGGTTCCGTGGACTCTTCGCTCCCGGTCCTCATTTCCCTTCGAGATTCTGACCTGGTCCTTTGACAATTTTTATTAGCTCGCAAGGTCCTTCAGCGGCATACTTCGGGACAAAGGTATACGCTCAGGTGTGATTCTGATATCTTTGGAACGTCCTGTTCGCCTTAAATCCTCCTGCACTCCACGCATATCTTTCCCTCGCGTCGGAATCCTCGTCTTCCTTTTCACCGACGACCCGGCAGGATCAAGGATACTCTCCGAACGAATCTCACGTACCTAAATGGCGATATTTATTCGGGGACCACCTTCGTTACGCCATCCCTCCTGGCTTGTGCGCCGCATAGCTTCTTTCGGCTCCTCTGGCTCTCTCGAGCGTCTCCGGCATCAATGAAAGGATCGCGTGAATGAACGGGACAAAGACTGCGGGAATACCGCTCTCACGGTGTCTGCCGATCCGATGATTTAATGACTCCGACAAATCTCAGCCAGGTCCTTACGAAATGTCCCCAAAGACTCGTTTCACTCTGGCGTTAATGAGTCGAGAAACGAACACGAATCCTTTGATCGTCGGATGAGTGAAATTTAAGTGCTCGTTTCTCGTATTGAGAATGCGCCATAGAAATATATTTTACCAGGTACTTAAGACTGACGATTCAAATTTGAATATGATTTTGAGCGGTGTACAGGATGTTACTAAAAAAAAAAAAAAAAAAAATAAGCCATCCCAGAACGTCATTCGCTTAACGAAGTCTAGAGAGGCTAATTCCATGAGCGGTGACTAACTAGTCACCCCTGCTGGGTTTACCACCCTGCACTTAAACGATCCTTTGTTTTTCCCCTTGTCAGGCTCATTTTCAGGATGAATGTCCACCGAGAAGACGCAGACGCGATGGACCCATCGGTCGGTCCATTCGGCGACACTGGGCGTGGGAGCCCACCTTCGGAACACCTAGCATCCAAGGGACAACCTTAAATCACGGATTTTCGAAAAAAATAAAATAAAGGTGCAACCC
The DNA here is from genome assembly GCA_030142595.1 of Trachelus iudaicus. Lineage (NCBI taxonomy): Eukaryota > Metazoa > Arthropoda > Insecta > Hymenoptera > Cephidae > Trachelus > Trachelus iudaicus. The sequence continues at coordinate 380,601 of JARQTH010000645.1, forward strand.
AATCGAGAAACTACGAGGAGCAGCTCTGCTAGCCTCCCGATAAGATATCCTGGAGCCGGTTCCAGGGTCTCCCAGAGGACTACGCAGTCCTGGCGAAACTGACGTTTCGTAGCTGATCTCGTCCCAGGGTAGATTATCGCAAGACGTATTTGTCTAGACAGAAGGTCCTTGGGAGACGTCAATGGGAAATCCTGTGTAACGGTATAGACCCACCCAGGACTAATCCTCCTGAGCTTGGTATCGATCGGAAATGACAATTGGCAAATTATTTGTAATTACACAGAGCGATTGAGAAAGTGTGATGAGGGAGCGAGAGAGAAGCTCAACCGGATGCTGCGAGGCTACCGAACGACAAAGACGCATTAGGAAGGATTAAGAAGATTGACAAGCACGAGTGACCAATCGACAGGTCAAATTGGAAGCCAAAGACAATAAAGGTACTGCCTGGAAAAGCTCGATAAAAAAATATTGAACAGATTTTTTTTTGGTCCTTTTCGGAACTTATCCAACAAACTACTTTACGCAGAAACAATATCTGTTCTTAATATAGAACAGCCGTCGTCGCTGTTTTGCACGTTTTACGCCACATGTCAACGACATTGCGTGTAAGGTCAGCCGAGTAAGTTTTCGATGAGCCACGGAGAAGATCGAGAGTAATTTAATTTAAGTTACGAGCGACGATAAGTGCCGGAGCCACAAATCAATTAGAGTGCTTTCGTTCTTTTAGAGTGATAGTGATAGCGGGCGCTGCAGCGCGCTGTAAACATCTTTACTGCCTGATAAGTATAGTGTAGCCAGTGCCCGTTCCTATTCACGTGTCGCTTATCTACACGGCATTTTGTACTCCAGATTATTTTAATTATTGGATTATTTTTCGTGCCCTCTCGGTAGTCCCAGCATCCGTACGCGTCATTGCTACGTAGAGACACCTGGACCGGCCGACCTCCGAAGCTCCATGCACTGATCGTACTCACTGGAACAGGCCCGATCGGACCCACGGTGCCGGGACCCACTGGACCCAAATCGGTAATAAAAATAATATCGACAGTCCAGTCCGACACCAAGTACCAGAATCCATCTGGACCCAGTCGTAAGAATATGGTACAGTCCATTCCATATCCCATCGAGGAGACAAGATCCTGGCAGCGGGACGTGGTGTCGCTGGTCAAGGATCATATCCAAGTATAACACGGCATTCCAGCGCAGCGTGAGTCCCGTTTGTTTCATCGTAACCAACGTTCCAGGGTCCTCTTCGGCGGTTCCTCCAGCTTGAGTCTCTCGCGGGGCCTTAACTCCTAGACAACGTCCGGCGACCACCTCAGGGGGGCGTAGGAGTCTACGCCCTTAAGGGGCCACCGGGCCCTGTTCCTCCGTCTAGGAAGTCCCAATGGGTATCAACCCCAGTGGGACCCCCGTCGAACTTTACTGTTTGTTTTACCGTGACAGCCCGACCAGCTGGATACCGACAAGTGCGTGTTAATAAAACCCACTCTCCATCTCTCTCTCTCTGGTCCAGCTCCAGATCACCTTAAAGACGCTGATCCAGCTGATACAAAGATCGATCCCAGCTCGCTATCGTCTTGCGCGAGGACAGGGAGACCGACCTCAGGGATCATCCGAAGACCCCGGTGAACCAGCCCCGGGCAGACCCCGAGGAAAGAGCCCAGGGCAAGGGTAGGCGCGGAGACGGTCGAAGTTTGCCGGTTAAAGATGGCGGACGTTGGAACGATGAAATACCGTTTGTAATCTGGCGTAAGTTAGCGAGGGTATCCCACGGAGAAGACGAAGCGTGCTGGTCGCGCTGGACCGGGCGCGTCCCGTAGCTCTTGTGCCGTATGATGCATCACCCACGTGGTGTTCCCGGTATATTAGTCAGTGGGAATACCGACCTGCCGGGCCAAATTGAGTCTTTGCCATAAAATAAGCCATAAAGGGAAAGGAGGGGAAATGCGTCACGGGGCGGGAGGGCCAGAAGAGCCGGACGCGATCGCGCGCGCGCGCCAGCGCGGACATTCAAATTTATGGTAATGCCCATCCGCCTGGCATGAGGTTATCAATATTATTATTATCATAAAAAAAAAAGAGAGAGATTTCATATACCCAGGGAATCCAATAAATAAACCGTGCCCTATCCTTGCCTTCTCGGCCTGCCTCCCCTTGTTCGATAGTCCCCCTCGTATAACATAACCTTACGCGGGACGTATACCACGTAACCCCCGTGCGAGAATACAGACATCGTATACAGTAGTTTAACCCTATACTACCGTTTCACGAGTTACCGCGACTGTGTGTACCCAGCATCCACTTCGAAAGTCCTACGGCCAGCCGGTAATGCACCGAGCACTCGTTTTTAATCCCCTCGTACATCAAAGCAGAGCCATCAATTTATACGGAGTAAAACATATTTTATGAATGCTCCTTACAAGCGTGTAAGCTCTTACTTCGTGTCGTAGCGAAACTCCCGTTTGCACCTTGGTTATACGTAGTACGATATTGCTTGCGTACGATGTACAGCTACTACGTCATTCGTTATGTCTACACCGGATAATCATCGATAGGATGAAAATACACTGGAATTCAAAAGGGCCCACCCCAACTACCTGAAACTCGGTCGAGGCAGTAAAAGCAGTAAAAAAAAATTTACTTTGTACAGTCACTGTACACTGGTATTGGATTTAGGAGTCGCTGACCGACTCCGGTGATACCTTTCGGGCTTTTTCGTACCCTGGCGAATCTCGTGACGCATCGATGCAGCGCCGGCTGCCCAGTCTCATATATTTCTTGGGAAATGAAATAAGGCCGTTGTTATACGGCTGAGTCTTGTAAAACTTCACTTGCTCGCATCTGCTCGAGCGGCACGATTTTGCTCGAGAGTTCGTTCGTAGGACGAGGGAGAATGCACGAGCCACGAGCGAGCGAGACGGGTGTACGTATAACGTATATGAAAGACAAAGACGAAAGGGGAAGAAGAATAGAAAGTCAAAGAAGAAGAGTCAAAGCTGATGGTAGAAGAAAAATAGAAGGAGACTGCGTTATGACTTTATAGCACCGCGATCCCTTGGTCTTGCTTGTTTCTTTTATTTTCTTTTTTTTGGGCCTCACCCTATAACGGTCCCGTCTCCTTTGTTTTAGTAGATTGTTGCGGCCTTCTGGGACTCTTTGTTGCCCAATTTATCGTTGTTAGGATTTTTAGTATCGGCAATATACCGATAGATGGCTCGTCGTGCGGCTTTTATTTTGACGTGCATATATATATATATATATATATATGCCTGCATATATCCTGTACGTATAACGCACAGCGTCAGGGCTTAGGTAAACGAAGACGCCTGCCTGGCCCACGGGACGGACGCGCCACCGGGCCCGGGGTTACTCGCTGGGTATATCTAATCTATAAAGGTGCCGCAATTGATTTTAATGCCGCGTATAAAGCAACGGCAAGGAGCTGTAAAGCCTCGAGCCACGGGATCTTAACTGCAGCGTTGCGTAGCTGCGGCGAGGCTATTCCGGACCCATAAAGAGGAGCGAACTGCACGGGCGTCGGAAGCGAAAGGGAAGGTCGGGTCTCCCATGCAGAATTTCATCCGGGAACTTTAATTATTCCTGCGCGGCAGGACTGCTCATGGTATTCCATTGCGAAGCCCCGAAATCGTCCTGATTGCTGGATACAATAAGAATTTACCGAGCGATAAGAATAAACGTTGAAAAGCTAGGGGATCGATCGCTAAAAAAAAATTTGCAACTTTTCTTTGTTCGCGAAATAATAAAATTTCGCTCTGCGAATCGCAATGAGATCTTTCGTCGAGCGTCGTTGTTCCTGCTTTCTCCTTTTCTCTCGGAAAAGAAATTATTTGCCAAATCGACGAGCCGTTCGAAACTCTTATATTTTCGCGTCCTTTATTTTTCTGCGAAATATTCTTTCAGTCGACGCACCCTGTGGTTGATAAGAAATAAGAAAAAATAAAAATGCAAAGTAAACACGTGCAACGTAATAGTCTCCTTTTTTTTAATATATAATATGAATTCATAATGGTAGTAGACAATGATAATATAATATAGCGATATCGATATTGATAATAATAGATATATTTATCTATATTCACATTGAGAACTATGTACAGTTAATTAATTTACAATTGAAATTCGTACGAATAACCAAATAGAAACTATTGGATATAATTTTTCTTTTTTTTTTTCCCCCTACACTATATGTATATTCACAACGAATAGCTTCGCGATCCTCTTAGTACGCTATTTCTTCATAAAACCGCATATCACCCACGGAGGTTTCCCATTCGCATACCCATACCGTGTCTTTCGCACCCATTCGTCCACCCCTCTGCCCCCCGTTAAGCTTCAGCCACACATCGGACTCTCGTCCACGCCTCAGTTTCCCTCTTTATTCAAAAAAAAAAAAGAAGAAGACACGCTCGCCGATTCGCAACCCTCTCGCTCGTATTCACACAGCAGACACCCCTGTACACTCGAATTATTTACAAAACATTATTCCCTACGTGTGTCAACGAACGCACGAGCACCGATCGTGTCCTATGATCCTCAGAGTATACCGACATTATTTTTCTCCCTTTATCACAGATATAAATAAATGTACTTCCGTCATACTTTTTTCCCTCTCTCTTTTTTTTTTTTTTTTTCTTTACAAAACAATGTACAATTTTTGCCCCTCTCTCTCGCTCTCTTTACATACGCACTCCGTTGCACTCTCTCACGATCCTTTGCTCTCTCTCTCTCTCTCTCACTCGTACTCGCTCTCGTTAAACTTTATCTCATTAATTTTCATTTTTTTAGCCAAAGTACAAAATGGTACGCTTTTTTTTTCGAATCCCTGTTAACGCGTCACGCTCTATATAATCCCGAGAATTTTGACACTCGGCATTGGAAGGGACGTGTATATATAAAAAAATATCAACAATCTCGATGCTGTGCAAATCGCGTCTGACGGATCGCGATCGGTTCGAAAATGATGTTTAATTCTCTCTCTCTCTCTCTCTCTCTCTCGTTCTTCGTCCCATTCTCTCTCGCGATCCATCCGTCCCACGGATCGAACGTACAGTCGGCCCAGAAAGTTTCCCCGTATTATAATTCTATGCAGTAGCGTAAGCGCCGGGTAGAAATTACGAGAGGGTGGCAGGAGTGTTACGGCGATGGGGAAACATTCTTGAGGGGCTATACTAGCCTGAATAGTCGCGTGTCCGACACCTGGACCAAGTATATATGTACATCGTACTAGAGGCGTATATATATATATAATTGTCCTCGCCGCAAGTGCAATAAGTGCACGTTGCACCGTGACGTCATAGACGCGAATGCAATCGTCGAGAATTGCAAAAAGTATTTTTTTCCCTAATTCATTTATTTATAGAATTTCCTTACGTACCTCCTCCTCTCTCTCTCTCTCTCTCTCTCTCTCTCTCTCTCTCTCATTCTCACTCTCTCGCATTACGTAATTAATAATATATTTATTTCATATTTATATATATAGGGCTTGTATACTCTGTAACGTCGCGCGACGACGTTTATCGATAACTTTTATACGGTACAGCCTTAAACGCTACGACCTACGTAATACGTTAATATATATATTTATATATATATATATATACCTTTCTTTCTTACTCTTTATTTTTTTTTCTTCCAATAATTCGCTAACGGTAGGCATGATAATAGTAGTCGTAGTATTTATATCCTAACAGGTAGGTAGTTTTTCATTTTTCGTAATTTTTTTTCCTTTCTTTCTTTCTTTCTTTCTTTCTTATAATTCCGTTAAAGACGATGCTCTACGTTTACGGGATGACCGGAAATTAAAGCCAGCTCGAATATAATAGCGTACGATTAATATGATACAGAATGGAGCTAGAGTTTCCGGTGGCCGTTTCCGCTTTATTAAAAATCGCACGGGTGCCCTTTGCACGTTGCCCATCGTGTAGCCGTCGGCCGTTGGCCAAAATTCTTCCCCCTGCGATGGAGAGCAGTCATAAAGGGGTGTCCGCACTGTCGACGTTCACGCAAGAGAAACGAGCGATGGTCGCGAAGTGAGGATTTACCTTGTTACACATTTTAGCCCTCCCCCTTCCTCCCACCCCCACCTCCCCTCTCACTCCTCCCGTCGCACGGCTACACGTTTCTGAACTTTTGCCCCTCTCGGTCAACGTCGCTCCCTCGTTACGTCAGAGGAGCCACGCTCGAGAGCGATTAGGTCCAGTTTCCAAAAATTCAGTCCAGTTCATGTTTTCTTTTCCTCCTTTTCGTTCCAGCAGACCAGTGTAAATATTTTTTGTATCCCCTTTGAAAATTTCTTCGAAAACCGCTAAGGGATGAAGGGTCCTCGACTTGCTTGAAGATATCGGCCGTTTTTGGATCTTCGAAAAATCACACTGCGTCGCAAGGATCTTCGTATTTTATTTACAATCCCATTTTTCGGTGCCCGCAGCACCGGCGCGGACAGCAAAACGTCACGAATACGTCACGTGTCCTGCAACAGAAAATATTAAGGGTGTAAAGTCAGTGACGTCATATCCGGACGCCCTTCCGTGCATTACCGTGTAACTCTAAGTACACGGCTATGCTAGAATTGTATATATGTGTATAGTACAATCGTTGGAAGAAATAACGCATGCGCGTACAGGACGGGTATATCCACTTCAACGAACAGCAGACACATATGAGGGTGATAAGGGGTAGATAGGATACGACCTTGAGGTAGTTATTGGGAAAATATAAATTGTCCGGCATAAAAATGATAAGAGCGGAAGAACCCCTTAGGGCCGATATCCGAGTAATAAATAAGGCATTGATCGTCGTTGATAATAATTCGCTTGCCTACCGAATCGATCGGTAATCATTAGTAAGATATATATGTATATTAGAGAGACAGACTCCATTAAAATCCATGGGCAGCCAATTGGAATAATTCCACATGAAATACGCATAAGATCCAAAGTAGACCTGCTAGTGTATGCACTACCTCCGTGAAGGGTACTCAGAGTCGAGTCGCGATTACGTGAAGTTGCATCCGAACTGGGTGAGACCGGTTTAAATCGATTCTCGCCGACACGATTTCCTAGGGATCGTTTATAATTCCTAACCGCTCGTTACTAGAGTAAATCGTCTTTCGAGCGTATACGCATGGGAATCGAGTCGGCTGCGAAATCCTCGAGGATTTTCGTACAAGTTCGGTATCGTTAAGAGAAGATCGGTATCGCGTATCGTAATAATCGACGCCTTTTTAAATACCGTGGAGGCGTCCTTGATCGGTTAAAAAAATCATAACAACCGTCAACTAGCATTGAACAGCAGAATCGAATACGTAATATCGCACGAAGAATCCGGATCGGTTGAGTTATCGCATTATCTGATAGAGGTTCCGTCAGAGCTCTCGTTTTATCGAAGTTGGGCCTGTTCCAGCCGAACTCCCACTTCATACCGGTTCGTTAGTTCCCGGTGAAAAAGAAATCGGCAACCTTGCGGAAGCATCAGCGAAGGGTGAAGGTAACGTAGGTTAGTTCTCAGATTTTTGGCTATCGGTATCGAGTTAAGGAAAAATACGTTGCGCAACATACTAATAAAAAAATCACACAGCAGTGCGAACGAGGCTTTACGATATCGTCCTAACCTCGCGCACAATCCGATCGGTAAAATTTTCGATTCCAATAATTTCCACGCACCGATTTCGACTCTCGACTCGCTACGAGACCGATCGGTAAATATAACGGCGATCGCACGACGGACTAACCAATCTAATACGTCGCCTTCGAGGTACGAGTACCGCGCGAGGAAAAACCGGCGTGTTTTCACGAAGATAAGAACACGGCAGGAAGATCGTTATCAATCGGGTAACAACGCCGAGCACGGAATGCCGCTATCCTGTCATCTCAGCGGCAACCCGGATAAGAGAAGATCGGCCGATTTACCCGGGACACGCGAAGCTCCTCCTCCGGAAGTTGTCGGAACTTCATCAAGAGACTTCGAGGATCGATCCCCGTTTATATCCTTGTGTACAGAGCGAATACGCGTATACAGCAACTGAATGGCATGACTGCCAACGGTAGAAAAAAAAAATATAAAAAATTTATCAAATACGCAACGGCACACCGGGTATACTAATTAATACAAAGCACTGACCCCAGTGACTCCCAACACGCGTTATAACGTTTCGATCTCTCGTGACCGGACACTCGTAGCCTATAGGTACCATGTGCATACGTACAGCTACAAATTGGTTATTCATTCATGTTTGGCGGCGTCCGCACCGTTATCGAGAAAGCAGGTAAAAATTAGAAGTCGTGTAACCGTAGAACGAACGACGGCGCCGGGCATAAACACTTGGATATACGTGAATGGCGCGCGAAGCCCGAGGCGATCTGTAAGATCAAGACCTTACCGATCGGGTAACGTTGGCTTCACTGTTTCTCTGATTCCCAGTGTCGCACCGTAACTACACGTAGGTGGTTACGGGAGAGAAGTAATAAAAGAAAAAGAAAAAATTTATCAAGGAAAACCTAGACTGTACAGACCGAGAGGAAAGTTCATTGATTTCTGTTCGAAGCTCGTATCCACCGATCGTACAATATGCAGATAGACCTGGCGGCTGCCCGTAGATTAGCCAGAGGCTTGACGATGGATCATCGTGCAGGGATTAAGGCTGATTTTCAACGACAAAGGACTACCAGGGAATATTCATCGGACGATCTTCATGAACGGCTAAATTGATCGTCTAAGGAATATACGCGTGCGAAATAACACTCCACGGACGACTGACCTGCCTCAAAGACGGACAAAGTTGGTGGACGGGTTTTGGTTTTTTTTTTTTTTGTAATTTTGAACAAGGGAGAGGGGGGTGAAAAACGAAAAAAAAGGGCGGTGGTGTTTACGTATGGAAGGAGGGGGGAAAGGAAAAAAATAATTAAAGCGACGCCGACGCCTCTCGACGTCCGTCGCATCTATGGCGACCGTTCCCATGCCCGATCGGTTTTCGGGGATTCGACTGTAACGGGTGATCCGTATATTCTTACGTTGTATTTGCGATAAGGTTGGTACCTACGGACACGTAGGATACTACTGACGGTGCGAAGAAATTACAATAGTTCCTTGCTTCGTGTGGAGACGAGTGTCTGGATAATTGAGCCGATTGGTGACATTAATTTATAAATCGCTGTCAGACGCCGTGCGACGCCGACGCCTGTAATGGTCGCAACCATCAAGAACCCCGGAACTGCGCGCGGGCTTTAACGTCGGGTCTATTGTATAACGATATTGGATTCTCGTGGTAATGCGACACGCGGACAAATTATGTCATACAAGACCGCCAAAGATAAACGCGGCTTGAGGTATACCCGATACCGTTTACAAGAGCACGTTACGAATCCTCGGCGATTATCAGAGTCAAAAGATTACGATACCAGGTACATTTACTTGTTTACCCGCTGAAGTTATTATCGACATGGATATGTGGGATTTGAATTTTTTATTGAAAAAAATCTTAACCGATACAAATCTGGAGGAGAGAAAACGGAACGCGGAATAAAATCCATTGGGTTCTGAAGGTGGCGAGAGAACCGGGTCCAGGATCCTGTTGCTCCCTGAGACGACCAGGGCAGGATTGGAATCAGGATCGTAGAACTCGGTGGGATTTATGAAGAGGACTTTAAAGATCTGGTCGTTTCGCGTGGTGGGACCCACAGAGGACGTTTCGAGTTTTATGCGAGGTACGGAGGCTGACGGTCGGGATCCATCTCCGGATGAAGGTGTCCGATGGGAAGAAGCTGCGAAGTCAAGAAGTTGAATTGGGGGGCTGGATTGGGTCCCCGCGATTTGGCGCCCCTTCCCAAAATCTCCTAATGGCAATTAAATATCCCTACGCTAATTGGCAATTACCAGGGCGTCGGGTTTACTTTTTCAAGCTACCTGGTAGCCGACGTCCACCCAGTTATACCTGAAAGATCGGTCCCGAGTTAGGCTGCTCCCATATAGACGTAGGCTGTTACATATATATATATATATACAAAGCCAAACACATATCCGAGTATACATAACCTAAGTGGTATTATAAGCACCAGCTACGGGATACAGAACGTGGACGGGACCAGGCAGCCTGGTGCAGCGTGGCGACCTGAGAGACCGGAGCCGAGGTTGAGAGTCGAGGAGGCTCGGAGCCGAGGAGGCGAGGTGACGACAGCGAAAACTAGTTTATTTGGGACGCAGCTATAAATTAGGATCAGATCGCCACCAGATAAGGGCATCCCGCTAACACCCGGGCCTCGCCGACGACGTCTCGACGCACCCACCGTCGTAACCCTCCCTAGCTCCCCCCCTCCACATACTCTGTCCTGCCACCATCCTAGACCTCGTCCTTCTCCACCTCCTCCTCCTCCCGATGCTCCGACTCATCCACATTATTTCGTCCTTTTAGTTCGCGCCCGGACCCCTGGACCCCGTGACTTTCAGCTCTGGGACCCACGAGACGAGTCCCTGGACCAGCTCGGGATTTGTTCGGGTTTACGAGAAAAATTGTTCGAACTCTCGGGGGAAAGAGAAAGAGGGATCGACGTTGCGAGATTACCAATAAGGAACGGATTCCGTAAAAGGAAGCAAAGATAAAAAAAGGGGGCATCTGGTCTAATCTGTGAGAATGACCTGGGACCAGGTCCTGGGACTTGGTAGAGCTCGACTGCTTGTCGATTACCATATTCAATGACCGATAATCTTCTAACCTTAATATTCAAAGATACTTCGAAAGTATCCGTACCTTAGGCAATTCGTGAAGGCAAAGCATTTAATTCTTTCAGAGGCTCTCCGGGGTTCTCTCGATTTTTCTCCTTTTTATCGCGAGGCCCTGACGGTCCGTACTTTTTTTCATCCGGGTCTCTACCGGTGCCCCGAGGCTCGTGAGAAGAACGTGGTGGCCTACTGGTTCTCGATCGGTGACTAGTGCGACAGGTCGAGGTGTGTCCAGAGTCGAGTAGTCGAAAGGGAAAGATGCTGAGAGTGGCCGGGTTGGCTCCGAGGGTAGAGAGGGACAGAGTACGCGAGGGACTCCGAGAGAGCAGAGAAGAGAAGGATTGCGTACTCTCGAGAGAATGAGAGTGTAGAAGAGAGTGTGTGTGTGTGAGAGAGAAAGAGAGAGAGAGAGAGAGAGAGAGAGCCAGTGGTGATTCCATTCACTGATTGAAATCTCCGTCCATTTGTCACTGTCAAGGAGGTGGCGATAGCCTCTCTCCGCAGACTGCCCACACGCTACTCAATACCCAATGCTATTATTATTTCGACGCGGGACCGACTAACGACCAATCAACTCGCCGGATATTAATTCCTTATCGATTGTCCTAAGGTGTTCGCCGTGAAACGAGCGCGATCCCGTACGGTGACGACCTCGAAAACGGATCGTGGATCCTGATCGTGCCGCGTGCAGGTACCCGATTATTGTGTCACTACCGATTTCTCCGAACAATTTCTATCAGTCGCTTGCGTACAATGGGGACTCACCTTGAGATTTGGATGATCATCCTGAAGACGACGATTGTCTCTTAGACGGGCGATACGAATCCACTGCCCATTGATTGGGATCTATAACAGAAGCACGAATGAGGATCAATTCGGGAGGTCTGAGGTTGCTCCAATGAAGTCGTACGAAAGGAGTAACAGCCAGCGAACTCACCCCTTGTAAAAGGGTTTGAAGGCCGTGGTGGCCTCCGTGGGTGGCAAACTGGCAGTGGTCTGCTGATGCAGGATGGAGTTCTGCGTGACGGTCGAGAATTCCTTGTGCGGCGAATTCTGAAGTCTGGATGAGAATCCGTTGCTGGAACCGGAACTCGCCGATAGGTATCCGGCACTGGCACCGTGATTGGCCGGATAGTGCGCGGAATTACTATTGCTGCCGGTGTTGCTCCCACCAGGGATGTATCCCCCAGGAGGGCCCTGGATCACCCCGTTGGGGGTGGCTACCTTCATGTTCGGCGGCGTTTGGGGCGGAGTATCCGTCCCAACCTCGGGAAACCCCGCGGCCGCCGAGGAGGCGTTCGACGATGATCCCGAGGAGTTTGGATTGTAATGGAGCTGACCGCCGGACGAGGACGACAGGAATCCGCCGTATCTTGTGGCGGCGCTGGAGTAAGGCGCGGTGGCCGCTGCGGATGGACTCATCGAGGCCGAGGTGGGTAGGGCGAAGGAGCCGAGACTTCCGCCCCCGCCGCCGGAGCCCAGCCAGGGCTGCTGAGAGTGATGAGCTTGTCCGGTCGAGGCGGCCAGGTGATGCTGTTGCTGAGCGTAGTGCTGCTGATGATGAAGATATTGCTGATGATGTGGATGAGATGGGGGCGGTGGGGTCTTGCACGCTGCCGTGTCAGCGAGCGACCAGATCTTTGGTTTCGTCGCTGGTATCGGTACCCCGCCTGCGCTGCAGTCCGACTTTATCCCTTCTTCCTTGAGATGATCCTCGGCCCCGTAGCCCTGATGATGATGATGCTGCATACCGTGATGAAAGGGATGCTCGCCTCTTCGCGGATCATCCTCCAGGTCCAGGTCGTCCTCGTCATCCAGATCCTTGTCGTGCTGGAGATGCTCGGCCTTCACGTGCCTCATTGACTCTGATAACAGAAGGACACACTTACCATTTTAATTCACTGGGGACGCGTATCTGGACAGAGCGCGTATTTGACTCTGTCACCGGCGGGACGAACCCTCGTTAATAATTAAATACGCATATGGCCGCGAAGAGGAGTTTGCGCATCCGCATGGCTATATTCACGTTAATGGTTTATAGTCCCTGGTGTGAGAAGTGAGACGTAGGACGCGTGTCATTGTGGGGTTCCAGCGTGGAGAGCTGTCAAGGGAAAGTTCGAGCGAGCGAAAGAGAGAGAGGTACACGTAAATAGATGGATAGAGAGAGAGAGAGAGAGAGAAGAAAACCCGAAGAAAAGAAAGAGACGGAAAAGAGTGTGAGAGACCGAGTCTCTCTTACACCCTTATACAGTTAAGCTGTATGGGATGCTGTGAAAAAAAAAAGAAGGGAGCGAAGCCTGCAACCACTTTGGGGCGCGAGAGATTTCAGTTCCCCTGGGGTGGCAGCAGATCTGCCTCCCTTCGGAGCATTCTCTCTCTCTCTCTCTCTCTCTCTCTCACCCTTTTTACTCCGTCTCGCTCCAGCTCCCGATTTCGCGGCAACCCCACTTTCTAGCTTCCTCCCTCGCTCTCTCGCCCAGAGGCACTCCAGGACGTTCCGGCGGTCCGTCAGCCAACCAAGTAACCAAGTAAAGCAGTCAGCCAGCCCAGGCAGTCAGGGGTGAGAATTTCATTAAGAGGTTCGAATGAGTCGGCAGAGGGTTTACTTGATGGGTCGTCAAGCGATAATTCCCAAGCAGGAATTGGGGGCTGCAGCCACGAAGAGTTTAGGTTTAGGGTGCCAGGCACCCCCTTATAAAGAGAACCTTATGGCCCAACTAAACAGATACTACCGCCAAGTCCACAAGTGGCTCTTTAACTTCTGACCCCTCCTTCGTCACCCGTTAATCGTACTATGCACCCTAACCAATAATTTGATTTTTTTTTAAATTGCCAAATTTCACGATCCTCCGCTTGCACCCCCTCCCCCGATCATCAGGACTTTCAGTTTACACAAAGTGGATGCCCATGCGCGATATGTGGACGCGTGCACGCGCCCGCAGGTAGAGGCGAGCTACGAGCCGATATTGGCCAATGTGGTGTGGTAATGGTGGCCATAGGAGGGTCCGTACCATTCGTCTCGCCGCGGGCGCCGATACATCACCGTACCTCGAACAGTGCTGTATCTATATATCTACAGTATATGGACCCGTGGACACGGTATATGCTTCTACGGATGGCCACTCGGCCCAGCCGCACCCTCCTCTGCCGTCGACTGTGAACGTAGACCATGTATATGTACGCGTAGCTATTTCACAGCATGTATATATATATATATATATAAATATATAAGCACACGTGTACATAGGTGTACCTACTACCTATGGCCCATAGGAAGGAGTCGGGTACATAACCGAGTGGAGGAATATAGCTGCAACACGAAGGCGAGAGCCGAGCGCCCTCGTCCACCGGGGGGACCAAACCGAAGGCCATTAATCTCTTCGCGCGGCAACCCGCAACCCGTCACTGTGTTTACCCACATGTGAACCATTATGTCCGCCTCTGCAATAGCCGGGGCAGATTCATTGCGAATTTCGAAGTTAGAATTCCACGAGGTGTGCTCGCTCCGGGTCTGTTCCGTATGGTGAACTCGTTAAGCAACGTTGGGATATAAAGTAGCGCTATATATATATATATATATACACATAGATATACGTATAGAGGGTGTGACCTCAGAGAAGGACGTATCGGATGAGCGAGCTTACCATTGTCCTCGAGACCTCTTCTGGCGTCATCGCCGACCCTCTCGCCCCTGTCGTTTCCGGTCAACTCGTCCTTATCCTTGTTGTCCTCGGAATCGGTAAGAACGGCGTCGTCGTCGTCGTCCGTCTTGTTCTTCGGCTCCCACGTCATCTTGTTCTCCTTCTTGAGACGTCGGCGCGCGTTCGCGAACCACGTGGACACCTGGGTCAGGGTCATCTTGGTGATGATGGCCAGCATGATCTTCTCGCCCTTGGTGGGATATGGATTCTTCTTGTGCTCGTTCAGCCACGCTTTCAGCGTCGCCGTCGACTCTCGCGTCGCGTTCTTGCGTCGCGCCGCCAGATCGTAACCCGCGCCGTATCTGAAACGATAAGAGGACTCCTTTGGAACACAGTCGAATCGATCGATCCGATTTGGACCTAAATACTTTACACGGAGAGAGGTATCCGGTCTGTGTTTATTTGGTGTCCCCACCCAACCCTGATAAATCATCGCAGCCACACTTTCTTCGCCCTCGAAGATCGAATCGAACGGCCTACACGCCCACCTATCAGTCTCTACAGGTGATTCGATGAATGATCATTCGAAATTTCAATCGACCCTGAATCGCACGACAGGTATCGATTGCGAAATTTTTCGAAAAATTTTACATCGACGAAGTCAAATCCCGTCGTCCCAACCGAAAAAAAAAAAAAATATCGCCAAGCGTTCGCAACATTTTTTCGGATCGAGACGATTCGAAAAAAAGTTTTTTCACAATCCATTCGAACTTTACCTAGGTACCCTGAAACGTTTCCCGGACCTGAGTTTCTCCGTGGCAATAGTGCTGGCGTTACGCACACGCCCCCTATGACCAGACCCGTACCCACCTCTACGAGCCTAGTGGTCATCCCCTAGCTGACCTGCCCTGTACTTCCCTCGTACATTAATTCCTTCCTCCTACACGTATCTACCAGCTATAGGTCGATTCACACGTTTCAGGGCCGTATCCGGCCTGGTCCCTTTGGTACCCCTTTGCGTAAATGCAAAATTTTCACATACTTCGACACAATTCAGTACCGGCCCTCCGAACGAATGTCAACGCAAATCAATGTCCAGGCACGGGCATTGATAAAAACGGATAAAGGACTGAAGACCGGAAATTCAAAAATGAGTGCAGTCCCGTCGGATACGGCACTGAAATTTGTGAATCGGCCTTTATACACTACACCCTCTCTCTCTCTCTCTCTCTCTCTCGCCCCCACTCTCGCGCACTTAATCGACCTGGTCCCTCTCTCGCCTAGGTGATATCCTACTGGGGCGAGGGTGATACGGCAAATATATACAGAGAATAAACCCCTCAGTGGCGATAGTAGCAACGGCGTGATTCCATCGAGTCTGCACTCACTCGCCGTAATGGCGATCGGATCGATCCCCCCCTTTCTCTCTCTCTCTCTCCCTCTCTCTCTTCACCCCCTCGCCACCACAACACCCCTTGAGTGTATTATACACAATAGGCTAAAATGCCTATCAGCGATCCATTGGGTTACCGGATGGTGCACACCCCCCACCCCTTCGACCGATATTTTTTATCGCGTTACATTTTTACCATTTAATCCCATCTCTGTGTTGGCTAAATGGTAAAAAGAAAAGTGTATCTTGGTGTTCGAGTGAATTTTGATAATTTTCACGATTCCCATATAAAATATTTTCAGGTCTGACGACGATTCTGACGACGATTGGTGATTTATAGGGAAAAAGTTGCGCTACTCGTAAGGACTGCTCTTTTTTTTTTTCGTTACGATAATACCTACGTTCACCGATGTCTATAAGGGAGATTCATACGATTGCTCGCGCTGGCTTTTTCGAATCGATCAATCGTGCGGGAGACAATATCGACGCCCCAATGGGACGGAGGATTTGAGAGCCGCGAGAAGAGAGACGCTTCCTCCGAGGAAGTTCGGGCGGCAGCTGATGTCGCAGTTTCCGAATACAGATAGACCGAGATTATCTACGAGAGAGGTAAACTTTGTAATTTACGGTTTACGCGATTAGTTTGAATAAGAAAAAATATACAGGGTGACTCGAATACTTGCAACGTGAATCTATATATTTTATTAATCTGTTTGTCTCTGTCTACGTGTACCGTGCACCGAATACTTGGTGCATATTGTGTCCCGAAAAGCAAAAAATTGCCAAAATACGAAAACACGACCAGCACGGAAAACCATTAAACCGTAAGTGCGTGAGGCCATTTCGTGGGGCGAAATCGCTCGGAAAATGGTTATGCCTCGAGAAACGGTAAAACAGGGAAACGAACGGCTAAGCCAAACAATTACGTGTAGGTGGGTTTTCACGGTGCGAAAAGGTTGGACCGTTCCGAAGTGTCCTTTGGGGTGTCCGAGATTGTCGATGACTAGGCCGCGCGGAGAAAGGGATGGGAGACAGGGAACGGAAGGCAAAAAGAAACCAAGAGAGAAAAAAAAATGAGGCAAGAAACGAGAAATCGAAGATGCCGGAACGGAGGGAGGAGGAGGAGGGGAGGTAAATCTGGTTTGAGAATAGCGGAAAGGTTTAGAGGTAGAGGAGGTTCGGTTAGGAGAGGCGGTTTTCACCCTCTATTAAACTCCCTTAAACAAGGGAAAGGCGGCCACGCGAGGCTCCTGTTCCTTCCCAATAAAACCAGAGAGGCTGCTCTTACCGCACTGAGAAACTGTGGTAGAGGGAAAGAGGAAGACAGAGAAAGAGAGAGAGAGAGAGAGAGAGAGAGAGAGAGAAAAGAGGAGAGAATAGAACAAAAAAAAGAAGGTTCCAAGCTCAAACGGCAAGTACGGAATTGATTGCCGCCATTGTGTTTCACCATGAGAATTATCCGCGAAAACCCCATAATAAAAAGAAGGATCCTCCCCCCCCCCTCCTCCCTCCACCCCCCCAACACCCCACACCGCATGGTAAAATTCGCACGTCAAATCACGGCATCCTTTCCCTCTGCAATTTGCCGCCGGCATCGGACTGCATCGATTCAGAATCGAGATATCGCTAATCGCGTCCCTGTCTAAATTCCCCGTGTGTGTGTACGAGTCTCGCGTGAAAAAAAAAAAAAAAAAAAAAAAAGAGAATAATAAAAGGGCCGCCTCACGATAGTCAAAGAACCGCGACGCTTCGCACCAAGCGACTCGAAAGGCCCGTTCACATGAACGCGCCTTCCTCGGTAAGCATTTACCTCGTACGGCAGAGCAGATTCGCGGTATTTGCATGCGTCGTTAGGGGCAACAGTATATCCGAGTGTAATTTTTCTTAATTCGAACCCGACGTCGCACGCGCGTCCCGTGCAGAGTGCAGATAGCGCACCACCCCCACCCCTCTCCACCACCCCCTCCCCGTAACGCATGAGAATTCGCATGCAGACTCGGGGTCGCGTGTTTCAAGAGAAATCGTACGAACGCATCTGCGCCGATCATTGGCGCGCTCTGTGCCTCCCTTGTATACAGGTACCCCCCCACATACGTACCTAAGTAGATACGTCCAGTGGTAGCACGGCGCCAACCCGTGCCAAGTCTCACTCTGAGAGTTTCTACTTTCTTGGGGCGGACAAAGCACTCGAAATCCGGTAGAGTCATCCACGATCGAGTCGTTCGGTAGATAAGAGCATTCAGAATCAGACTTCTCCCATCTCCTGTACCTATATGGACACTGTACAATCTCCAGCTACTCTCGCAATCTACGATCACATTCGTAAAGCGCGGCCCGGAAGGATACCCGTATAGCCCATTGGGCGTACGCAGTTGCAGTTGCAGCAGCAGCAGCAGCAGCAGCAGCAGAATGCATTTAATCGTATCGTCGAGTGGTAAACGGCAGAGCAGGTAGGGATATAGGGCAATAACGATAGGGGGGCCGTAACGCTAGAAACGGGAGCCGCTCTCGAGCGACTCATTAGCGGGGGCTTTGCATATGGCGGCGTCAACCTCGAAAGGTTAACCAATATTGGCAGAACGCGCGTAATTACGTCCCCGTAGCTTCGATAGTTACGCCCGTCTCGTAGTGCAAACATATCTGGCTACGGGGCTGCGAGCAGCGGAGTCTATAGGCGTAGGTGCGCGGGGTCGCGGGGTATGAGATTGTGGGATAGACAGAGACAGAGGGAGAGAGGGAGACGGATAGAACCGGAGATACGAAAGACCAACGGAGACGACGGATGCGCCATCTGCATTCCAAACTGCATTTTCAGAGTTTCGCGGAAGATGTGGAAAATAAGGGCTGTTGCGCTTACGCGAGATACCGCAAGATCAGAATTTCATCTGTTGCCAGACTATCGGCTGCCTTCGCAGCCTCGACTGTCCGTCGGTGCTGATCTAGCCAGTGGGTATAGCCGGTCTATCCGATGGACCCGATGGATGCTGCGGGGAGTCCCTGCTCGATGTGTAAACTCGCCTTATCGCCGTACGGGCTATATCTGATATTGGGAGAGACTCGAAATCACAGCACGTAGGCCGCGTTTCCATGAGGCTTCTCTCCCGTGGAGTCTATATATATATATATATATATATATATATGTATTCGGATTCTCCTGAGATTAGCGTCGGCCGAGTAACGGACGTGATTTACGGTCGGACGATCTTTGAACTTCCTGGTGAATCATTTTTTTTTTTTTTTTTTCTTGGACGTCCAGTTATGTTTCTTCTCTATGGGGCATTTAAGGGATGAAGCTGACAAGCGATTGGCGTATATCTGATACGCGCGTACCGGGGGTAGGTGCGATCTTGAGAATCATATTTGGACGATCTCAGTGCATAGGAAAAGATCGAGCGGAGAGCACACCTATGGCGAGTTAACTAGCGAGGGGTTGTTTTCGAGCTCTCACTTTCATCCCCCATTTCGACACCCTCCGGCGTAAGGCTACGATTTTATTCAGGCCCGACGGCCGTATATTCCCATATGCAAGGGCGTGTGTGGGTGGTCGTGGCGCGGGGGTAGGGACTCTGGATGCCTGCCCGTGGCTCCTATAGGGGGTTGCTAAAAGTGAAAGGGAAAGCGAAGGGTGGCGTTATGGACGGATAGTGGCGAGAGTGCAAGGGGCTGTCGTTTTGGGGTCGAGACGCGGCGCGCCGCGGCGCGTGAGCAAACGAAGGGGTTTTCGTTGAGAGATGGCGCTTTTATTGAATGGCTCGAGTGTTGCAAAGGGACGCCCTACCCCCTCCCCCTTCACTCCTCGCTTCCTCCCTGCACGGTGATACCGGGTGTCCCGAAAGTGTTCGCGCCCTTTGGCGATTTACTGCGGCCATTTTCACGGGGCCTTTAGCCCACCCCACCCACCCTCCTCTCTCTCTCTCTCTCTCTCTCTCTCTCTCGTACGACATTCCCCGACGGTCATTTTTCCCCGAGATCTCTCGCTCTCTCGAAAGCCGGAAAGGTTCGCGAGAGACAAACGAGAAAAAAGAAATAGGCGCTACGAGCCGCGAAACCTACTTTCGGCCTCTCTTAGGGTGAAACAGTGAGGTCAAAGTAAAAAAAAAAAGAAAGAAAAAAATTTTTAAGGGTAACGCGGTGCGTGCACGGAATAATTAAATTCCAGGAAAAAATTTTGTCATCCCTTACGAAACTCATAGCTACAGACATACGATCGCAACGTCCCTATATAAATTTAAATACGTCGAATACCCATGAAACAGTCTCGTCGTCTAAGAAAATGAAATTCGTCGCGTTCCATCACCTATTCCCCTCCCCCCCCTTCCTTCTCCCCCTCCTCCTCCTTCCCCCCCGTACACCCACGCAACTGCAGCGAGAAACAATGGCTGCACGTTCGCAGTGGCGTACATGCAAAGTGCGTAAAGGGTATGGTTGGTCGCATTATTAAGCAAGTAAATTAATAGCGGCTCGTAAAGGCTCAGTCGGTCCATGGGGTCGTGAGAGAGAGAGAGAGAGAGAGAGAGAGAGAGAGAGAGAGAGAGAGAGAGAGAGGGAAGGGCTGGCAACTCAGTGACTGGAGAGCATAGGAGACACGTACAGTAAAGAGAGACTAGGTGAGGCTCCAAAAGAGACAGGGAAAGGGTTAACAGAGGGTGGATTCCATAATAAACAATGCCTACCCCTTAGCCTCATATATAGATATACAGACGTAGATAGGATAGTACGAAGCGAAGCGCAGTAGTGTAGAGACACGAGGGTTGCTAAGCAAAGCAAGTAAAGCACCTGTGGGAGCTGACTGTACGAAGGGGCAAATAGGGGTGGGCCTATGGAAGAGAGAGAGAGAGAGAGAGAGGAGGATGCTCGGCGAGGGACAAAGAGAGACGGAGGATGCGAAGTGGAGAAACAGCAAGGAGAACAGAGAGAATAGAGAGGAGCAGAGAGTCGAGCTGGCGAACGGGCGAACGAGGCACAGTGAAGGCCCCGGGAGGAAGCCAATCAATAAACTCACTCACTCACTGCTATAGAGAGAGAGAGAGAGAGAGAGAGAGAGAGAGAGAGAGAGAGAGAGAGACCTACTCGCACTGTAAATGCGCCTACCAAGCTAGTAGAGTGAACCGGTGAAGCCACCATTATGTACACCCACTCGCCTACAGCCATTTTGTACCGGAGTCGTCCTGCTGGCCCGATTCGAGCCTGCCAAGGATTCGCCCTGACAAAGGTAACCAGAAGAGCTTTGCGAGGTGGCAGATAAAAATTGTCCATGCACGAAAGTAACGTTAAGGATGAGTCCGGATTTAAAAAAAACAATACGTTTATCCCTGTACCGTCCGCGTGTTTTTTTTTAAGTTAAAAAATAGAGAATTTTCACTATATCCTGCCGGTATACCCATACAGGCACGTGCATATAAGTCCTTGAGCGAAGTGGATATACGTTTCCGCCGACGCGGCGCACGAGTCGCCGAGTACAAAAGGAACATCCAGAGCTTTTTACGCTGTAGGGAATATACGGCTAGGAGCCCCGCGAGGGCGAAACCGTCGAGGGACACTCGGGGCTGGAATTGGGAGGAGCGAAAGGACAGGGAATAGCTTTCCAAAAAGCGGCTAAGTTTAACCCGTGGTCCCGGGCTAATGACTAATGAGCCGCTCCGCTATCCGTAAATCCCTCTTTTCTCCGCCCGGAACGTGAGGCTGGGACAGCTGACAGCTCCCTTCGTATCTCGAGTGACTGGTCCTTATCTCTGAACGTTACCCTCTTCTTTTTCATTTTTCTTTTACTAAAAATGTTTTTTTTCCCCCTTTTCAAGCTACAAATTCGCCACGGTACGCGAGACTCGTAATCGCGTAACGGGTATTGAAACCGGAAAAAAAAAAGACGCAAGAAGGAAGTGTGCCCCACGAGAAATCAAACCGAGCGACCATATTCGTAATGACCGGGGGTCGCGTAAATAAAAACTTACCCGTAGGCAGCCAGGGTCGGATCGTAAGGGTAGTAACCGGTAGCCGCCGGTTGAAGTGCAGCGGTGCCCCATGCCGCACCCATATCCGCCGTCATTCCCATCCCCGTGGCGTCCTTGAGCCCGTAAGGATTACCCTGAAAGATAAGAGAGGGGTGCATGAGTTATATCACAGCAGGCAAGTGCACGTGTGTATGTATATATATATATATATATACAACTAGATAAATCATCCCCATGACTATATATTACAAGGGGAAAAAAAAAAAAATGAAATTCAAAGATAAAGATTGACTCGTGTCAAAATAGCAGTAAAGTAGGAGGATAAGAGACGAAGAAGTGATTCTCGAGCTAATTCCCAGGAGGGTTGCCAAAGCACGTGAAAGAAGTGGGGCTATAGCAGAAGTGGGTATACATCCAAGACGAGAGGGATGAAGTGGCCTAGGGGGGGCAGCAGAGAGGGACGGGTATTAGGTGGCTAATGGTAGCACAATGGGATATTATTAGTCCCGGCTTAGGTGAACCCGGCATAGGCTGCCGATGCTGGCGCCAGCGCGTTTCGTGTTTCAGCCATCGACGTCGCTCTTAATTCCTCCTACTTCTTTTTCGCCGCGTCTGATTTCTCCGTGGGTCTTAATACTCTCTCGCCGGACTCTCGCGTAGTCTGGTCCAGGACCATGCCGTGGACCCACCCGAGCTGAGGTCGCTGCTTTCCACGAGTCCTCCTGGTCCAGGGCGCCCTCTTCGACGCCAGTTCGCTCGGGCTTTAACGGCGAACTGCGGGTGGTCCTGCGTCACCTATTGTTACGACCCTGAAGCCGGGTCCACATGGCCACACGTATATAACCGTGTTGTCGCCGAAGCCACGTACCTTTGCTCACTCGCTATAGCCGATCGTATATATACACCAGCGCGTATCGAGGCAATAAGCATCGGCCGTGTTCCTGGACGCTGCATAAAACGCATTAGGCACGAGCTACAGATCGCCCCCCTATAACTTAACTTTGCTCCTAACCAGGCACTAGTCTCCTACCTGAAGTGTCTAGTATACATATTATTATAACCCTAACCCAGCGATACCAACCCCTTCGGACCCATCGGTTGTCGCCGATTGAAAACCACGAGGCTGCCTTGCGATTAAACCTAGCGACAAGGTGACGCAACTATTCTCTTATCCAAAGAGCGGGCTGGGCCTGGACTAATTAAATAGGGACCACCCGGGCGATTCGTTGGAGGACCTCAGGAGTCACCCTTGGCCTACTGGAAAGGCCTGGGTATGGAGTCAATAACCATGCCCACCGATGTCTCTGCTGACGAATTAGCCCTTCTGCCAGTCGCGACGATTTAATTAACGCAGGGGGCTCGGAAAAGAAGGGTAGCAGGCTTGATGAAGTTTCCAGACCCATCGACCCCCTCTGTACTGCCTCACCCTCCCCCTGGACTGCCTCCAGTCTCATTGTAGGGGTATAATTCGATGGGGCCAACTCCAGGACCCATCCGATTCAGAATGCTGGGACCGGGATGAGGCGGAATCGGGGCCTTACTCCTTTTTTCAGGCCGGGACCACCGTGCACGCGGGACTTACTGCCCTTGTTGGCTCTTGGCCACTTCATTCAATGCTAATCCGATTCTTATTATATTATAATGCTTGTTGGGTGGAACGTGTGTTCCCTCGCGTAACCAACCAGGACTGCCTACTGTACCAAAGTCGGAAGCACGTGCTTACCCGATTTAAAGATCCATCCCGTGACATACCCATACCGGGTCCACTTGGCAGTCTGTCCTTATTAATTAATCATACCGATATACTAATTGACGTGGCTCTTTCTATTATTCAAATACGAATGATTTTACATACCGATATACGGATACCTATATGGGTCCGGTGTAGGTGAGAGCAGCCAATGTAAATTTTTTGCATACTCGCACTGTACCTGTGAGTTTGAATCTGTTACTGTAGTCTGAGTTTGGCAAAGACAAGACGTAAGTGGGTTTCGGCTACGAATCGAAATCCGTTACACGTCGCCGTCAAATAAGACAAATCCTCTTGGTTGACGAGACGTCCAGTCCTATCTTCATCGGCACTCTTCTTGTTTCTCCCAGCATCCCTTTACCAGTAACAGACCCAACCCTCCAGGGGGACTGTATTGATTCTATAGACTCGTGCCTCTGCGTCGCTATGGAGTGAATTTCACTGCTTTTATTTTATTTATTCTTTTTTTTTTCTCAGAACGAGTCTTGGCAGTCGTACGGAAAATAAGAAAAATTAAGAAAAAAATAAAGAAAATCCAGGTGCCGTCAATCGAGCATATACGTAAATGCGTATGGAAGTTTTTGGGAAAAAATCCATTTTAGTTTTTTCAAGACCATCCGAACTCGCAATTGAGTCGTTACCCGTGGCGCTTTATTGAGTAAAGACGATAACGCTCTAACGATATTAATCGTTATTGCCAATTGCGATAAATATTCCAATTGCGCGGCATTATCAGATTCAACCTGGAGAATGTACCGGAAGCGACAGTCGCTCGCACCGATACCGTCAAAATTTTCGTGATTTAATTTCGACTGGAAACAAAAATTCACGTTACGGGTATAGCCGTACAGGCGACCTAACCAGCTGACGGGTAGTGCGTATGGCTTGAAAGAGCAAGCCGCGTTTTCAAAGCTGACTTATCCCAGTAGACTGACGAGGAAAACTTGACGAGATTGGCGAGACGAATGGATTCGTGTCTGGCCTTGACAGTGAGCGACTAAAGGCGATAAGAGAAAAGGTGTTATTACGAATAAACAGAAGGAATTCGGTCGCCGGTTGGCGATGCGGCCTAAAGCGCGCCACGAGATAAATTAATTGACAGGACATCCTAAAAGCGACCAATTAGTATAATTACGCCGATAAATTCAAATTTAATTGGTCGAGCTTATATACCTTCCACCTCAGATACCTAAAAACCGTTTCCATCGCGTCCGCCTTAAGGCGAGTTTCGCGTTGAGTTCTCATCGCGTATTCACTACCGTCTTACACCGAGCGACAAGTGTCGTGTAATTTCGTCGCGACACGCGGAATATTATCGCTCGGTCAACTACAACCGATACAGGTAATCATGAATGTCAAAATAATCTATGAATAATAAATAATATTATCGAAAGTCCATATTTTCCTGTTCGATTAACCTGAGTCGCGATGATCGTCGTTCAATTAATTAATTGACTATAAAAATCATATACCCTAAAGATCAAAAGAAAGATAATTGGCCGCGCATGGAAATTAAGAGTATACGTACGAAACCATTGGAAATTCAATTTGGCGCTGATTATCGTTCAATAAATAATACTACTACGGACTGCCGGTGGTACGTGCTCGGATTCTCAGAGCGAAAGGTGGAACGTAACGTAGGTGGAGACACAGGTTACGCGCACGTATACCAAAAGGTGTCGATGTAGGTGCGGTAGGTGGTGCCGGTGGTCGATTCGTAGGTAGGAGGAAGTAAGGGGAGAGAGGAGTCGAGCGATTTCAACGCGTGTTTCGAGAGCACGTTTGTTCTACAAGCTGCTGGGATTTAAAGCGCGGGTATGCGGTGGGAACGGCGTACTTTGAAATATGTTTTCAATATATTTTACGAGACTTCGTACGACAGCGCCGCGTAGCGGCTGCCGTTCGAGTTGGACGTGCGGTCGACGACGTGCTGGATTACGTCGATGATTTGCGAACGCTCCGCGGTCATTGTAACCGGCGTCAATAAATAACGAGCTACCGTCGCGTAAATGAGAACTGTGCCTGAGGATGATCGGTCGACCGTCTCCTGTTCCACCCACATGGAGACAGACTCATTCCTAAGTATATCCGTAGCGATCGCGATACCAGCGTTTGGGTCAGGCTCGGTCGACACGATGAAGAGTCTGGATAGACACCTGGTCCACTTTTCCAAGGTCGGTCCGGTGCCGAAGGGATGGTCGGTAGACGTGGAGTACAGGCACCCTGGATGATAATGAGGAAGTCAGGACTCACCAGTGGCGAGTAAAAGGCAGAGCTGTCCATGCCGATGCTGGGGTAAGGACCCTGATCCGTGGTAGATGGCGTTGGGGTAGGGTACGAGGAATACGAAGTGGCTGTTGGTGCCAGTCTAGGGTAAGCACCAAGGGCCAGTCTCGCAGCGCTGTCATACTGACAGGAGCACACTGTCTGTCCTGTGACGGGATCGGTCATCATGGGCCTGCCATTTTCGCAGCATCCCGGCCCAGGTCCGGTGGAACCACCCACGGGAGTAGTTGCGCCCCCGGAGGCACCAGGTGCGGCGCCGGTCGTCGTCGTGGCGGTCGAGGACGGCGAGAGCGCTCCGGGACTCAGAGCGCCGCCCGACGACATTGCCGGCGACGTCGCCGTCGTCGGCTGGCCGCCGCTTACCAGGAGCTGAAACAGCCAGAGAATCATTCCTCGGGGTCTTCGACGTTAAATGCTTGAAATTCATGTGTCATTGAGGTTAGGTCTAATTTATATCGATACAAGTCTTAGGGTTAGGTTGGGACTGAGCTATTCGAATGGCCATTCGCGTGTACCGTTACGTTCGGGGGATGAAAATCGACTGTCCGACTGAGGACCGGAGGGACCAGCATGGGATTCATTCGTGCGACCGGTTAAGCTCCGTTCACAGTGGAACAGCTGTCCAATACTCCAGCAATTAAAAGAATGCCGGAGTTGAAGTACGATAAGGAGCGTAATTAAGAGTATCCACGAATTGCATGATAAATTCTTATGCGCTTGTAATCGGGCCTATCCAATGCTTCTGTTGTGTCTAATTAATTAGCCACTTTGCTCCTTATCAATTTTCACGGGACGCGCGGCGTCCCCGACAACGACGCCTGTTTACTCGCTTATACGGGCGAGCAATGTCATTGCTTCTCAGGCTGACCGATACCGATCTCTAGTTTGACGCCACGAAGGTGTTTCGGAATAAATGAATTTGTTCTTTAATGTTTTTATAATACAGCTTCGGGCACACGATCCAATTAGTCAGATACAGTTTTCATGTAGCGATAAAAGCGAACAAAATATTCATTAAGTCGCCGTTTCGCGAGCTTCGCATATTTTCGGACACACGATACGAGTCCAGAAGAAATTTTGGACAAAAATCTCAATTTGGATATTTTCAACAATCTCGTTTTTTTAAAACAAAATTAAAAAAAAAGAGTAACGCCGAACAGAGGATTCCCACTCGGTATACCATCCAGACAGTATCTATAGCCTTCCATACCCAGTAAAGGCTGGTTCCCATCGGAACCTTTTAAGAGGCCGTTTCCAAGCCGCGATACTTCTTCCCAGCGCATGAAAACAGCCCATTGTCACCAGGGATTCCACAAATAGGACGTTCGCTAATTCGTATTTCGCGAAGCTACGCCAAACCCCGGGTTAGGTTAGCCGTCTAGCGTTGCCGCTCGCTATTAGGGTTAAGTGATGAATCGGAGAAGCAAGTTTATCCGGAAATTAACAAAAAAATTAACAACTATTTTGCACGTACACAGTAAATAGATGAACGACCTTTTATTCAAATTTTTCAACTCCCAAGTATAAAAAAAATTCATTACTCATTTTTAAAAAATAATTCATAACCAATCTACCACGCCTTGCTATCTGTCACGTGGTTTGGCTTCACATATCTTTTCCCCTGTTAAACCAAGACACATTACGATTCAGTCTTTTTTATTCAACAAACAATTAATTTCGACAACCCACAAAGTTAATTCCAACCGACACCTATATATCATCGAATAAAAAAACCGCATAAGAAATGACAAAAAAAAACTTGCCATGCAAGATTTATATTATCGTACAAAATACATTATCAGTCCAATCACGTGTTTTAATCGGTACCCATGCTTTCCTCCATAATCAACAACTCTGTGTATTACCCAAAAATCCCTTAAAAGTAAAAATTCATCAAAATTCTACCACCGTTCGCTAATAGCGAATTCCACCCCTTGAATTACGAACCGGTTCACAACCAAATCTGCATTACCGACCGAGTTCTCCAATACATAAGACCAAACCAAGTGTTGGATTCTCGCATATCCCTATTTATCGGCCGATCTGCCCTGAAGTTAACCGTTCGTCAAACCTAAAGGTCGATTCCCAATCAAATAAGAACCAGACACACCCGAGCGTCTTTCAGCAATAAGAACCTGCAGCGCAAAGTCCTCGGCAAGAAGTCGATAGGTACTCAGCGCCGATATCAGGCGAATTAACGAGGACGAGCAAGCAAGATGAAGGAATCTGTCAGGAACGTAAAAAAAAAAAAAAAAAAAAAAAACGTAAAGGCGATCCCTAACTAAGACGACCGCAGGGTATATACCAATATGCAAATAATTATCCGCGATAAACAAGGACAGCCATAGTCTAGCCACGAGCGACGTACGTAGCGTCCGTAAATTATCCGCAGCCACGATGTGCATCGCAAGAAGCCTGACTATAATAATCTTAGCATCCCTATGCAACGCTGCAACTGCATAGACCCGATGCACCGGAACGAACTACGTACGTAGGTAACAGTAATGAGAATGAACGTAGCCCAAGTAGTGTCGAACAGACTATAGCCAATATTGACTAGATTGTTAAATCCATAGAATAAGAAAGGAGCAAGTGCAACGGCATCGTTGCACTATTCGGTGCATTTTCATAATTGGCAAGGTTCAATCTTATACACCGTGTTCGAGAAGTAACCTACGACTCGATCGATTCACGAGTTTCCCATGGTGCCGTAGAAAATAATGCAGCTGCACTCGTCCCGTCGCCGTTGACTCCTTGTAACGAAGTTTCGTATACTTTTTTTCTATCAGACTCTCTGCGCATGCGCGCCCGGCACTAGAACTATGCGCACGTTCTATGGTTCGCGGGTAGTTTTGACGCGTGGAACAAATAGGCGGGAATTTCAAATATCTTTTCTCTTATCGATAGACACCTAGAGACTTTTCTACAATTTTTTGGTGGCTCGTTGACTCGTGTATGTAAGAATTTGTATGTATACCTATATATGTGCAGTGAACGTATAAAAAAGAGCATGGTATAAAAAGCCCGTTGAAAATCTGTCAGTGGGAGATTAATCGCGCGTGCGAATTCCCGTACAACAGATCGATCCGCGACGTGCACGCGGATGCAGCTGACTGTCGTTTCGATAAAAATCGACGGTTGGCCTAATTAACTTTGGCGTACGAACGAAATATCGATATGAGGAATCGATCGTAAATCGATCCCGCTCTGGTTTGTATACGGCGAATCGTATATTTGCGGATGAGCGATGACCGGCGATACCGTTAGACGTGTAATGTGACAGCCAATATAAATCTACCTGTTAATTCCTGGGACGTTCGGTGGCGGGAATTACGAAATGAGAAAAAAAAAAAAGAAAATTAAATTCGACACTCGCAGCATGGGATTCGCTAAATGCACGAAGCCGAGCTAACGAGCTGTTCGCTTTTTGCCTTTGTCGGTGGAAGCGTCAAGCTGGCATTTACAATTCTCATGTAAGAGAAGCGCGATATTAGGGAGTGTAACGAGCGA
Source organism: Trachelus iudaicus (assembly GCA_030142595.1). Taxonomy (NCBI): domain Eukaryota; kingdom Metazoa; phylum Arthropoda; class Insecta; order Hymenoptera; family Cephidae; genus Trachelus; species Trachelus iudaicus. The sequence goes on from JARQTH010000645.1 coordinate 409,869, forward strand.
TCGCTGTAATGACACGATTGGACAAACGAGCCTCCATCGGAACGTCGCTTTAATGCGTGTACGGACTCTCGATTATTGTGGCCAATGGGAAAAGTCGTTCTTACATTGTTGCCAAGTTTCGCGTTATTTTCATTTAAATATTTCTTCCTGTTGCTATTATTATTTTTTTTTTGCAAAACTTTATCCATCCTCAAACGTAAACCGAAGGAACGCGGTGACGCCAGTTGCGCGATCTCAGCGACGGCCGTCGCCCAGCCTTGCGTAGGCAGGTGCATACGGGAAACCCGTTCGCTTTGGTGCGGACGCACCTTCCGATCTTTTTCTATAGAATCGGATATGGGCTTTCTCGAATTTCGTTTTCTGTCATTCAATTATCCCGAAACTTTTCAAGCGAGCCTTCGACACGTGCTATTGATAAATTTACGAAAAATTTATTATTCGTGTCCGTTGGATGCAACGTGGGGAAAATAAATATACAGTAAATTTTGTTGGGAGTCATATTTATCATCACCGCGAGAAATATGCAATTTTGAGTATAATATAGAAAATTTTGAAAAAAAAAATTTTTTTCATTTTCATGGTACGAGTATATTTTTTTTAATCTGATTTTATAAGCCTTAACGATGTATATTCTTTGCACTCGTTTCGCGACGCACCGATTGAATTTGTCGTTGCGATTAACCCGTATTTGAATAATTCACATGTGAACGTGTCGCAGCGACGATCGGTTGGGAAAATAAATAACGGGTGGTGAAATTCAAATAAACGAGGGTGATCGGTAAAATTATTTGTATTGACGATTCACTGTAAGAAATTTTTGCGGACCGATATACATAGGTATACTGTATGTGAATAATTCTGTTTTCAACTGACAGAGTCGAGCTTACCTGCGAAGCCGACGGATACGAGTATCCGAATTGAGCGTAAGCCGACATGCCGAATACGATGAGCGACAACTGTTATGAGTTTCTGTCGCGCGCGACTACAAATCACAAGCGCACCTGCACGCACTGCACTGTCACTGAGCGTCCGAGGAGTTCGAGGATAGCGAGTGGCCGAACGAAAGGATCCGCTCGAATGTCGAAAAACAATGCGTAACAGTGATACGCGAAGGTACAGCGTTAACGAGGAAGAGACAGAGAGAGAATACGGACCGTGCCGTAAATAGGAATCGGTCGTACTGATAAAGTGCCATCAGGGCATTATTTTGTTATGATGATTTTTTCGTCGACAGGAGCGCATATTGTCACCGTCCCGACGTAACACCTTGCGAGATATATACTTTTTCTTAAGGGTGTCTTAACCCTCCTACGAGTATTCACTTTGCGAAGACGATATTAAACCCCCGGGCACAACTGTCTCACAACGACGAACAACACAGTCGATCCGGAGTATCTTCCTCTTTTGGGTTGACAGCCGTGAAAACAAAAGCGCCGAACCGACGTGACAACACAAAACAAACAACGAACAACGAGGGAATCACCGGTTCATGGGACGGACGTTCGGACAGACGTTGTTACGAGCGATTAGTTATAGAGTTCGTTCGGTCCGTCCCCTGTTCTCAGGGCTCTCCAGTCTGCGACTGACTTGGTTCCACTCACACCACTTCATCGGCTTCCACTCCACTTCGTCCCGAACCCCCCTCTGGTGAGAAATTCTGAAAACAACCACCCCCACCAGCGTCACGTGAGCGTGGTCTGGGCGAACGGACCAATCGCGTTGGCTGTATCGAAGCCGGGGGCGTGGCCTTCGAGCCTCTGCGAGCCGGATCGTTGGCTGGCGTCATCGAACAGTGGGCGTGGCACATATCGGGCCACGCCCACGTTTCCCTCGTAATATCCTCTCGTCCCCCTCCACCCTCCCAGGGGAAACTACCGTGAAACAACCGTCCTCCCCACCATCGCCGTAGAGCAACGGCGAACAAGGAGAAACGAGTGTGTTTACGCGAGTCGACTCTTGTCAACTCGACGGCGAAGGACTTAAATCTCTCGTTTCTCCCCTGGTTCTGCCGTATTTTCACTGATATGCGCCCGACCCCGTGATTTTTCAACCCCCTTTTTCCGATATCCGCGATACTCCCTCCGCGTCTGGCTGATCCCATCGTCCCACTTCTTTTTTATACTCCTATACCCAACGGATACAAGATACACGAGTAACGAGACATTGAGACAGTTTTCAGTATGGTCTACTGGATAAGGAGTAACGTAACTTCTCTGTAAGTCCTTATGGCTTTTAACGTGTCTCTCGTACCGAGCACAAGTAACACGTCAATTTTTACTCTACAATTATCGTATACCAAAGTAACAGCGAAAAGTTGACCGTAATTTTTCAACAATGAAACTCGAGCGCTATACACTTTACTGTCGTACAAAAAGTTATTGTCAATGACAATAAATGATTTTATGACGTTTCAAAAAATGGCTACCGATACCACCGGTATAGTCGGTACGACGTTATTATTGACCACGTGGACGATAGTCAATGCCCAATCCAAATGACAATGGTGCCCATTGGCTATCGTTTCACGGCTTATTAGTCCATATCCAAAGGTCCCGCAGAAAGCTTTTGCCAAATTACCAGTCCGAGTTATCCGGAAGACATTAACGGTGTGTAGTCTCCTATTGGGGACTCGTGCTCGTTTCCACGGAAGTTTCTCCTGGCTCAATGGTCGATTTGCTCGACGGCACTTTGCCGAAATTTCCTAGAGGATAATGAATGAGAGAATGGAAATCGGGGAGAGAGAGAGACTCGATGCAACCAGGCCTAATGCTGCTAATAGGATTAGTCGACAGGTCTGTAAGTACGGGTCCTCGTAGATAAGGGTCCTGACCCGAACTCTCCCGTTATACCTGCAAAAGGATCTACGATGCTACGGGAGACCCTCCACGAAAATGATTTACTACCCTGCGTAAACCCGGTGACCTGCCAATCACGCCCACCCCCCCCCCCCAACCACCCTCCAAACAGTCATTAGCATTATATTTGTTTGGAAAACTATTTTTCCTTCATTCATTCCGTGCTTACCATTACTGTGGGCTATATGGTCTATATACTTATTATGGAAACCTGCTGACCTTATGAACTTACAGATAAACAATCGGTGAGCGTCGTTTACTTGATTTACAAAATTTTTTACCCGACTGTATTTTTTTTGTAATTTCATGAAAAAAATTTTGCATCGACAAAAGATATCTGAGGCGGTATAAATTTTCCCACGTTATTTTCTACTTGATCGCGGACACTTTTTACCTGTAATCGTAAATCGAAGATCGTTATTAAATCGTAATGACGAACTGTACGGGAAATCGCTGTTCCCGCGGCTTTACAGGCGACGGTACGCTCTATCGTGTCTATCAGGATTGGCGGTGTGTTACGATCATGTGACGTAATCGATAATCGATATTTACTCGATCCGATATTCGTATCGAATGATTATGATTGATCGAGGATAAAATTATTTTTACAAAATTTTTATTATTCTATACAAATTATTATCGCGAACGTTGTCTCCCTATAATTGATGGATAAAACAAAAGCTGGTCACTTTATTTCTTAATACGAATTCCAATAACCTATCGATCCTTTATAGACCGTGGAATCAAATTTTGATTTATTCGTATCACTGAACTGTATCGGTCGTCGCTTTAGCCTTCTGGCAAAGCGAGCAATAACGTTCCCGGTAAGATCGATCGGTATCGTTAACCAATTACAAATAATATAACAGGACATGTAAAACGTCACACGTATTTACACACACTCGATTCAATTGCATCGATAACCGATCAATGAATTTTTACCGATCTCCCCAGTCCACGATACCCAAACAATTGATAATGAATTATTATACTCTTATCAGACCAGTCAGATAAAAACCGCGACAAAGGGGCCGTCGCATTCAAAACAATTGGTTATCCGTTTTTCAAGTGAGTAGACACTTGCGTCAAGACGTCGTTGATAAGGCGCCGGGACGTCTAATTTTTTTTTGGTATTTTTTTTTATATATATATAGGTTATATATATATATTGCGGATGGTTCGGCGGAGTCTTTGAAAACTTAAAAAAAAATACAGCGATAGTTGGCCAAGTACAAGTGTTCCGAAGGAAGATAAGTTGGGCCTGCTTACACAATCGTCAGGTATTTTCGATTGATAAGAAACGGTGTCTCGGGTACTTAAAGATTTGGGACCGAAGGGAAAAAGACGTTTAAGTTGGGTCCTATCGCTTTTCGGTATGTCCACTACTTGCTTGCGGTTCGAGTAAAAGTTAAACGGACGGCAATCAAGTTTTTGGCATCTTTTCCTGACAAGGCCACTTAATAATAAGGCCCTTTTCCTCTTCGAAATACATAGTAGCATTTGTTTATGTCTTTAAACCAGATAAGGCATAGGACCCACGTCTTATCTCCTAGCAGATTCCATTTCCGTCCTTCGGCTTTACTTGGTGTACAGCTGTCTGTTTTTTGTAAAGAAAATTTTTCAAAAAAATAACACAATGCAAAAATTTAAAGATGGGCGCGAAAGGTAATTTTGAAATTTTCGTAAAACGAATCACTTCCGCTCTTCGAGATTGATGCCTCTGCATCGAAAAGGCCCAAGTCCGAACTTTACGACGGGTCTGTTTTTCTCAAATTTTTTTTCCCGCCGGATCCTCAAAGCCGCGATCGTAAGGCCCCGAGAGGGCCCCGGCGCGTTCGAATTTGGAGGGTCTAATCCGAGCAATAAAACGGTGTGAATATCACACACTGGTAGGATAAAACAAAAGATTGTTGGAGTAGTCGAGAGAGGCGCGAAGGGGGTGTAAAGAGGGAGTAAAAAAAGGGGGGGGGAAACTAATAAGGGAGGTCCCAGACTGTCCTGGCGCCTTCGGGGCCTTACCGAAGTCCGCAGGAGTTTTATTGAGGGGGGGTCCTTCCTCCTTCTTCTTCTTCAATCCGCTATGGCCGACCAGTATGTTGCCCGTAAAAAAGCCGTCTCCCACTCTCACCCCCCCATTCCAAGTCCCGTTCCCGTTCCCTCGGCGAGTAGCGACGACGAAAGACCGAACGAAGGAACGAAGGAACGAAGGAACGACCAACGAAATGTCAACCGTAAACCTCGCGAGGCAACACTAATTAACCCGACTGAAATAAACTGCGCCTCTGTGGACCGCGCGGCGAGTCACTCTCCTTCTGTTCGGTCTAGGGTCGTTCTAAAAATCGAGATGGTCCCTTTTTTCTTTCCCAAGAGAGACATCCGAGCCTGGTAAGACTGTCGCGTTGATGGAATATATTTAAAAAAATGCCCAAAAAAAAAATTCTACAAAAATCACCACAATTTTTATCCTCCGTAGAACTTCTTCGATATTAACCTAAAAAAAAAAGAAAAATTCGAATCCACCACCGACGGATTCCCATGCGGCACAAGGCTCCGTTCGCACTGTCGGACCTCACGAGGGGCAGCAGAAAGGGGGCTTCTTCCACGGTGCCACGACGGTTCAGCAGGGGCGACTCTATGGCTCGCGGAGCCACGGGGTTTCGCCGCCCGCTGACCACGCATTTCCATTTTACCCCCGTACAAGCGCGACGCATTATTTTACTTGAGTAGTTTATACCTCGTGAGTCCGCGCGGACACCCACTGACGTGCGACTTATTTATAAAGACAGTTGGCGCCCGGTATAAAGACATCTGCCTTGCGCTTAGGTATAGGGACTGCGTGTCCACCGATATACGTCCTCCCGGTATAACCTGGACCCGGGAAGGGGTAGGAAGCTACGTTGTATACGGATGAATAAAAAAAAAATTGAAAATTGTTGCACCTCAGGCCGTCATTACTCGAACGCGAAGGCCTAAGAAGCTTTTCTATCGTGTAAATCGGATCAAGGAATTCACAGCGTTTACGTAACGGACACGCGACGCCATTACGGTATCCCAGTTGGGGACGAGCGACGTGACGTCTTCGACCCTGTATATACGAAGCCGGACCGCAGCTGATGGAATTCGTGCGACCCAGGCTGCGATAGGGAATCGCGTTACGAGAATTGACCTTATCGCGATCGCGATGCTCCGCGTCGATACTTGGAAACGGGACACGAGCTGCAGCCTTTGGTTTGGATAACGCTTATAACTTGTCTATATCAATTGCTATGCGTTTCGATGCCAACAGTGTATTGTCCCTGTTTACCATTATCGCTATTCCTGGGTCAAAATTGTATCCCAGCTACCGATACGTCACTGTTTCTCAGAGATCGTCAGTAGCGGCACAAGCAAGGGGAAGTACCCTGTGGTAAATTTTTTTTTAAAACAGTGAAAAAAAATTTCAAAAATTTTAATAACCCTTTCTCTTTTTATTTCTCCTGAATCGTATAAATGGATTGAAATAAAAAATTCAAGCCATCAAGTTCGGCGAACTTCCATACCTCCCGATAATAACGAACGCGTTCTCCGGGATTATCTGCAATCGGGTTGCACGGCGCACGAGGCATCGCATGAGCGGTTCGCCTCGGACGTTACGTGCCCGTGGAAAATGAATAGGTAATTACGAGGCATCCATAATGTAGAGAGACAAGAGTTTCGTACCGGCGCGTTACAAAACTCAGCCAATGAGAATTCGTTGGAAAGATATTTTTCCCGTGCATGTCCCACAGTTACCCATGTACGTACATGCTTGGCTATACTAGGTTCGAGCTAAGAGAAAAATGTCCGGGTAGCAAGAGGGAACGAAAATGAGCAAGTGAGAAACGTGTGCAGGCTCTCGTGCGAAGTACAGGTGCACACACGGTATATATGCAACAAAGTCAAGATAGGCTCGAAGGGCGGCGGTGCAAGGGGTTAAGGTATGGGTGGGGGAGTGGGGGGGTAGCTTGCAAGGGGATAATGATCGACGGAAGTGTTCGTGCTAAAATATGCAGATCCGGCTAAATTACCGGAGTAGCACCTACCCTAGACTGACTTCTCCTTCGGATATCAACCTAACCTACAAATACCTGCATGAAACCCAGAAGAAGGCGAACGTATTGAGATTTAGCGGTAGAACGATCCTACGATGCATATAGAAAAGCGTTCTAAAAATTATTACCGGACCGATACTGGAATACGTGTGCAAGACGTCGAAGTATCGGCAGTAGGGCAATGCTGGAATATTTATAAAATATCCCCAGTGCACTACCGAGCGCATGCCTTCGCGTTCACCTCGCACTGGCCCCGATGCTCGTACCAACAGCCAAAAGTAAATTCTGTAGTCCCTATGGGCTCCGCTGGAATGGCGTGAAGCATGCATAGGATGGCATGCGTGGGAAACTGTATACCACTTCACGTCAATGGCGCTCCTGGAAGCGTATAATTAATTTTTTTTTATTAAAAACGACCGCACCCCTCGTACCGATCGCGATCGATCGCTCGATCGAGATACACGCCGGAAAAATCTGCGATTCCCCTGAAATAAATCCTAAACCGGTTAGAGACTCTTTTGAATTTTCCCGCCGACGGATAATTCCTCGTAATTCGATCGACGTTCCGATCTGAGAATTTCGCGAGGCGACGCAGGGGAGTCCGAGAGGGGTAACGAAATCAGTTAAGAATTGAGGGGCTCTCGTCCGCGGAAGGGGAGAGGGGCGGGTGCTTCTAGAACAAATTTTCATATATTCCAAAAATCGCGAAAGTTCTGATATAAACTGAAAATAAATGCATAAATTAATAACCTAACCTCACCCGGTGCACCGGTCTATGCGCGATAACTCGGATTTTCTCTCTGACGTTAAAACGGCCGCGTCGGACGTCAAATTCAAAACAACGAAGCTCTCAGCGACAGAAACTTCCTTACTGATAAGCATACGTATTCTCCCAGCCCGCGGGAACTAATTAACTTCCTAACACGAAATGGCCATTACGTTTCCGAGTAAACTTAAAATGACCGTTGCGACTGCGTAACCAAATCGCACGGACGATGATAATAGTGTAGTTATCGCGAAGAGACTATACGTATAGTCCAACGTGTCGCAGAGTAACATTGCAATTACCACAGTGTTATCACGTGAATACACGGTATTTATAAACGTATAGAAGAGCTCGAATCCGGGTAAAAAAATATTTATATCGCCATGGCAACGCGTTTATCCATATACGTACTTACTCGTATGACGTATGTATTCACCGTCGGTACGTATATCGACGTTCGTTATATATACGCGAACAAAGTAAGCAAACACAACGCCTTCGCGTAGGTATAACGGCCGCAAGTATTCCGCCTACTTTACCTGTTAACAAATACAGCCAAGCGGTTAACATACATTTATGATAATTTATTATGCTAACAACCCAGTGTATTATGTTCGACTCGGAGATACAAGCATATTTCAATATCAGTCCGCAACTAATCAAAACAAGAGCACACGCCTCGTTTCCTCGTGTACCTATTAAACGCTTACCAACCTGACGGACGTAAAAGAAAAAACGTAGAGTCAACGACGAGAACGAAATGGCGATTCCACCCCAGAGACACGTACCGCGATACAGGGTGGCCAGTAAAAAATTGTATGCTATGGATTTGCCATAATAAAAAGATTTGTGACGGTATAATTGTATACTTATCATTATATGAGTAAAATTATATAAGCATTCAGTACAATTTTAAAAAGCGATCGATAGAATCGTTCCAGTCGTGGATCGGCCTTGTAAGAAATGTCTGGTCCCTTTACCGAAAAACGTCATCAGGTTTGCAACTCTGATATTTGTGAATGCCTGCTGCGTTCGAAAGTGGCTCCGATACCATCCATCACAGTGGTCAGAGTCGTGCGTGCCCGTGAGGCTGTATATGCTCCACCCTGTACATTGAGTATAGACACATCGACTACGTGCTCGTACGCATTGACGATGAACTGTGAGAAGTGCAGCCTTAAAAAGCCCGTGGGTAAAGGAGCGTTGATAAAAAAAAAAATAGTAAAGGGTTGATATCGGTAGAGCTTTGAAACATCGTAGAATTAACGTGCGTAAAGACAGGGTCAGGGGTGTCGGATGTGCGTAGAAAGGAAATCGCACCTTACGATTCATGAGTTGTCGCAATTGACCGCTGAATATTCATACGAGATTGAAGACATGTAAATAGAAGGTTTTGGCTGGCGCATGGCCTTATACAGGGTCGATACGTTCCTGGGAGCGTCTGGGCCTTAGGTGTCGAGGGAGCATCTCCTGAGGTTGCTCGTTCATTGAGAACGCTGTATCCAGGTAGCAGAGTGAAATACGAAGTAGGACTATTACTTTTGAATGGCACCTACGTATCCGGAGGTTGTATGACATGCTAATGAGGTGGGTATATTGATAATAGGGGGGCTATGGATTACCAGGGTTGTAAACAGGGTGAACGGAAAGAAAGGAAGCGGATGATACGTTACAGGTGAGAGAACTGGGTTCGCGTGCGGCAAACGAGCTGGCAGCTGCCTCCTCTTGGCTACACGGAGTCAGGTATATTAATAATACGCGACTGACCAAGTCAGAGCGTGCGATCCTTGGCTAAGGTAAACCGCCATTACGCAGCGTAAGGAGCGACTTGGCGAAGTAAAGTAGAGCCAGGACGTCCCTGGTACTAATTGCCTGGCTCAACGTTCGGATTCCCCAACGTCCAGGTCGATTTAGGCTTGGATATTTTTTTTTTTGGGTTATCAGTAACAATCGCACTTCCCAAAAGCGTGGCTATACTGGCGCAGAATGATTTGAGAGGGTCAGTTTGGGTATGTCGGATTGGCAAGTACCTGAGGTCCGGACCGTCTAGCTCCTTGGAAGGTCTCCGTGTAAGTCGAAGCCACTGGATGAGAGGTTAGGATGGAGTCTGGTGTCTCTGGGGAGGGTTGGGTCCGGAAGGAGGCTGACCGAGGTGCGGAGGAACACGAAGAGCAGTATTTATCGACGGTGCAGGATAAACGGATGCTGCCCTTGCGTAATACGTATACGGACCGGTCCCAGGGGTAAAGCCCTGGGGGAAAAGAAGTGGCTAAGCGGAATTAAAGGAACGACTTGTTGGTTGGTCGACTTCCTGTCTCCGTCTATCCTGAGCTTGCACTCCTCGGCAGAGCCTGCAGGAGCGATTCTCCTTCTGCCGCGGCAGCCCCGTGTGAAGCCAAGCGAAAGGGGAGGAAGGGCGGGAGGCTGAATGGCTCGGCAATCTGTTTCCCAGGGATGCCCGGGGTAACTCGAGCAACCCCCTTTATATATACCTTGGACCAGGACTGTTGTAGCAAGATTCAGGGCGGGGGGAGGGGTTGCTGCCCCAGCACCGCGTAAAAAGCACATCCGAATTGAATCATTGCTGAATAAGCGGGAAAGTGGCTGGGCATCAAGAGGGAAGAACGAAGTCGAGGTTGAGGCTCGTTTTCCCGTCGACTCCTTGGCATCCCTTTGGAAAGCTGCCTCCGGAGGAGGTGGAGGCGCCAGTCACTGGGAAGGGCCATCCCCAGCGTGGCAGAGCTCCTATCGGAATAATTTGGACCGTTTCGATTCTCAACCCCTAATTATGATCCTCGAGTGAAGGGGCCTGGCTTCGCACGGGAGAGCTTCGCTCGCGGGTATAACGGGTGGAAGAAAAAGTTTTACCCATTGGGCAAAATTAGCGGGTTCGCTCGCGCCGCAAACTGTTGCGTCATAATTCGTAAGGGTTCCCCATCCTACCGGGAGGTGGATGCTCGGGGGCTTCGAAGAGGATCTCTCAAGTGTAGCGGATGAAGTACACAGCGTGGCTCTCTCTCTCTCCCCTTCTAGCTCAAGGACAGTAGATGGAGGAACTAGAGAAAGCCGTAGTGCCTACGGCTAATGAAACAACGAGCGACGGGAGTATACCCGACATGGAACTGAATAGGGGTTGCTTTATATACCTACGTACTTACGTTAACTTGCGTCGAGATAAACTCCCCCTGAGCCACGAGAACGGCGAATGGGGTCGCCTCCTCGTGGCACGTCGTTCAATTAGAACGCCGGGCTAACTTAGCGTTTATGCCGCGGGGGAGGGGGTTAAACTCGGAAATGGGGTGTGACGCCCGGACTCTCAACCAATCGTGTATCCAAGCCAGGCTAAAAATATTAAAATATTAATAAAATATCAAAAGTATCGTCCCTTGCGAAAATATTCATGCGATTCAAGTACAGTCGGCTCTTTTCGATTCGGTGTCGATCGCGTAAGGAAACAACTTCTTTCCGACCCCTGTTTTCATTGCTCGCCTATCCACTGCTGCCAACCCCCTTGTAAATTATGCCACGCGTCGCTCCTACAGTCCCGTCACTGTTGCAGCAGCCGATTTAGGGGGCTCCTCCCGTTAACTTTGACTCTCGCGTACAACGTTCGTCTACCTTGGCTGTACACTGTGGCATAAAAGTAACAGGCTTAACTCGAGCGAACTCAATGAATATCCTGCACGTGTCCTGCGGGCCCGCAATGCGGGATGCACGTGTCACGTGTGCACCGACTGTCCTGGGTTACAGGAAAATTAAGAGGGTTTGTACAGCACCGTACACGTACAGCGGACTGTATGTACAGTGAATGGAAGATCGAATGGGCACTTTTCCAGGGAAGCAATAGACTGCCCGCACGGAGAAAAGGGCCCTAAATGTGACTCTTGGCATAGTGGCAGGGCCGGGCGAAACGCGGGACAAGTGCGTGACAAGTGCGTTTTTCCCCCCGCCCTCTAACCGCCCCATTAAATGACACAAGTGCCCCTTGGCTAAGAGAGCCTAGCCGTGTGAACTTTGCAACGAGTCTGCGAAAAACCCGTCGACCTTATCGAAGCACTTTAGCGCCACGTCTCACCCCATTGTCACACCCCCATAAGCGAGTCATGGGAAGAATCTCCCTACGTGACGTAAGAGCCCGTGAGATCGAACCTGGATAAGTTGAGTATGAAAACAAAAATTCTTTTGTTTACAAAAAGCCCCAAACTTTCCTAAAATTGCGATTTTTAACGAAAAAATGTTTTTGAACGTGACAACGTTATCGTCGAAATCGTGCTATTTTTAAAATGATTTTTCGAAAAAAAAAAAATTGTGTACCAAACGTCCCACGGACCTTTATCAAAAAATAAATTGAAACGAGCGCGTTTCATCGCTTCGGTCATCCTACCGATGTGCAGAAGCCTTCACGTTGCTCGACAACGTAATAGCGTACGTATCTAATAACAACGCCATAAAATATATTTACGGCCTATTATCCACTTACGTGTAGCGGCGCGCCGTTCCACGTACGTGATATTATTATTTAATGAATTGTGGGAACAGGGTTGACGCTTTTGCAGAATCCGCACGCAACGTTCGCGTCGGAAACATCGGTAACGTGATAGGAGCGATAAATTTTATGTAAACTCGCCTTACGCTAACGACCAAAAATTACACTGTATCCGGATGTAAAAAAAAAAAAAAATTTTTTTTCTCAACCCGTTTCTCAAATTGACAATACCTACTTGCATCCGAAATCTGTGAATTTCGTGCACCCATTTCGGCCGTTTCCACGAAAGGACCAAAATAAATGGTCCCGCTGATGACGAAATCGTCGGCGAGAGAGGAAGCGAGAAGAGGAGTAAATTCACAGCTGACGGATCCGGGAGAAGCAGAGGTGTGACGTTTCGTCCTACAAGACTTCTTAGATACCAGGCAGATAATAAGCTGGTTAGGCTCTCGACTGTTTTCTGAAGCTGGAACCAGCCAAGTAAAAGGGACCGTAGGAAGGACTGTGTGTAGAAGACTCGAAGAGACACTCGAAAGACTTTTGTGACTTTTGTAAAGTGTATATAGGTATACACGCGCGGTCGAAGTTCAACTCCGGAAGTGGAATGGTTTTATCTGGTAGAAGACGGAGGCAGGTTCTGAACGACTCGGCCGGACACTGTTACCTCACTGGATATGGAATAGGACACAGGTGCGTCCCTCCTATTCGTTATCGCGTCTAATAAATTTACCTTAAACTTCGTTTAATTGCTTTGCCGGTCGGCCGACGCCGAGCCGTAGGAATCGAGCCGAGCGTCCCGACGCCCTTTGGGCTATGCACCTTTCCACGTTTCACGAATTCGCTTTCCCATTTTTTCTGTCGACGCTTCAAATTTATGTTGACGTTGGGTAGGCATGGTACAGGGACGTCAACTTTTTAGGGTTCTTTACCCTGAAAATTATTTTATACCTGCGTATACGGACCTCTCGGTATCGGTTACCATTGGCAACCTTGCGCAAAGCGTCGTAACAACGGTAATGCCACTAATTGTCGGTAGAAATACTTCCGACCGTCGTAAATAAGCCGAGGCCTAAGAATATCCAAAAATTTTACGACACGGTCGCGTAAAGATCGTCCAGACCCCGTGAGCGTTGCCCGGTACAAAATTTGAGTATAGCAACGAAAGAGACACAAAATATTTTTCATATCTCGATCTCGTCCCCAATTTAATTCACAAAGAATCACAGCGAGCCTAATTAACAGCGCGAATCGTGATAACCTCATCCAGGATACAGTTACTTCCCGTACGTGTTTGTCGTCGACTAAAAAAAAAAAAAAAAAAAAATAGTGGATCCTTGACTTTTTTGTCCACACACGACACTTCCTGAAGATTCCCCAGTCGATATATACCCGTGACACGTGACACTGGAGAAAAACAGTGTGTACAGGTTAATTTGAAAATAAAAAAAATTCCAGGCTATCCAATGGCTGTACAGTCGATTCCAGGTTATCGGCCCGATCGAACGAGTTTGGTTTGACGTGTGACACACGTGGGCGAGCATACGTGAAAAACGTGGGCCAATCCATCGAGACTGATTAGAATTGAATGTCGCGTGCATGCGTGCCCGGTGGCTGCTACCGAGGAAGTCGCCCACCTATGCCAGGCTGTAAGAAGAAGCACGGGAGTAGGTAATGGCGTATGCGGTAGCGGAGGTTCGTAGAGGCACGGGGTGCCCGAGACGTGGGAGAGAGGGGAGGGTCGGGTACAGGCTGGTATAAACTATACGCAAGTGGAATATAAAAATCGGCGCCGAAGCGATCGCGCTCCAGCAGTTTGCCTATGCGCGCGTAATAATCGGGATATTCCCACACAGGGCATCTTGGCCCGCCGTGGGAAACTCATACGTGCGCTTAGCTAAGTAACGAAGCACCCAACCGGGCATGGCCGGTGCTTTAGCTGCTTCCTTATTTATGTAGATACTTATGGGGCGCTTGGTTGGTTCCCCTGGTTACTCGCTATTAAATGGCGATCTTCAAATTGAAAGGTAATCGGTATTTTGGGTCCGACGAAGTCGCGGGACAGATACTTTTTGCTGGGAGTATACAGACTCGTAGGGTTCGTTCGTTTGTGTGTCAAAGGTGAAATTTTTTAATTATATACCGATCGGAGAATAAATTTGTACAGTGTAGGTGTGGTTGTTTAAGAAGTGAGGGGTTGTAGGGTTTTTTGGAGTTGGCGGTACTGCAGACTGATTCTTGATGAGTTTGGGGAAGACTTTTTTTTTTAGTAGTAATTTTTGCTATATGAGTCCCAAAGTGGGCCTGATACGTGGCACGGATGGATCACGGACATACGATACGCGAAACGAATCTCGCGGGACTACTTGCGAATCTTGCCAAACCGCTTTTGCACTCATCGCTGGTTCTCCGGTAATATCACCGACGGGACCCAAAGATCGACTGGGATCTGCGATATGAGAAAGGCAAGGGCCCAATGTTATTACTTGTTCAGGTGGTGGGGGGAGGTTGGGACGTCGTTGACTCTGCTAAGGCCCCGAGTAAGTGCGTGCTTTTTTTAAGGAGTAATTTAGTAATGCATAAGACTCGCAGCTGATGACGAGCACCTAAGAGCGGACGGGTTGCTGGTATTGCCGTTGTTATTATTATTGGGGGAATTAATGTGGATCAGGCCCCCTTGACTCGGGGCCCGCAGAGTTAACGCTTGCGCGTGTATGGGTGCGTGGGGGAAGAGCGAGTACCCGAGTCATATAGATATATAAGAAAAAAGTGCCGGATATCGGAGGTGAATCTGGGGCCGATCGGTGCCCAGGCAGGTGCGTGAAAAAAAGGGGGACTAAGGCCCACGCGCCCCTAACGCGCCGATGCCACCGATATCTTCTTAAACTTTCCTATCCGCTCATTCATGCCCGGCTAAATGCCTATAATTTTGGGCATGATTACAGGGCAGGCTAACCAACGCCTTCTACTCGCTTGGGCCTCATCCTGCCATACCCAAAGGGCCCCATGCCTCGTTACGTGCTCTCTTGAAATTGAAACGGCACATCGCGCGCGCCTTGCATTTCTTCTTCTCTTCTTCTTCCTCGAATGACTTCGGCAACGATATCCTCGGCCCTAATGACATCTAAATCTTTGCACGGGTGGGGCCCAAAAGACGATTCCTATTATTAACTTTATTGCCTGCTTGTGCCGCTTCCCTTGGCAAACAAAGTGAATCCTCGAACCGATATAGCTGCTGGGCCTTATGGCCACCTGCGCCCCTTCTTCTTGGGCCTGATGCTCCTACCACCGGACACTTCTTACCTTTACGACGTGACTGCGCTTCGGTTTCTCAATAATCTATTATTCGGTATTTTTTTTTTCTTTTTCAAAAAAATTACAATGCCCTTGTACATTCCTTTTACGTAGTCGATATTCGTTGCAAACTGTATCCCATCTCTCTGGCAATTGTATGACAGGCTCGATTAAACTGAGTGACGGCGTGAGATATATTCTGACAGATAGAAATATCCCGCAATTTTAATTGGACAGCCCAGACCAGTTATATTGATATTAATTTATTTATCTTCGATATTAATAGTTTATTCAAGTATAAAGTATATCTCAATTTGTTTATTTATCATCCACGCTAATTCATCCGGTCGTGTCTAATTAATTAGGTACAATCTTAATTACGTATATCACAGTTTTATACGGATGGCGTCGTATCATTTCTGAGCAGCGCGAAAGAATTATTTGATTTTATTCAAATACAAATATAAACTATATACGTATAATTACACGACAGTGCGTACAGTCGTATATAAATTTTTTAATTGTACAGCCTAGCGCTCAATCTGTCCACCTGCTCCCTTCGAATTAACACCCGTCCCATTAATTTAGTAACTCCCGCGTACCACGACCCGATAACATAAGTCCTATCCGCCGGCAAATGGAGGCCATTTTCAAAATTGACTGACATTCTCGAAATTGGATCGCTTAACAATTACCAACACTCGAAACCAGACGATGTCAATTCCGCGCTTGATTTTTCAAACAATAAACCAAAAAATAAATATTACTTGAAAATATAAATAAGAATACCCAAATCGACCCTTATCAGAGAAAAATTAATGTAACCCATCAGCATATTAAATAACTCCATGCGCAAGCTAATGGGAAGTCTACTGAAAAATTAATCGCCATCGGGGATAAAAATAAAAATAATTTTTATCAAATCCCTTGATTGAATCTCATTTTCATTGGCGACGGCCTCTTTTTGAGTTGAAATTAAAAAATTATATATTTTTCATCGACAATCACAAACGTCCTAAGCACCCAGCTATCTCATAAATAAAGTTATATCTTATCTATGACGTTTTTGTATTGTACTCAAAACGCAGAAAATACCACAGCTTTTAATTTATGTTTCATCCGATCCCGTCTTATGCAATTCCGTGCAAGATCGGTTGTCGCGGAATTGCCACTGAATCGGCAGTTTACGTCAGGACGTGAAAAATTCAGCCATTCAATTTAGCAGGATCGACTTGATAAAGCCTACAGGCACTTTAATTCCATCGACATTAAAAGACACGAGAAGCGATCAGTGGGATCGTTAATGGACGCTCGCCTAATCAGACCGATCATATTTACAACCGGCAAGAGAAACACCGCGGAATCCTGTTAAAGCCAAGGAAATGCCAAAGTACCGACCTATAACTATATCTAAATACCTAATTACACTATCTGCGCCAGTATTCCTTGAAAGATTCAAAAGGAGTTTCAACGCGCGCGACGAGTCAATTAGTCGCCGTAGAACGATGCGGAATTGCGCCCATAATCCCACCTGATTACGTAACATTTAATAATTCCAATAAGAGATCGACAATATCTATACCGCGATCGATAAAGAATCGTGGGATAGATTCGGAGACACTTTCTTTTCC
The DNA here is from genome assembly GCA_030142595.1 of Trachelus iudaicus. Classification (NCBI taxonomy): domain Eukaryota; kingdom Metazoa; phylum Arthropoda; class Insecta; order Hymenoptera; family Cephidae; genus Trachelus; species Trachelus iudaicus. The sequence goes on from JARQTH010000645.1 coordinate 426,968, forward strand.
ACAGTTCTAACCTCTGATTCGTTATGACGACAATACCTTAAAGTGACTTCCGGTTCTTTTCTAATCGCTAGGACCAAGTATCGGTAGTAAACAAAAAAAAAAATGTCAAAGTGACAGGAGATAAGATTCAGATAATTGTACTGGAAATTGGTTACAGTTATTTGGTCAGTGAAGTAACGATGGAAAAATTCTTTCTAGATATTACGCAAAATGTGAAAAATATCGTGAAATTTATAAAACGACAATTTCGACTTGTACCGATTTAATAAAAAAAAAAAAAAAAAAAAAAAAGACTCACCTCCTGTTGCTGAAGAAGAAAATCAGGGGCGGGTGGCGGCGGAGGCGGATCCGAGTTGGAGACCTCCTGAAGCAGACCCACGTGCTCCCAGCAATCCTCGGACATGTCCATATTCCTGAGCAGCGTCGTCCGCCCGTACCGTTCAGGAATCCTCGAAGAATTTCCGGTTCCGGCGTCGATGCTCCTTCACCGATGACAGATATAAATAACCTCTTGGCGTTCTCAAAGCCGATTAATTTTATCGCGCACCGTCACTGCCGTCGTCACTCGCGAACGATGAAATTACAAAAGAAATGTCCAGCCGATTCGGCGTGTACTCTCCTCGTGAAAAATATCCCTAGGCACTGTACCACCCAGTGCAAGCGACACCCGGCAAGGAGAATCAAGGACTCGAAGGACTAGCTCGCAGGACGGCCACGGGCCAGAGCCGTCGGTGGTGGTCAGTTGGCGCGGAATGAAGTTGGCCACGGGTCAGGTTAGGGCAGAGCTCGAGAGAGTCAGAGTCGCAGCATCAGAGGGAGAATGCTCGGAGGCGGGGAGTGGTGGCGCTCGAGGAGACGTCGGCGATCCAGGAGGCGGAGAAGGGTGAACCGCGTAGTGCCCGAAAGGCGTAAGTCTCGCCTAGGCCATAGGCCAGGCTCGGAGGTGGCGCCAAAAACTTGCCCCTGCCTCGAGGAAGACTCTCCCGCGGGAGGCAGAGAGACCGAGCCGTCCCAAGTCCAGAGCCAAGACTTCCTTGGACCGTGCCCCAGGTCCCGCGCTTCTTCCTTCTCTTTGCCTGTGCACGTGTCGGCTGTCGCAGACTCTTCGGATCCCGTGGGAAGACGCGTCGATATCAGAGGAACACCGGGCACCGGCGACGAGCTTCGCTTACATCCAGGATGGTAATAGTCCCCTTAGCCAGGATGGAGTTTCGCGCAACTCGCGGGGTCGTTTGAACGCGCGTGCGGGCTGCGTCGGCGTCGCTCACCCGCGTCCCTTGCACTGACCAGCCACTGTACGAGGAGCCACGTGTGTCCTGGGGTTTCTCTGTGCCTGACTCGGCCGACTGGGCTGTCTGCCCGACTACCTCCACCAGGTCACTGGCTATGTTCACGGTGGCTGGCTGCCTCGCTGTGTCTACCTTCCCTCCGTTGCTACAGCCAAACCCAACGGGCTACGTACCCTCTTTGCGCAGCGCGTCCACACGCACGTGCACGAATCCACCTTGCATGTGCTCCACGTACGCCGACAACCGGGAGCCGCTTCCCTCCCGTTGAACCTGGCGCACACGATTCTCTCTCTCCGCTAGGAGTATACGGCCCCGCCTGCGATCATCGCGATCATCTGCACGGGTGGGGTTTTCCGCGAGAGAGGCGGTCCTCCGGATATACTGCTAATCATCCATTTGCTGGGCTTCCTTTCTTTCTTGATTTTTTTCGATAGACTCTATTTGCGGCCGACTCCGCGAACCCGATGCTCTGCGTATCTTATAATGGCTGTGGTGTTACGTTGGCTTCCACTGGCACTCTGGCTCCGTGGACTTCCTCGATGGAATCTGGCCTAGGTACGTGGAACAAAAAAAAGATAGGGGAATTATAAAGGATTCACCAGGGGGTTGGTACCTACCGATATCGATCTGTTAATACCTGGTGATTGACACACGTGAGATAGCGACTCTTTCATTTTTCATTGGTTAATATCCGTCAAATAATTCTTTGTCACCATTTATATATTTCTGTCAACGACTTTGGGTATGTCAACGGTCAATGAATTTTTACAGTTTTTATCAGAGTTATATATATATATATATATATATACTATAGCCCGTATTCAGAAATGGCTTTTAATGCTAATATCGCGCTTTTAAATATTTTCTTAATGACTCTTAACTACAAGCGACTCTGCCAGTGACTTTAAGAAGGAGCTGCGAATACGGGCTTACGTATATGTTTTGATATCGATATATCAAATCTGGATACTTATCAGATTTTTTGGAATTGAAAAAGCTAATCGCAGAGATGATGACATACTTTGTTATTTTCGTCTCGACTTCACGCAAATACGTTGCCAAAGAGTACTTTTCTTTTTTTTCTCCTTATATTCTTATCTTTCTCAATTTTTCTACTATCACTGTATTATACGCCAACGGGTAGTAGCATCGTGTCGTTACCCAGGACTGACTTGACTCTCTTCCCATCTTCTGGATCGGTGGCTTAGCTCTCGACCCAGGAACTCAAGTGTTGACCGACTCCTCGACTTTGTGTATTCTGCGCACTACCACGGCTCGCGATGCCGTCGATAATGCGATAATATATAATGCCTGTCGAACGCGTCCTCGCGATCCTGGATCTTTTGAAAGGACCTTCGCCGCACGTCTGGCAGGAATCGTAGCTGATATAAATAAACGCTATAAAGCCTAAAGGGTCAGTGAAAGAAAATATTAGGAATAAAAAAAATAAGTTTAAAATTAATTGATCGATTAATCGTTTCTTTGAATACCTTTGAGAACCGGAGCGTACGTAACAGGATCAAATGAAATTGAGACAGAACGATACCCGGATGAGTAACGGTTCCTAAGAGACTCATATATGTTTCACATCCTCGATACATCCCCCCGACAAAAAGTATAGCCAAACAAACGTATCCCCAATCACAGCCCTTGTCGCATTTACTGCTACACGCGACTCTACCTTGGCCAAGGATGGTACGAGCCGTTGATATAGATCCAATTTTTTTGCCGGCTACCCGGCGCATATGCGGCCCGTGTATTTCTGGGGCCGCGCACGCACGCGAGAGTTTATGTCGCGCTGGAATTCCTTGGCAAAAAGCTAGACGGCGCTAATGCTCGGGCTTCGTTGTGGGGGACGCCTTGCATTCCGGAGAACTCTCGAAAGATATCCCTTTCGGTGCGTAAGGACCAGGACGATGATGATGGAGGCTAGGAAGCTGCTCCGAAGGTACAAGAAAACGACGTAACGTATACGAGGATACGACAGATGGAGAGGAGAAAAAAATTTAAGGATTCAACGCCGTACCTTTTGCTATTGGGATTCCCCGATTTCGTCTCGTCCGTCCCAGTTCCTGGACGGGGGTTTTCTTTTTTGTTTTTGGAGGAAACCAGAGGATTTACGCAAAACCATGCACTTTTGAGTCTCGTATCTCGCGGCTGGACGCAGCACGTGCGTCGCTGCGCTGTGCGTCGCACACGTGGGCCGTGGATAAGTGCGGCTGAAAACTTGGAAGGCACTTTTATGTATGCACGGGCATAAACATAATGCGGAGAAACACGGGTAGATGATATCGGGGATGCACCTACGGGATTCAGGGCGTCGCCGGAGCCTTTGTGCTTTGACTACGGCCGCTCGTCTCACGTGAACTCGACGCGACCTCTACGTCACGTTTTTATTCCTCTTCACGAATCTTCACGGAACGCGGACACGCATATCAATCTCATTGTCAGTCTCTTGAGATTCCGTAATTATTTAATTTACCGAAAAATTCTCCTCGGGCTAAGAAAAAAAAAAAAGTATATTAACGCCTGGAGGAAATCTTATGGTGATATACGGAATGAAAATTTTATCGGTTCGTGCAAATCGTTAATTGACGCTCTATTAAAGTAACTCGATAAAAAGTATTTAATTACAAAGGTATACCGACGTGACTTCCGGTTCGTTTACTCACCCAGAGAAATTTCCACATGCACTCTTTTACGCCGTGGCGTCGTACTCTTCTTTTCTAACGCCGACGAGCGTGCTGCACGCACGTGCATCCCTTTGGCTTATACTTGGCATGGTACAGTGATGATCGGTAAGGTCATTTTCTTAATTACAAGCCATTTTAACGTGTGCAACAATTTTTATACAAAAATTGGATCATCCAGTCTACTCGGCGGCATTCGAATAAGGCAGAAAATTGTACCGAGTTTCGGGAACGGGTATTGCCGCCACCGATTCTCGATGGTCTATGCTGCTGGAATCTTCGGCTTCTTCCGACGCCATTGCGTTGGCTACCGTGGAAAATATTGCCAGTTGTAAATTAAACGTGAATTTATTGCGCCGGTTAGTAATTGCCCGTTGAATAAATATAGAGGCGTGCGTCGAGTCGTAGCGAACGGCTGGCGGGGACAGATTGCGATTTTCAGCTGAAGCTGCCGTTGCTACCGGAGTTCATTCCGATGAGGGAAAGAGAGTGAAAAAGGAGCCAGAAAAGCAGAGCCTCGCGACAGATGTGAACCGTGAGAGTTGAGATTTTTCAAAGTTTCGTGTACATGCTGCGATCCGTTCGATACGATATTCGATATCGATACCAGACAATGCATCCATTAAACAACGTCAAAATGTACGTACTTGGATTCTTTCTATCGGGCCGCGGGAATCGAAACGTGGCGAAAGGTGTCGAATAAATTTTCACGTCTTCCTGTACTGTCAACGTCAATATATACATAGCCACGATTAAGTTGCAACGCGTGCTTCGCAAAGTGACGGGAATAAATCAGCAAGTGGTAATACTTCTATTGGAATCTGCAAATGGAGGATTTATTTTTGAATAGCTAACCGTTTTTTTTCTTCATTTTTTTTTCTTCTTTATTCCCATAAATCCAATGTTAAGGCACGAGCAGGCTGCTTCTCGATATCTAATTTCACGTTTCTCACGTATGCCAAGGTGCACGATACGGCGTCTGTCGCAATTTCTCGTCGCGACGCAACATTGTTTTCTATACGGCACGCGTGTAACGCGACGCAACAGGGAAAGGCGAGGCTCTGCTCCGGCGGTGGTATAATCGACAGAGCTGGAGAGTAGTACCGGGAGGTCCGCGAGTGGCGCTGGCGTTCCATCAGTAGTGCCAAGATGGCGACGCCCAGTGAGCTGTCTCTCGAAGAAATTCGTAAATATCTACTGGAAAACGGTGGCTCGGCGCGCAATCACGACGTGGTGAAGCACTTTAAGAAGTTCCTGACGGACCCGGAGACGCGAGGTAGGTCGTGATGCCTCGATCGGCGCGTGTACGCGACTGTCCCGCCGTCTGGTCGTGTCGTGCGTGACCTCAACGGCCCGCTATGCGGTAAACATGCCCGCAACATTGCAGCTCTCGCGAGCTGCTCTACACCGCGAGTCGGGGCAGCTCGCGAGCAATGCGTATGAATAGCACGGTGCAATGCAATATTTTACTTTCAGTCGAGGCGCGGAATAAGTTTAAAGAGTATGTAAATACCCTGGCCACCATAAAAAACGACGAGGTAGGTACCCACGTCGCATTTGTTCTCTCTGACAGGAGCGACTTGTTGCACACGCCGTGCGCCGTTGCCAGATCGCCGACACGTCAAACGAGCCCGGGAGTTTGAAATTTTTCATTTACGATTCATCGTGCCGTTGGACCGCGTCGCGAATTTTTGAAATTTAAAAAATGTCCTGTTATCGATATAAATAAAAGGAAAAATTATAATAAATTTTCGTGAAATTTTGTGTTTAATTATTTCTTATCGATTAACGCGTGCATCATAAAAAGTTGTGTTTTCAATATTGCTTCGGTAAATAGTGTATCAACGAAATCTAATTATCCCAGTAATTAATCATCCTGACCTCAGTGTTTTATTCGATCGAATCGCGTGCAAGTCGCTCCTACTTCAATAATCGATAACCAGTGAACTGACTGTGATTGTCAATGACAGGGTGAGAAGTACCTCGTCCTCAAGAAAAAGTATCGTCAAGGACCACTCGTCCTATCGTCCCCAGTTCCATCTTCCCCGTTCCAACAAGACTCCAACGTGGCAACCCCTGACCTAGCAACTCCGGTATCCCCGCTACGAGAACCACCACCATATCGTCCACCGCCTCCCGCACCCTTGAGTCCTGCGAGCCCCTCGTCACCAGTTCCACGTTATCCGGACGAGCCTCTTTACCCTGTGGGAGCAAGTGAAAATGTCGATAAGGAGGAAACGACTGAGGAAAATTCCAAGCAGGACCCTGAAGAGGTTGTCGAGGAGGATGCCACCCGGGTCTCGTCTCCCCCAGTGCCACCACGTCGTAAGAGCCAGGATAAACTACGGCTTGAGAACAAAGAGAACATCAACGTGGATAAAGTCAAACCAAGCACTGACAACATGATCAAAGTAAGTGACTTTTTTTTTTATCAAACCTAAAACACATGCTTTCAAGTGTCAAAGGGTTAAGCTTTAGTTTTCTCTATATATCTTCTGTATTATTTTATTTTGGCATGCATCGCAGACTCCTGGCTTTCCTACGACCAACCATGATGAATCTGTAGGATCCTGATACTTGTCTGGCTTACTGCATCCTAGAAATTTTCAACCTGAACTACCTGTTCCTCTTCGCACCTTCCTTCGTCATGTAGCGCTGCACTCTATCATCCTCTGCATCCTCCACGCATCCGTCGACCTCCAGGATCATCGTCTACCATTAGCGTAGTGAATCTTGAACTTGGTCCACGTCTTCGCACCGTCCTTAGATCCTCTTAGCACACTCTGTCCATCAATCTGTCTCGCTATGGTCAATGGTATCGGTTGGTGCACGCTATTCGGTTGTGGCTCGTCTTACTCTCTGCCTTAAAAACAAATAGGAAAACAGTTCTATATACAGGAGGACGTGGCCAATACCGGATCGGCCGAGCAGCTAAGTGTTCGCGAACGGATGCAGCGGTTCAACCGGATGGCCAGTGAGACAGACATGAACGCTCGACCCAATGGCACTACCACTCCAACTAAGAAACGCTCCGATAAGGTAACTTTCGATATAAATCTTTACAAAAACGTATCCAGCGTGGCTGTCGTTGCGCTCTCTTCGCCCTACGTTCTTATATAACGTTTCAGTCAGTGATCGCACACCCATTGACTATTTATATACCTAATAGGTCCATGACTATTGATGAGTCGCAAATATGACGCAACGTGTTATCCCGTTCGATTGATATCAAAGGAATCCCGCCGTAAGGAGATATCCTTACGGATGGTAAAGGATGCGCTGTACGAAGGCAAAGTGTTCATCTTGCATACCGAATGAACTACTAGGAATCGCCAAGGCGGTCGCCGCCTTCGAAACCCACCCTCAACCTCCCACTATCCTTTATGCCTCTTCTTCATATTACACTTTTACTTTCTTTTCCTTATCCTCGTATGCCCCCTCTCCCCCTATCCCCACCACCCTCGCTTAAAGGCTTGCGCCGTTTGTTGCGCCGAGCACAATATTCATCACATTTGAATATCCCGGGCTGTATCTCCCGTCCCGATCAGGATGTTGCGTCGATGTTGCCGTAAATCATAATTAGCTGTGCTTAAAATTAAAAGTGGAAGATCCTCGGATCCTTCCGCCGGCGCGCACAAAGCGGCCAACGCCAGGATATGGACGATCCTTCGTAATTCGGATGGTTTTTATCGTGTCGGGGGGATGAAAGGGTGCCGACCGCTTCGGCTAACAGATACCGTTTTACAAAGCGGAAGGAAGTAACCCTTTCCTCGGTTTCCTCTGACGATTACCATCTCAGCCACCCTTATGGGATTTTTTTTCTCCCTCGATATTCGGTCGATATCAAAGGATTATTTTATTTCGCGCTATGGAGTACCGTAACGATGTGTATATTTGATAACAGGTATCAATGGGAGGTCTGCCAGCCTTATTTACTTGTACACTGCGATTCGAAAGTATCTTTCAGCCAAATAGACTGTACATCGTGTATACAGAAACGGATTGACCGTCACGAGGGGTGTCTCCTCTCCTCCTCCTCCTCCTCCTCCTCATCTCCCGACTCCGGACATCCTGTAATCTCTCCCGTCGTTCGGTTTTCTTCACGATAATTATCATGCGCAATGGCCGCACCATTCCACCCTCTGAATTCTTAATGATCCCGCACGTCGCTTTGTGTCGCGTGCCACCGTGCCGTGCAAGTGCCACTGACAAGTCCAGCGTCCCACGATTCACGTACCGTGTATACTCGCCTCAAAGCCACGGAGCCACGTCGCTATCGCGATTCGCGCAGAAACTCGTACCCACGTAGTTACGTGCGATAAGGACTTCCTCGAAAAAGTTTTTTTTCTTTTTTTCTTTTTCTTCAATCGGCCTCCCGTTCGGTGAAGAGAGAAAAGAGGGGATCGAGGTTAAAAGGAAAAAAAAAAAAAAAAAAAAAAAACCAGGAACCAAAATCCACCCAATCAGTATGATCGCAACGACGCCCGGCGACGTCGGTGTCCCCGACTGTCGTTCACAATGAACGAAAAATTCAACCGTCGCGAACACAATAGCCACCCGCGCGCCTACGACGTTTTTTCGCTGCCTAATGTGACGATTCGTAAGCGGCGTGCCTCTTCTGTCGCTTCCGTGAAAATAAGGTAAAGGAACGGACGATGACGATCTGGTCGTTCGCCACGCTTTTTTCCGTACCCCTTTAGCAACTACATGGATTTGTTTTTTTTTTTTTTTTTTTTTTTTTTTCGTTTTTATGGATTTTCAGCGACTTCCGGGGATCTTCATATTAAAAATTAATCGATGAGTTTTCTGGGCGGTATCGACTCTTTCCGTCCTACTTGAATCCCTTAAAGATCATCCCCTTCGGGCGTACCCTCGGATACGGCGAAGTATCCTGGAACGAAGGTCTACCCGGGAGACTGGCACTTCGAAGAAGGACGCGTTCTAATTAGGATCACGCGTGTTCGCCTCTTACGTGTCTTGTTAAGCAGTTTCAACGCGCAGACTTATTATTATAGGAGACGAGCGGAAACCCCACGGTACCCCCCTTTCAATCCCCCTCCTCGAAAGGGGTAACTCCCCGAAACCAACCCCCATGACGGTGGCAACTCCATCCCGGCCGAACTTGGAATTCCGTATAGTAGTTCCGCATACATTAGGGAGCCCGAAAGTTGGGGGGGTAGTTTGCCTGCTGGGAAAGGAGCGAAGACGAGCCCGAGGGATGCTGAGACGGCGAAGGGTGTAAACCGCACAAAGTAATCTTACAGAATGTATATGCAAAGAGGGTATGGGGTCGGGGGAGGCCACAGCTTGCGTGATCCCGGCCGCGACAACCTCGACAAGACGCCCTGAAGCAAACTTAGCTACCTTATACCCACTTCAAGCCGGGGCGGAGGGGGTGGGGTGGGGTGAGGGGGGGGGAGGCCACCCTCGATTTGCTGAATGGCGGCTTTTTTGGTTTGGAAAAATTTTTTTACACTCCGTCAAGTGGAGAATAAATTTCGTATAAGGCACCGTGGCTGGCAGCAGTCATTTATCCGAGCATTTTTAGATCCTTCGATAAGAACCCCCTCCTTATCACCTATGAGATTTTCTATCGCAATCGCAGCCAGTTCGACTCACCGATAACCCTTATCGAACGATCTAAATTCAGTTTCGCTGTCAGAATGGCAATTACTGTTTCCCATTGAACCTGGCTGCGTACGAACCCGCGGGTTACCCGCTCGCGCGTTATCATTGTTTGTCGAAGAAATATTTTGGTCATTAATCAGAAGTGACCCCTTGAGAAAAGCAGCTGGTCCCACTGTGTGTATACTGATATATCAAGGGGGTCCCGGACGCATAGGCTTACCTGAATTTTGTAGCCTGCGCTACAGGTACCCTATTCGTGAGTCCCTGTTCACGAAGAAACGACCATTTCGTTAATGCCTTTGATAACCGCATCGTTTACCTAATTAAAAAAAAAAAAATTTACAGCGTCTACGCCCTCTTTTCGTGTATTTTAATTGATTAGCTCCATCTGGAGGGGGTCTTGTTATTATTCCTGCTTAAATTCTGGCTCCCACGTCGTTTTACAGCAAATCCACTTCTTCCCAGGGGTACACCCGGTATAATAAACGAAGACCGTTCTTACCTTCGACAAGGACATATTTGAGCGACTGAAAAACTTTAGGGATCATTTTATTCGGTACGAGAGACGCAAAGTCGGTGTCGCGCGGTAACCATATTCCAAATGGTCTTACGAGCTCCTTGGAAAGAGATACCCGAACGGGGGCCCCTCTATAGGTAAATAAACGTACGTACAAGGGTAGTTAGCACCCAGGGTTCTTGTTCCCGTGTAGCAACTAGATATCCCTAACAGTTCCGCCGTCGTTTATTCAGCCCATTACGTGTTAATCTTGAAGGCATACACAGTGGGTATTATCATTTAAATTGGTGTCGTTATGCGCGCACAGTAAATTTGTTTGCTTAAGAGCCCGTACCGAGTCGCCCCTCCTTTTCGCGGGGCGCCGAGGGGTTTTGGCCCACCCCTGGCTTTTCCGTGCTCGAAGCCGAGTAACGGGCGATAAAAAGGTGGAAAGGAGTAAGGGTGGAGGAAGAAGAAAAAAAAATGCTCTGGCTTCGCGACCACCTCGAACCAGCCCCTACTCGAAATTTATCCAGCTCTTCGTTTCCCCGTACATTTTTCACAGGACTCTACTGCCTTCCAGTCGTCCTCGTTTCGTCATCTACTTCTACGTCAGGGCCGTGTGGCAGCTCCTTCCACGGGAGTCTTCCAGGTTTCCCGCGGCGACAGATAAGGCATCGTGCCTATACCGAAACCGACCGTGTGCCAGGATAGCTCAAAGGGCGTGCTCGTCTTCGTGAACCTTCCTCTGGGTCACAGCTCTTCCTGGTGGTCCCGATCGTGGGAGCCACTCTGTCACTCCTCCTTGCCTTGTCATCCATGGATACCTCGTGATACTTCGTAATAGAGTAACAGACCAGGTTTAGTGGCTCTTTTTTTTTTTTAATTAAAAAATTATATTTTTTTTTGAAGGAACAAAAACGGAAGTCACGCAATTTGAATCTCCCGCTTTTCGAATCGTCCGGCGAACGCACGGCTCGCCACGTGAAAGGTACGAAAACGAGAACGAGAACTTCTCGACACGGCTGTCAGTAGATCCGGACGGGCGCAGCATCGACGTTCTTACACGACATTAGCCACAGATGACCACCGATAGTGTCTCCCATTGTGAAAGGCTAGGCAGGGGCGTGGATATCTCGTTAGTAAACGACCGACCGGTCGAGGTTGACTGATTGAGCGATGGCATTCCTTCGACGTCCGGCATCGAATCCACCGAGTCACTTGGATGGTCCGACTGGCGCGTACGGGTATATGGGATACACCGCTGGTCCCGTTTTCACGGGCCCACGAGGAGCCAGGGGCGGCTGACGCAGTCGTGAATTGGCGAATCGGGACGAAATTTTTCGGGGAATATTTAATTTCTACGGGAACGAAGCGATGTCGGTCGATGGTCCGATAGGCGAAGTTAAGAAGAAGTGGGGGGACCTTATCGAAGATCTGAAGTTGCGCAGTGAGCGGCTATTTGTATTCATAAGTCCACGGGAGGCCGGCGCTCGCTGGGTCCGTCTTCTGGGGCCCTCGGTGGGTCCCTGGGTGTCCGTCGTGCCTCTCGTCCCGATGCCTTCCTCGGCTGAATTTCGATGCCGCGGAAGGAGGGCTACGTCATTCGGCGTCGAGGCGCCCGTCGTATACCCTCCACCCTCCGAAAGAGGGCCCCGGAGCCTCGACTTCTTACGAGAATGTGACCAGTCATCGAGTTATTTAATTTTTCGTGGCTCCCCCGGTGCGCGTGTTTGCTCAGCCCCGCTGTGAGCACAAATTACCTCGCGACCGAATCACTTCACTTCGCTCCTCTTCCACGAGGTCGAGAGTGAAGTATGGCCGCTGTTATCCTCCCGTTAACTCGTACGCCTCGCGGACGCTCGTCATTCCGTTCTACGTACGTGTCGAGCCCTTGGCCTCTTGTCAATAAAATCACTCGTGCTCGAGAACTACCAAACCACCGTGTATACGGGCCATCCGCTGGACCAATGGGACCCAGATGACTCGCTGGACCAAGGCCACTCGTTATCGCTCCCACGAAATGATCTTCTTAGTCTGCATCGAGTATCTGCGACTTCCGTCTAGGATCTCTGCTGGAGCCGGCATCCAGCTCAATGAATGGAAAGGAAGTGGCTGTGGGAAGGGACATCAGGACCAGGACGGACCACGAGGTCCCTGGCTGGGACGTATATACGGTCAGTTCTCCGCTATCTATATGCTAATCCATTGAGATGGTAACCGCAGATTACATCTCGGAATTAGCTCAGAGACTGGGATATCAGGGCCGCACAGACAGCCTGTGCTGCTCTCTGTATGCACCTTTATCCCACCTCCTGAGCCGCGCTCGGCCGTATCCATGGAACGTCAAGGAGTGGATGGGATTCGGCAGGACTCTCTGGTGACTCTGCAGTTCCAGTTCGTTAGCGCGTGTTAATAACGTTAAAGAGGATATAATAAACTCGTTAGGAGATGAGACCAGCCTTGCGCCAGACTAAGCTCTGTCTTCCTCGGCCGATTAGGGAAAACTCATCCGTGCTGGTTACGCGATACGGTAAGAGGCTCAGGACTTTGGCTTCCATTTATCTTTACGCTTCCTATGCTTCCTCTTGTTATTATTATTGTCATTGTCCGTCTACCTGCTCCTACGGATACGCTGACCGGAACCCAAATCATTGCTCGAGTGTCCGGAGGCTGTAGTCTTTCAGCCAGAAAACGACTGGCGGCCGTGGCTGTTACTTTCTAAACCAACAGGAAGTGGTTGCTCACTTTCACCAGGTTCATCAGAGCCCCCCCTTTTGTAAGATCAGTCTCTTTGTGCATTCGGCCATTGGGGATTATACCTTTTGTACTTTTGACTGACCCAAGTCCAGGTACCAAGGTCACTGGTCGAACTGATTCCCTTCGACAATGTGCCTACCGGAGCAGAGTGATCCTGCTACAGGATCCACAGGAGGTTCGCACTGAATTATTAGCTGTCCGGATGTGATTCTGCCTGGAGATGAACAAGCTCACGTACGAGTATCCTGTCACGAGAGGCCCGCGTGTTCCACCTCACGCCACCGTGTTCTCCATCCGCACCAAGCTCCGAGTGCGAAAACTAATGACAAGCTGCCTATGAATCACCCTGTATAGCGTAGCATCGTACGCCGGGGTCTCTGCTCCGCCGAACTAATAACCGATCCGATCACTAATTTCATTGTGTAGTTATCTACCGCGCGGCTTGTCGACCTCGCTTTATCTTGCGCCGTTACGACACAGCCAGCCCGTACCCAGACACGGTCCGATCGGGGCCCTACGGGCCCAGCCCGACCCCCCTCACCCGCCCATCGTAAAACTCATTAATCCGTAACCGTACATTATCGTTACGCATCGCGTTACGCAAGCGCCAGTACGATTATTTGTACCGAAAGCCCGATTAGGATCTTCGTATAAAGAGACTTCCGGGCTTCTTCTGAAATTCATACCCGTATATCGAGGTTCTTTACGAAAAAATCGCTATTACGGTGTCTTTTATAAACGGATATCCAGTGGCCCGTACGTATATCCACATCCGGTAGAAATTTATCGTGCGTCCCGTACCGAATCGTGTGTATTACACAGAAAACAGAAAAGCTGGCAGAGAGGACCGCGGGAACCGTAAATTATCGAGGACGCGGTCGGGTCCAGTCGATGTTTAACGTGCACGCGAAACGGAGAGGAAGGGGAGGCTCGCGGGCAGATACGAGGTATTTGAAATCCTATAACGCTGAAGCACCAGATCCGTCCCAGGAACATATTATCCCCGTAAAGCCGGGCGAAACTTCGAATCGCTAATGATAATGACGCGTCGCGACGCGGGCACCTAGTACCTAGGTGGGGCATTATGGCGTCGCACGGGAGGCGTCGCCGAACCGAACGCTGAATCACCGCCGAGAGTTTTCCTGTCAGTAACAGCGCAGCGCCATCGGGTACCCCCCCGACGGCGCCAGCAGAGTCCGGGCCTAGCCCACGACGGAGCCTCGTGGAATTGCCGGTCCGTACGAAATGAATGCGCGAACGCCCATTAGGGGAATAAATCAGAGCAACGTTATCCGCAGATCGCGGGGATCGAATCCTCGACTCGTCCACCCTCTCCCCCCACCTGGTCCTTCGTCCCGTCGCAAGACCTTACTCATCCGGTGCCCCGAGCGCACGCTTCTCCACCTAGGGTGGCTCGTTCCTGTCTTCGAGCTAATGACCGGGTCCCATAGCTTGGCTGGCTCCGCGTAACGGGCCCATCATCCTGCGGGCCCACTAGCTTCCTTTTGAGCAACGGTAAACGTTGCCTCCGTACGGGTTAATACTCGAAGATCATTCCGCGAGCTGATCTTGCACGCGTTCCGCATAGCTACTCCGCTAAGTAGGTACCCGTGTATCGAGCTGGCTCTGTCCAGCACGTTTATCACCACAACTGTGAGCCGCCATGCGTACCTATATGGTGTACCACCTAGGGAAAATATTTTGTCCAGGTCAGGCCGTACACGGATACTCGTGCGGTACCCCTTTTTACCTGAACGGATATCAGCCCCGTAAAGTGCCAGGGTATCATTCGCTCGGGTTTCCAAGAAAAACCGGTTCATTTCGCGCGATCGTTCCGCGACCCGTGGAATCCTTTTATCGTGAATGTCCAGGACCTCGGGTCTGGTCGCTCAGGCCGCCAAAATGTTTTGTTAGCATTGAGCTTATTGGACGGCTGATGTTCCTACGCTGTTAGGTATGTATGGATGGCCCCCAGGTTATAATAAAGCTAATTCCGGAGCTCTCGAGGCAGCTCGTGCCGCAACATGTTTTGCCTCTCGTCCTCCTCCCCCCGTTCGCCCGTTATTCTATCCCGACCCGTCCTCCTTCACAGACCCCAGCCCTCTTCCACCTCTTTCACCATCCTGCCCCTCTGGCTCCCATCCACCCCCTCTTCTCGAATAGAGCAACCGAATATATTTATATGCCCCCTGGAGGCTCGCGTACGCCCGCTTATTAAAACGCTTCCTTCCCCCGTAAGTCGGGGGCTCAGGGGTCGGGGCTCTACCCACATCCACTTCGTGGTCTTGCTCTTCAACCCGGTCCAAACCCCCCGACGATCGTGCACCCTGTCACTTGGCACGCCACGATGGCCGGCTATAACAATTACCAAGGGAACTGTCATTCGCCATTTTTACTCAGCATCCTCATCCTCATCGACGGACCCCATCGCGTTCTTCATCCGACGAACTCTCGACCTGGTCGACCTTCGGGCGTCAGCCTTGTCGCAAGAACGCAATCTCCCGTTTAACTACATACCTGATTTCCTGCCACGCCTCGACTGACAACTCCAGACATACGTGCTCCTAATTGTCTCTTCTTGCTGGCTCCTCTTCATTTTACCTAGGAATATTCTAATGGGAGCGAATCTCAGACAGACAATTGCGACGCGCTACTGTTAAACCGGGCGCCGGTTCGGAGACTGCTTGAAAATTCGCCTTGTCCCTTATCCTGTACACGGTTGTTCCGTAGGAAAGTTTAAAAGTTTTGAGCGTCTAGCGCGATCCCAGTTTAGAGTCTGAACTCTGGTACTGGAGTCTGAAGAGTCTCGTATCCATTCCGCGAGGGGCGGAGGCGTCGCTCCATAAACGAGACACCCTGTGCAAGTTCAGTGTTATACCTGCTGGGCAGATGGGAGAAGAAGGGTCCAGAGACTCCGGGGCCAAGTCTCGGAAAGTCACTGAAACGTCCTGTAGCACGTTTGGACGATTAGGCAAACCCGTGAGGGTAGGAAGGGGACGGCTTCTTGATCGTGGCAGTGCGTTAATTAATTCTTGGTGATCTCAATTAAAATATTAATTACCGAGAAACAATGACGTCCTGACGGTACCAGGCGCCAAGGATGCTGGCACTCTCTCTCCGAAATTTCATAGCTCCTCCTTACTCATCCTCAGCCACATTCTATCCTCCTCACTTGAATGCACCGTACTGCCTCCTCCCTCTCCTCCTCCCTCGCCACCTTCTCCTCGAAGAAGAGCCAGAGGAACACCACTGCGATGCCATTACGATTAACCCCATCCTATAAGCTTATCTGATAACCACGCCATTATGTTCCTCAGCCCGTAGCTTAGCTTCGCTGACTGGTCCGTTTGTCTGGCCGCACGCGGGACTCTGCATCGGGAACGAACGATTTGCATATCTCCAAGCGGAGATACGAGCAAACAAGTGTCTCCTTCTCGGCGATCCCATCGGATCTGAGGTCGCATCTTGAAATCGTTTAAAAATCAATCAGCTACGTCCGCTCCGATGGTGTTCGCCGTGGCAAGGCGAGCAACCTCAGAGGTCCCGCGGAGCTACGAGGCTCTTGGATTCTGTTTGTGGGGACAAAAAAATTTTGAAGAAAAGAAAAAAAAAAAAACTTTCGCGATAAAAAAATATAACGAAATTATCATTGACAACCAATTTTATTCTTACATTCGTCGATCGCTCGTTCAATAGTTTTATCTTCGATTCAACCCCACGCGCTACGTATATGGCGCGCTTGACTTATTCAGACTATTCACTGTTATATCGTCGATCAGGAGGAAGCTTCGCCAGGGACTCCTGGGATCCCACTAGGCTCCCCCTTCTTAGCTTATGGCTATCTCGACACCCATCTTTGCCCGGGCGGGCAATAACAACCGCTTATTGAAAATATGATTGTTGAATCACTGATGGCGGATAGCGGGGTGACCCATGCATATAATAAACTTGGGCTGTGTGTAAGTAAGAGTCGCGCACCAGAGCTGGGAACGCACCTCGGTGCACCACCTGACTCTACGGGAGATCAGTGGTTCTCCACTGACGTCATCCGCTGCACTTGGCGATAAATGAATCCCCGGGTGGAGGCTGCGGGGAGACGCGGGGTGGGAGCAACAATCTTCCGACGAATATATATCGAATTTTCAAGTGATTTCTCGAAATCCCAATCCGACCTGAAAATCCTATTCGTACCATTTGTCACGGTGCTATCACGCGGGAATGAGTTGTCGGGGGGGGGGGGGGCCGGAGGGGGGTGGATCTTTATTAATTGAACGAAAATAAAATTGGTTCTCATACCTTTCTTATTAGGGATATATATATGTGTGTAATATTATATCGTAACTATAGCTCGTTCACGTGTCCCGCTCTCTGGTATTTAATTTTTTAACATCGCGATAGGGACTTTGAAAAAATTTTTATCGTCCTCATAATGACTGGCAGAAATTCTGGCACGGTTAGATAACTTTTCTAGGAGAGGAGTCACGATCAATTTGGTGCGACGTGTCGATATGAGCACCCCGAATGTTTGAAACCGTGACGAGTGAAAATACAAACAGTTTAACAGGGATGAGTAGGTCGTTTAGCCTTCCTAGGACCAGATACTCTCTTCTCCCCTCTCCTTCCCGCGTACTGCTCCGTAAAGCACCGTGTGTATATGCATATATATAGCATCGAGATTAAACCTACTGCCAATCACTCGTTGAACCTTTGTTCACGAGGAATTTGGTTTTACTAAAATTTCTCTGGATTTGAAATTCATAAAAATAATAAATATTCAAAGCCCGCGTGAAATGGGTGAATTAAAAAAAAAATTTCGAGAGCATTCTCTATGTCTGTCTCTGTCTCCCGCGCGTAATCCCCCATAAGTCCGTCTCTCTCGCACTCGCGGACGGTATAGGAAAGGTCGAAAAATTCATCAATCTCGAAATGCCAAACTGTCCATTTTTGTCAACCGATACTGTACACACAATCTCTCTTTCCCACTGTTCCATTACAAATATCCAGCGACACCTGTCCGAGTACAGTCGCAACACGAGAGGTTAATAATTCCGTATACCTACGAAAGTGGTCAATGGTCAGCAGTGGTAGTAGACCGGGATTACGTAAGTTTGCCTAACCTCTCGCCCTCCCGTCAGAGAATCAATTATTGGATCCATATATCAATCTGATGGTCCGAGCACGATTGTGCTGCGCTGAGTCTCCCGCTGTTTTACGCGTTTCCCCTCTTCGAGTCTTCGTTCTCTTCGCCACAGAGCGCGCGCTCGGCGCGCACACGAATGCCGGCGGGCCGAGATGTCCAGGGTGCGGAGAGGAGGCAGTGCGTGGAAAGGCCGATTGTGTATATCTGCTGCGAGATATGGAGGCAGAAATGAAAAAAAAAAGAAAAATACAAAAAATTTGTAAAAAAAGATAGACAATGTACAAACGATAAAGATAACCGACGTTATACCACATACACTTTATGTATATATATATATACAGTAGGTATAATACGTCCCATGTTGATTTTCGTATAGAGTGACTGACTTTCTTTCTCATCTCCGCAGGGGGCAGACGAAGATGACAGCGCTTCTGTTGCTTCGGTAAGTTCATCGTTCGAATCTCTTCCTCTTATTATTATTATTATTATTATTATTATCAGCATCATACTTAACGTTTAATCGCTCGAGGCGCACGAGAAAAAAAAAAAAGAAGGATTTCACGCCAGTGGCGTAGGACCACGCCCTTGTCGAGGCTACTTCCTCCTTTCAATGGGAAACCGCCTTTACGTATTTTCTCCGTGCTCGCACGCGATACGTCACGGAATCCGTAGGTCCTTTTCATTGTTGTTATCATCATTATACCCGTGCCGAATATTGCGCCTCCCGCATCCGACCCGAATAACGACTTCTCGTCGTTCGACCCTTCTTAAATGGGCTCGGTGGGTATTGCCCTAATGCCGTCTTTTGCCTGGTTTAAGCAATTGGACGGAAAGTCACGCGAATGGCTTGTCAGAGCCGCCCAAGGAGATTACCAGGCGCTTGCGAAGCTCGCCGCCGAGGAGCCACGACTGGCCAGACTGAAGGTAAGAAATTACGAAATAATTTTTACCGGTGATCGTAGCGTGTATGCACGCGTATACGCGCGCATAGAATTAAAAGATATTTTGGATATGCTTAAAATTAACTTTGATACCGAAAGAGTCTTTTTTGGAATTTCACTCTCGAACAATCTCCAAATCCATACATGGGCCGGACAACGCGACGTGTCAATATTAATCTTACGTTTAAGAGCTGCCTCGTGATCGCGTTGGGACGCCATTAATCGGTCCGTCACTGCGCATGCGCGGCCAAGTGTTACCTCGGGAGAGACGCGCGAAGATGGACGTCGTGTGCGATACGCATTGAAGCCTGTACGTTTTGGCTTGTAAGCTATGACCTATACTCGTAGGGGAAGTAATAGGCATATATACGCACACTTATATATATATATATATTACACAGTGATAATCACGAAGCCTTGGAAATAATAATTACGGTGTGGCTTATTACTGCACGTCGATCGGCCTGTTATTACGCGCGAGCAGGTTAACACCTGGGACGTGGTAAATTTGCCGTTTTCGCGCGGCACCAATGACAGGTTAATAAATCTGAGAGCCCCCATGGCAATCAAGCAGCCGGTGTACGGCCAACGATGCGGAATGCGGCATCGTGAAAGCCCTTCTAGCGAGGCTACGAAGCGCGCAGGGTCCTTCTCGTTGCTTTGAGCGTAACGGCCAGCCGTAATGCCTCTGTAATCTATATATGTATATACACGCATTGGGAAACCCAGGGGGACGAAGATATAGGTATACGTCTGCCCAAGCAGAAGTACGAGGATGGGCGGTAGGTGCGTGGATATCGGTGGTACGGGCGGGTGGGGGGGGCCTGGTTTCGAAGGTGGTACCCAGAGAGGGTTGGCGGACGGAGGAGGTCCAACCGCACGGGGGATGCTGCGTGCTGAATTCATTCCGCTGGACAAGGTTGCCTCAACCCATTCCGGTAGCACCGGCGGCCTCATCCCCTAGGGATAAATTGGCCAAACCCGCGTGTTTGCGGATAACATCGCCGCGATATACATACGTACATATCCATGGCTGTTAACCCTACAGCGCGTATGGGGTGGTGGTGGTGGTGGGGGGGCAATGACGCAAGTTGTAATTTTTTTTTTCTTTTCTCGTTTCACCACGAGTTCGTGAAAATTGAAAATAAAATTTTTTTTTTTTTTTTTTTGCTACCTGGCCGGACCTCGGGGAACTGCCCGAGGGGCTTTTTTTTAAGTTGTAAAAAAAAAAAGAACATTGTTATCCACGTGTATATTTCTCGTGCGTGTTGGGAGGTCGCCACGTGACGGATTTCGGAGAATCTCGAGGACCCTTGAACCGAAGTGTTGTCGATTTCCGGATTAACGAGGAAAATCCACCACCACCACCCCCTCCCCACCACGTTCCCCCGTGTCTTTTCTACTCCACGTGGAACTACGCGCCCATCCACCCTTCGACAAGCAGATATAATAATCTGTTGATGAATATGCAACGGATCGGATAAGGGTTGGTGGGTGGGGGGTGGGAGAGAACGCGAGGGAGGATGCGACGGGATGGTACAGACCAGAGGGGGCGACACTAGGCATTCCAATTACTCCCTTGGTAATTAAATCAACAGCGAAGCTAATCAGGCCCCCCCTCCTTCTGTACCCCCTCCCACCCCCCCACCCCCACCTGGTACTCTCGTTCGAATAAATAAATCCGACTCTCAGAACGATCCCAATTATTTGACGGCGAGACTCGCACGTCAGTGTCGGCGGAATGGAAGTTTTCGAAAGAAAAAAAAAAAAAAAAAGAAAACTTTGACGTTTACGAAATAAACAAAAATTATCTGTGCACAATGATCTCACTCGCTAATTATACGCGTTCTATTCTATTACGCGGCTTTACGAAAACGTGCTGCGCTTGTATCGTCCCCCTCCTCCTCCCCCCCCCACCCCCCACCCCACACCCCACACGTCAACGTACCTACCGAGCTTCCTACAGACCACGTATGCTTTACGAGCCCGTATTATGCGTCCATAGGTACGGATTACACATACGTGGCATACGTGATGCATGCTTGGGAGCCACGCGGTACACGGGGCCATTGTATTATTCACTGGACGATCAGGTGTAACTTGACAGCAGGGGCTGACGCGATGCGCCCATTATACTTTATTAAGGTACGCGCCTGGCATCGCGATGTAAATCCGCCGCCGGTTGGAATTCAGAAATCCTTTGGATCGCAGGTTATATCGTACAGGCGCCAAAATAGCAGGTCGAACTTTCGGGACTTTTTGGGGGGGAGGGGGGGGGGGAAGGACCGATTTCGCCGTGCTTGATGGTAGGTTGAGGGGGTGGGGTGGGGTGGGGTGGATTTTTCGAGGGACAAAAAATAAAAAAAAGTGTGTCAAAAAATTAATTGGTAGATACAATATGGATTACGATTATAATATATATCGTACGAGGGAACGGGTTACCGATTACGTAAGATCGAATCGATCGACGCATCGTTAAGGCGTTGTACACAACGTATCGGTATGTTTAATGGTAACGTGTGTTCGGTGTGTACGTACGTTTATGCATGGAATACGTATATATATTGTAACAGCTTACCGGGGGCCAGTTCGATTCATTTATCTGGACGTATCGGCAGCTTTAATAACGCCAGGCAATCAGCGATGGGGTGGAAGGGGATGGGGAGGGGTGAGGGGAGGTTCCTTCCGATAAATAATAACCATTTGTATCGGATTCTAATTACTCGCTCTAAGCAAACAAATAAACACGGGGACCGAGTTAATATTATATGGGGGCCTGCTGCTGCAGGCTGATTTAAGGAGTGTGGGACCGCCCACCTCGACGATCACCGTCTACGGGGACTTACGCTCCACCCGGTTCATCCTCCTCTTGCCCTACCGGCTGATCCTCTTCCAGGTCCAGTCCGTATCCCCCGAGCTCCGCAGGGATTTCAATTTACATAAGGATAGCTCCGGGGCTCGCGCGACATTTCGATACTCGAACGATTCGTCTGGATCCTCGCGATAACGTGGATCGAGGGTGACGTTAATTTATCTTGATGATTTTTTTTTTTTTAATTATTATTTTATACTTCGACAACGTCGCAGCGGCCGATCGATAACAACTTCGTATCGGGCCATATTCTTCTTCGCGCCTCACGGTAGTTCGTTAACTGTTGGGCTATTAGCGGGCGTAACGCTCGTCATAGGAGCGTCTTTGGTACTAAGTAAACCTGGCTAACAAGGGGGCGTCTAACCGCCGGCTACGAATGATCTACCGATCCACCTTGCTTCTGCTGCTGCTGCTGCTGCTATTATTATTATTATTATCTTTCTATTCTTTAATTTCTACACCCGGACCAATCCCTCTCGCCCTCGTTTGCCTCTCTGTATATTTACCCGTACAGCCTCTCTAGCCAAGCAGCTTCCAACGCCCCCCCGAATATTAACGCTCTGATTTATGCGCGTAATTATCTCTAGTTATTTTCGTTTGGCTCTGGCGTCCGCGCTGGCTGCCGGTGCCGCTGATGCACAGCAAATTAACCGTTCCCTTTTACTCCGGGGCACCTTGTGTATATGTACCTTGTCGTGAGATACGCCGCCGACCTCGCAGCATCCCGAGGATGGACCATCCTCAATTTACGTAGGATCGTATCTTTTTGGTAATTAAAGGACGAAGAATCGTTCCGTTTTACAACGAGCATTTCATCTCGATTACAATTGATCTCTCTGGAGGTCCATCCGATCCAGTCCGGATGCTGCGAAGACGAGATCGCTCGAGACGAATTCAACGAATCACCTTGGGACGTGGGGGGCGGGGGGGGGGCCTGTATATTGCCGGGGCTCTTAGAGGCTGTAAAGATCATCCCGCGCCGAGATACCCAGCGGATCTTAGGGGATGGCGCCCCTTACCTCCTCACTGATTTTTCTCCGGTGTGAATAGATTTTTATGAGCCCGAGCACCAGGGTGGGTCTTTCCTTCTCCCTGGGGTCGTGGCGCCAGGAAGGCGTCATCTCGCTACGGGATCGTCTTGCACGGCGCGCAGCCACCCTTGGGGCTCCACCGGTCAACCCACCCCCGTCGCGTCTCCTCACCTTTCGAACCCTCTTGGATTTCACTTTCTATCCCCGTCTCTTGCGAAAAATTTCCTACCGAACACTTGCCACCCAGGGGCGCATCAGTTGGCACCCCTGCTACCGTGGATACGTCATCCCTTGTACACCACCGTGCTGAGATAGAAAGCCACCCCCCTCCCCCCTCGCCTCTCCCCCCCCCCAAATAAAGTCCCTAGGAACTAAGGGATAAAGTAATTCGAATCCTTACCACGTCAACGTTTCGTCCTGTCCCTCTTCATCCCTTACACGAATGTCCAATCTCACCCTTGATCTCCGTTTAAACAGGTGAAAGAAAATGGCGGATCGTGGAGAAAAAAAATTTTCTTTTTTTTTTTTCTAGTCCCACCAACAACTGCTCTTTACGTTTTCATTGCTCACCTCTAATTAGCCCCCCTCCCCCGATCCTTAAAAAAAAAGATCCCTATCTGTCCATACCACATGTTCATCAAATGGTGACCCCGAGCATCCGGCGACAGGGCCCCATCCGTTTAAAACTCACGGGGCCCTACCTAGACGAATTCGGGGCCCCATATGCCTCCGTCCCGGTAAGAAGTTGCTCTTCGACTTTTCTTTGGCGCGGAACCGTGGGCTCTCAGGGTATATCCCTCGCGTTACAGTTATAAGTCACGCGTCGGGCACGTCCGAAGCAACCTGTAATTTTCTTCGTCAGAATTAAAGCGACTGGCCGAGAGTATGAGTATGACGAGTAACAGGCCGTGGAATTCTCGAACTCCGGAGCCACTTTATACGTAAATCGTGATGTACGATTCTATATGCATATTGCCAAGGGAACGAGACTTCCCGAGTATCCTGAGCCCGAGGGCAGATAAGCTCGGGAATAGTTTGTTGCGCAACGACGAACACGCCAAACGCGATTCCACAACGGAGTGGCGCTGTGTACGCTCGGCTCCTAGATAAGCGTAGGTATAGTCGTATGCCTGTCTGCTTACGGACGCTCAAACACGGCGTCCAGGTCACTACGAAAAAGAGAGAGGGGGCCATCGTTAACGATGGAGGCTAACAATTAGTGAACGGACTTCATTATGTAAATACCGCGCGTAACTAAATACTTAATAAACGTCTCATCTTGAATTTGTAAAGAGGTCCGCGCGGTGGCGGTGCGTACCAACCCGCATATAATGACAGTCACGAAGAGCCCAGCGCAACGCGGCTCCCCCTAAAGCCTTGCGGATGGATCGCGTGTCGATCTACGCCTCAGATATTTGTTACTTTACAGTTGTATCACGTTCGCGTAGGAAACAAAGCCATTGTTTTGTTGCTCGTACATGCTAGGCTGAACCGCGTCGGCGCAATCGCGGATGCGGAGCGGTGACGAAAGTTCGACCTCCTTTGATCGACCCCGTTCTACGTTACGAGATCAATTTTTATTTTTTTTTTTTATTTTTATTATCATTTTTTTTTTTCTTCCTCGACGAGCGATCGGGAAACGGAGGAATTCTTTTTTTTTTTTTTTTAAAGCGTCGCGACGCCCATTCCGATACCGACGCGACGAGGACTCGATAATTGGGCGTCCACCCCGTATACCTTTTGTCGCTTGTGTCCCAGCTCACGAAATCGAGCCCCGGCAGTCGCTAATCACCGACGGCCGAAAACGGCGTGCCCCGTCCGGCCTCGTGGATCATACGCGCGGAAAACCAAGGCAAACGGGGCTTTGGTATCATGTCACGGGGACAGATAAGGATCCTTGGCTCTCGTTCTAATGCGACCAACAGTCGTTAAGGCTCGATCGGCACGTGGTTGACTGCCACTAAATGAGAAGGGGGGACAGGCGGCATACTTACGGTCCTGGTTATTATAGCTGGCCGGGCTGGTCAACCCTCAAATTAAACGATCGTTTAACCCCGTTGTTTGTATATTTTTTTTTCAACCCCCTTTTCTCCCCTACAGTGCTAACCTCAAGGCGTCTCCACAACCCCTTGTTGTCTCTTGATGACCCCCTTCTTTTTTCTTATACCCACCACCCCTTTGGATTCTCCTCCTTCCGTCGCTTTATAAACCTGCCAAAGACTTCCTACCCCTGATACACCCCTTTGGATAATCATCTAGACCCTCCCGCCCCTGCGGTTTAAAAAAATACCGCACCCACCACGACCTCAAAGATTAGCCGATCGCTATCGCACGCGCCTGTCTCACGCTAACGAGTCCAGTCTATCGGATCGGCTTATCCCGAAAGCGTGTCTCTTTTACGTTGACTGTATTTTTTATATTCAAATTTGACTTTTTCTCGGGTCTCCTGTCTCGCGCTTCTATACCGATTTACAAGCGATCGGGTATAGCCGCTTCGCTACGTGCAACGCTCAAGGGCAGCTGCTACGGGACCGTTATCACTTTTATTAGTAAAATCTACTTCGGCCACTGGCATGCTCGACGGACATAAATTTACTTATCGGATATATCCACGTTGTAGCCTTTTGCACGGGCCAACTGCCTCCTTCGCATGCGATAGGATATTTAATTCACACTAGGACTAGCCGTTGCGATTTCGATCTGTGTAATCCATAGTATCGCGTACGATCGGTTCCCTCTCCGTTACCTTTTTTCTCTCTTTTCTTTTTTTAAGGCTACTTTTTTTTTATCTCTACTCGAATTTAACGAGCCACTCGAAATAAAAGGTTTCAGTCCGCCTTTTGGCAATTCCTGGCGTTACGTCCGACTGGCGCCACTACCGAGCACTCGGTCCTCGTTTAACGATCGTTACCCTGCGATCGTATCTCGGCCAGGTCCGTCCGGACTGCACGAACCGATTTTCCAAATTTTCAAGGCCGCGTGACCTAGGGTAGGTACCGTACAGTTACGTCAGAGGGTTGCCACGGTGTATCCTCGAAAGAAATATTTTTTACCGGTTTTTTTTTTTTTTTCATTCCCAATACCGTCGTGTCCTTTCAGTCCTGCGAGTAATTTTGAAATTTTTTTTGGATTCCTCAAAAAATTTTATTCCCCGGCAGTCGCAAGGGACCACGATTTTTCTTTTGGTATACGATGTATACCTGTATACGTTGCTGAGGGTGGTTAGGGGATGGTCGATAAAAAAAATGGAGAAAAAAAATATTTAAAAAAAAAACTCAAATAAAATGGACGGATCGAAAAAAAAAAAAACAAATCCTCATACCCCCGCCGGGCGATTCGTTCGACGGGTCACGGTCGGGAGCTTTCTCTGTAGTATTTCCCGATGAAATATTTTAACGAGAGCAATGTCGAGTCCCGGATTATATCTGTTCCCGGACGCGCCCCTGTATCGTGATCCCGTGGAGTTACGAAAAATATCAATTAAACATAAAAGCGCGAGTTCGTGTCATCCGATAATGGGGAGATCGGTTAGCCCTGGGGCATAGAATAATTACTCTTTTGTAGATAGGCTACGTCCACGAAAATTTTATATCGTACTCTGGTTCGTTGGAATTTTTTTTTTTTTTAATTTTCACATGTACCCTTACGTACGCTCATCGGACTCAGCCTTTGTTCTCGGACTGAAACTCGACCGGTCCATTCGACCCGGAGGCTGTTCGCGGACTCAGACCACAAACTGTACCGAAGACCCAGCAGTCTAAATTTTTCCCACCTCCCTCCGACATTCGCTCAGGTTCATTAGCGCTCCTGTCCTTTGATTAATGGACCCTCGAAGGAGCCAAGTGGCCACTGGTTTTCTCGCAGATCATTTCACTGTTATCTAGATGCTCGTTAAGATCATCCAGCCGGAGGTGATTGCTCGAGGAATCGTGAATGAAGTATCTACCACTGTCGATATTCGCCAGTAAATAAAGGACAGTTCATTTTGGACCTGAAATTACGTCATAAAATCACCTTGATTACCCGCCATTTTGAATCACAAAAAAAAAAGTCTTTTCAAAAATCCAAATTTCACTACCTCGTAGAGACTAACGAACCGAAGGATTTTCCCGTAGCATCTTCAGTGTCCTTAAGGTATCTCCGCCAGTCGATTTCAAAGTTATCGGTTATTGACCAGTCTGTTCGGAATAATTCATGAGGCCCAGAAGCTTTTGAAAAAGACCGCCCATCCTCCACCGGGAGGAAGTGCGATAAGGGTTGGCTCTAGGTGGTCCCCCGTGAACGCGGTGGAGCCACACGGAGCGAACGAGGTTAATTCATTCGTCCGGTGAGACAATGGTGGATCGGTTACACGGTGACTGGGTCGTTTATTAATGATCCTCGGGAAGGTCCTCGTGGTCTCTAATGGCGACGTAGAAGCCCGAGAGCGGCTTCTCTCAGGCTGCGCATTTAGCTACAACTGTATATATGTATAGACTGAATGTCGGAAGGGCATCCATGGAACCCAACACACTCGTTCGTACCAGGATCCTATGGGGGAGGAGAGTCCATGGTGGTCACGGGGTGATAGTGTCACGCTTCTTGCCGGAGGTGGCCACGGAGCAGAGGACGCATATAGAGGGGAGGCAAGGTGGGCTAAGCAAAGGAAGGAAAGAATGGCGCCCACGCTTTATGCTAACGCTAACGCCGCCGACACGGGCTGGGTGGTCCAGAGCTGCTCCTCCTACTCAACCACCTCATCCCTTCTAGGTCCACACCTCTGTCGCACGGATAGCCCACACGTATACGCCTAATCCCGGAATCATTAACGATAGATCGCCAGCGAGTACGTGGTACCAGAAGAGAGAATTCTGATCTCACCCGTTGCCCCGGTCCAGCCTCTTCTCAGCATCCGGAGGACTTTGGAGGGGGTAGCTTGGTAATATTAATAAAAAATTTTTATCATCCCTCGTACTTGCTAGGCCAAAAATTAGGACTGGACCTGACTGCTTGGGTATCTTATCATTATTTTAATTGGGGTTGGGTAAACATGGTCTTTTACGTGTACCACGTCCACTTTGCCACTTTCGTTATCGGGGAGCAGATTAGATTTTTATGTTCGCACCTGGCTCGAAAATTCATCCCTTGTTTTTTTTTTTTTTTATTTCGATAGACGGCACAGTCAGCATCCACGTTCGAGATCTGTTCCTTGAACGGTGACTGGGCCTTGTTAATGGTAGGGGGAAAAAAAAGAATGGATAGGCGGAGGTGTGAATGAGGGCTGAGTGTAGCGACGCCTTCACCCTGGACGACCTCCTTGGCCGCTCCTCTTGTGTCAACACCTTTTGGGGAACCTTGGGCTACCAAAACCATAAGCCGAGTTTGCTTTCTTCTTCGGTTCGTCTCGCCTCCCACCAGGCCCCCTTCGACCCCCTTCATCCATACGCCCTATCTCGCCCCTCGAATTCATTCGGGCGATACCATCTTCGCCGCGCCTAACGCATAACCCGTGGAAGACGTTGAAGTCCCATTCACATGTAAACCCATCGTCCTCAATGAAAATCCATGAATGGCGTCCACGGCGGGACATGAAAAAAAAAGTCAAGGCGCTTACTACGCGATACCGAGATAACTAATTCGTGTCGATACCACTTGTCGCTCGGGACACTCGATAGATATCGATGGACGATCGAGGATACGGCACGTTTCATATCGATCGAAAGCGTTACCGATCGATCGATCGATCGATTAGTCAACGCTTGGATATTTACTTTTTCTTATCGAACCACCGGCAGATCCGGATAACGAGTGGCTTGGGCTTATCAATTTTTTTTTTTTTTTTTAATCGATTGAAATAACCTGATGCCGAAATAATTCGTAACGCCAAGGTAAGACGCGCAATAATGTGAAATTACCTAAAGTCCAAATTTCTCACGTAGAAACGCGTGGGCAGTCGAACCATGGGAATTGGCCAATAGGCCTAATGGTACGCGTCAATTCTCGCGTAGCTACTAAGTGGAAATTGCTGTCAAAATTCTGGGCCCAGCTGCGTACCAATTTCTACGTGTGTATAGTGTGTATGTGAATGGTCCATATATATATATATATATATATATATATATATATGACCGAGGGATCTGTGCGACGCGTGTATATTTAGAAGCAGTTAGAAGCACGTGGGTGTAAAAAGATACCTGTGTACCGAAACCCGTGGCAGGACGTCACACTCTTCTTCGGATTTTCACCGGGTCTACTCCCCCTTTCCACCCCCAGCCCCACCCCCCCCCCCGGACTCGTGTCTTATCGACGCTTTACTATCGCCTGCTCAAAAACAGTGTCGTTCATAAAAATGTCACGGGTTTTTGACAAATGCCAGACGCGCCGTTCACCCGCCATTTCACGTGGCTGCACTCTTCGTAGGCGGCTTCCTCTTAACACACAGCCTACGTGGCTCCACGTTTAAACCGACGCCCCTGGGCCCTGTGCTTCGGGGTCCTGAGACCGGCGGGGCTGTTTGCTTCCTTGGTAATTTTAACCCCCCCCACCCCACCCCTCAATAAAGCTGTATTGTTTTTGTGGCATTTGCGACGTTTTATGTGCCAGCAATATAACTTTAACAACTGGTCGCTTTCGTGACTTTGTGCCCAACTCGGCGCCAGGATGAAGTTCGGCCCTATTCGTTGGGACCGGTAGAGGTATATATATATATATATATATATATATAGTCGCAGCTAATGTTATATATATAGAGAGTGAGGGAACTGGATTGCCGGCTCGAGGATCCCAGGTCCTGTATTACCCTTCGTCCTACTTAACCCAACCCCACGCAAAGCCAGGACCCTCGTAAACTTTTTCTCAACGTTCTTTTGTCCGCAAACTGCCGCGACATACGAAGATTTAATTTAGCCGGGATCCATCGGATGCTGCCACATAGGAAATCACTGGTACGGAAGATAACGAGCGTAGCATTGAAAAGAGACGTTGACTCGGTACGTTTAAACTTTTTTTTTTTAATCACGTCTTTTGGTACACCCTGTAGATAACGTGATCCGGGTCATTCGTTTGATCATTAAATTAATTCAAGATCGTATGCTGCGAGGAATCGACCATGTTGGCTTTATTGATATTCGCGAACGAGAGATGATCTACGGCATTGGGAGCCGGCTTGCTCAAGAGATACGGGGGATCATAATTATCTCTCACCGGGTATAACCCTGGTCGAGCGAAACCCTCGAACCTGAAAAGAGGAAGAGGACTTGGGGTTGGCCTAGCGCTCGGGGGATCCCTCCCGCGAGGGCACCGAGCCTCGCGGCGTGTATATGCTAATGCGAGACGAATGTCTCCTCCACCTACCATCCTCCTTATCCTCCCGATCCTTCTTACACCTCCCCGTAGCAGCGCATCCTCCCCCCAATCCCATCGCTCAGGCACCGTATTCCCAAAGTCAGTGTCCCGTGTCTGCCTTCTATGCGCTCTATGCGCCGGCGGGTCCCGACCCAAGTCTGCAGGCGTAGGCGTTCTTGTCTTACCCTAAACTCCCCAGCAGGATGGCCGCCGACGGTGCCGACTCCTTGGCGATGATCTCTTACGTCCACGATGCCGATAGATTAATCCGAATTATAAACGGCCTATCGATACAGCCTCCTACGGGCCGGACCGGTCTGGGCCCTTCTCGCGCCATCCGGTGCAGCTCGTTCGCTGTCCTGAGGTTGCTCTTGGCTCGGGGTACCATGCGTCTAATTCGAGGATGATCTGGACCAGGGTAAATCGGGGCAGACCTCAGTCTACGCGACGTTGGGCGCCATCGGTATTTGCCCTGGGGAGTCATTGACGACTTCAGGAACCGACCTGGACTAGGGTACGGTGATCCCTCTTACATGAGAATTCGTAACACGTGTAGACCGGAGGTTTATGCTGATTGGTACTGCACCAGGGACATTTCCGCTCTGTTATACTTCTACGTGTATCAGTCAGTGTATACCGTCCTGGTTCTTGACTTAGTCCCTGGGTACTGCGCCCTTGTTCTTTCGAACATTGGCACCAGGAGTGTATTCGAACCTAATCGTTAATCAATCTTCTCTTTGGTCTATGGAAGTTGGTACAACTGTCCTATCTCTTACACCTCTTCATCTTGTTCATCCTGGTTTTTTTTTTTTACTACCTCTGGTATCAGCTCGCGATAACGTTTTGGAACAGTTCAGAAATCCCAGAGACGCAGCTTTCACTGGGTCTTCGCTCGTGTCTAATACGTGAACCGTGTTGCCGAGCAGGTACACCCACTTTTCAATCTGCAGGCAGATTTATGCGAGGGATCGGTTCGTCTGCTCCGTGAGAACAACGAATCGCACGATGATCCGTTCTCTGGTGACGTTTCTTTTTTTTTTTTTACTGATATCGAAATGGCCCTGGGTGAATTCCGTGGGAGCTATGGTACTGGCACTGAGTTAGCATGACAACTAAATAGGTTTAGGAGCCGGTATGGGGTAGGCGGGGAAGCTCCTAATTACCAGCACGACGTACAACCCAGTCTCGGATGACGGGTGTATCCGGGTTTGGCTCTGGAGACTGTTACCGTTTTACCAGGACCGACCCCTGGGGCCCCGGGGGTTAGCGCCAGCCATCGGACCGCAAACATTCCGGCACACAGGGACGGGGCTCCCTAGTGGACCTTTTTATACAACAGTTTCTTTTTTTTTTTGTTAGGGTACATGAAGGGTACTAGATAATTTCTTGTCTTTTTTTTCTACTCCTTTTTTTCTCCCTCAATTTAAGGGTTCGTCAGGCTCCACGGCTGTCAGGCTCAGAATGTATATCCCTAATAATTTTTGGGCCAGTTTAATAAGTAATGTCTGTTTTTTTCTTCTGAAAATGTATTTTCACTTTTTTCCGGAAAAATTCCGAAAAGGAAAACACGTGCCCAAGGCATGCTGCTCCAGTTGCCCAAGATACTTCCAGGCGCTATGGCAGAGTCTGACATGGGGACAGTGTAAGGAGACAAAAGAGGTCAGGTCAGAGGATACTCCCTGTCACACCAAACACTGACCACACGCCAGTCGGCCAGCCTACTTCGGTCTCCAGTTACTGGTAGATCCCGAAGGACAGACGATATGTGAGAACACGAGTGGACACAGGAACTCCAGGGAATACGGGATGACCTGAGAAGCTTTGCCATTTATCCGTATACCGGGAAGCTGAAGTGGTCCAGCGGTGACCAATCAACGAGACCATGATTGATAGGCTGCAACGCGCTACAGGACGCCTCGACGCCTCTCTGGCGTCGTTCTGCTCCACCCTCGGAACTTACATACAGCCACGACTTCCTTTCCCTGGTCCATCCGCTCTGTAACAATCTCGCTCAGCATCCCAGTTCCCAAGTATACTCGAGTTTGTGTTTTTTTTTCCTTTCTCGCTTAACTCTTATTAAAATCACTGCAAAAAAAAGAATCATCTGCATCTCGATCCTGAGTATCCCAGCATCTCTCGGTGGACCCGTAATTGGAGTTTGAACGATTTCACGAGTAACTTAAACCGGACCGCGTTAGGTAACCCTGAAAGAAGGAAAAAAAAAATTGAGAAAAAGGAAGAGGATGCAAGTCGAAGGAGAGGTATCTTCTTACGAATTGGAGAAGTCCGGGTACTCTGGCTCTCTCTCTCTCTCTCTCGCTCTCTTCCTTTTTTCTTCCCCTCTCTCTCTCTCTCTCTCTCTCTCTTTCTACCCGACGTTATAAATCGTTTCCAGGTTTGGCACTCGCTCCCTGGCGGCTGTCAGACATTATCCTAACGACGTTTAACAAATCATTCCCAAGTAAAATATATATCCGCGATGGTGCCGTGGCGCCTCCCCCCCCCCCTGCCCGCCCCCTCTCCCCCCTTGACACCCCAAAAACCCGAGACTACCCCGCTTTAATTTGTATCAAAACATGCCAGCCTGCCCGCCGCATGACACCACACGCAACTTTACGTGCGACGCCAATGCTCATAGGACTTCCATGGACCGCCCTTACGTACCTACAATGTGTTTCACACATGTCCAACGTTGCACCTCCACTTTACCCATTGGTACCAATAAAGTACCAGAATACCAAAGGAAGGTATGCAACCCGGTCCCACCTCTTCCCTATTCTTCCTCTCAATTTTCCAAAAATCAGAAAAACCTGCCCGTGACCTCGAAAATACGAAATGTCAATAAATAAATAAAAAAATCACATTCCCAATCGAAATAAAAATGTGTAAAAATACATTTTTTTTTTCCACTCTCACTACTTTTCTAAGTACCACAAAGTATAAATCGTCAGTAATACCAACCTGACCCAACTCCCTGATAATCAGCTCGACCCGATCGATACTATCGGCATCGTTCCTAATCGGTTCCCGACGAATCGTCATAGCCCAAGTCTCTTCAGCTCCTTAACTGAAGAACAACTCTCCGTAGCCATACCTTAAACCTTTCGAATAACGCCTAATGCGATTACCTTAATGACCCCGAAATACGTCTCAGGTATTTCTCCGAGCGATCAACCACCTACCACCTGTCCGAATATTTTCATTCTACCGGCGTCGCGACGTCGCCCGCGGCCCACTCGTACACGCCCGACGATTAAGACGCCGCTGCAGACTGCGACCGGCGGCTGCCAGCAGCAGCAGCGCTGCACTTTTCTGCAGTGATAACCGGCAGCCGTAATACTCCCGGGACTCGCTTAAGAGCCTTCCGGGCGCATCCACAGCGCAGCGACAGGGCCTTATTATCCCATAAGCATACGTCCCTGCGATTCCGACGAAGCGCCGCGATTCCTCTTACGCGCGCAGCGGGACCGCGTCTCCCTTTTATACAGTCGTTAGTCTTACCGATTCCCTACACCGGGCCCATAAAGTGGCTCCCATTAGGGGAAAAATAAAGTAAGCCCGGCTGTACTATTCATTCGTTACGCTTAGTTTAACAATATAAGTGAATTATTATATGGCTGTATGATATTGTACGCCACTGCTATATCCTATGATCTACCGTACAACGAGTATATGCAAATATATATATATACCCACACGCATATAATACACTGTCCACCATCGATACCCACGTGACTTCTTCGTACCCCTAGAAATTGCATCGCCGAATGCGAGTCTTGCCCGAAAGAAAAAAAAAAAAAAAAAAAAAAAAAAACTTACCGAGCGCAGGGTGCGGCAACGCGTAACCCGATCGTTAACGCAACGATATCAATCGAGGACATCGGCCCGTAGGCGCCTTCTGCCGCCAATTACTAAATTCCGCATCCTTCCGCTTATTTCGCGAGGGGACTCTATACGCTGTCACGCGATTTACTTATAAAATTGCGAGTTTCGTTATAACACGGGATATACTCGTGTCGCTCCGTTGCGCCGCCGCCTTGATACTCCCAGCCTCGAGGAATCAACTCCGAGGGGATCGTGCTTGGTTTCGTCACTTTGCCGATTGCGATCTCTTGTGCACGTATATATATATATATATATATATATATATACACATGCCGATTGTGACGTTCTGCAATATACATTTAGCTCTGTGTATATATATATATATATTTACTCATATCGTATACCGATAAACCGTTAGCAGCCAGCGCTACATAAAAGTCGCGCATGCGCGTCGACGCTCACGTCCACGAGAAAGACCGAAAACAATATTAGGCGCCTTCGAGTCCGCGATCGAGATCAAAAGGATTGATTTAACGTTTTACAAGCTACGCTCCTGACCGGTACGACGGATAAAGCGCCAACGAATGTAGATCGGTACCGTTACCGTAAACCGCCGTAGCTACGTCACAGAAATCATCCGTACGATTCTTCCGCATGAAATATCTACCTGGGACTCATTCCTGGCCCATAAATCAGGAATATGACCTTTTAACAAAAACAAAAATGTTACCCTATCTGCTTCTCTCCTCCACCTCCATCCTCCCCCCGTATCTGCGCCATAGGCCAATAATAACTTATGCACCGGCGTATCTTGATCCTCTACCGATGGCACAGTCATATTTACGATTTGGTCGAGGTGCAGTAAACTAGTCAGTCTCCCCTCTACCCCTGACCCCCTCTCCCTCCCCCGCAATTCTTCTATACTCTGTACCCCCTGTACCGTGTATGCTCTCTATCTCTCTCGCACTGGTTCATAGTACCTGGAACCGATTCCCCAAGTACACGTGGATGCCATCCTTGCTCGTGATTCACCTAAGAGACTCGGTATCGAGAGTCCATGGTTAAACCTGTCCTACGGGATGCTACCTTGACTGTACGGCACTGGCGAACGTATCGTGAAAATGCATAGGGATCTAGGTGGCTGTTCGGTCCAGATGACAATGCGTCTTCCGGATACTATTCGGTTATTTAATTAACCACTGCTCCGGAGACTCCTGCTCGCGTGCCAGAGATGCCAAACTATCATATCCACGAAATCTAAGGCTAAACGGAGAGGACCGGTAGGCGCGCGTCAACCGGGTGAAACATTGGAAGGGCCATACGTCGTGCGTAAGTACTATCTCGGTTGGCCCCTAGAAGTAGCTAGCCGAATATGCTCGCCGGGAGAGCAATTTAAAGGCAGCCACGGTTAATGAGCCGGCGCGGATGCCTACTGGCTTTTTTTTGCGCCTGCGGCAGGGAAGACATACCCGGCGTGTCTTGTGTGGCCCGTAGAAGTTAACAAACCCTTAGGGGCACCTGGTGTTTCTCTTGCTTAATTCGTTGAGCCATCCTGACTCCGCTCGTGGACCGCGCGGAGATCGTTTTACGGCTCTCGTACTTCCTGGATATTTCGAGTTTCTACGGGGAACCCTTGGGAATCTATGAGGGTGACGCTGGATCGTCGAATTAATTTTATCGGCTGAGACTCGGGGCCTTGACTTCCGGCGGGGAAGTCCCGAGCCTGCCCACGATTACTTTTCGTTCGGATTGTACGCTCTTCGTGCATCAAAATAATTTCGTATTGTTTTATTGGCCTCGGTGTCGTCTCTTTGCTGCGTTCTGAAGGAGGTGAGAAATTACGTCGGTATACCGACCGCGGGTATCTGCATTACCGACCGAGCTCGAAGACGACGCGGCTAATGGAGCGCGACAGTGCGCGGGGGTGTGTAAATTAGTTTTATACTTGCATTCGGGTAAACATAAATAGATTTCTGGTAAGCCGGGGATGATCCCGCGACTCGGCGCGGCGCGTTACGCCGAGGAGACATTATTTGTGGCCCGCGACCCTAATAATAACACAGGCGCGTAGGTACGTCGGCGATGTCCGTGCTGGCTGCTCGAAATTTATACGGAGTTAAATCGGCAGGGCGGGAGAAGTTCCGTAGGCATCGGTGAATACGCGTCTGTATGTTTATATATATATATATACATATACATATGCGTACACACACGTACAAAATCAGTATAGAGAAGAGAGGAGAGCAGAGTAGCTGGGCTTCTTTATGAGTTACGCGAAGCTAGCAGCTCCCGGATAGATAATTAATGCTCGCTACTTAAACTCTCCGTTTATCTTTGGACGGGCCAGTGACGTCCCGACGGCAGGTGCGACCCTCGCGCGTCCGGGACGCCGTCTTCTTGACGGATGACAAACTGCCGATCAGGAAAGGGTGGACGCGTACGTCGCGACGTCTTGTGTTGATCGCTGTACCTCGTATAGTCTCTATCCCACCCCTCCCACCGCCTGCTCTCTTAATATCTACCTTCAAGTTATCTTAATTATCATCTCAAAGCTCATCTTCTTCCTCGTCCATTGTACACTCGCCTGCAGCTTACGTGGAAACTGTATGAACGACCCTTTATTCGCGTCCGTAACTGTCGACGGTCACTCACTCAATAAATACAGCGGGCTCGGTCTGTCGCCTTAAGCGGGACTCTCAACGGGACGACACGGGCCCTCGTGGCTTATGGGGTCGTCGAGGGACTTGGATCTCCCTATGGTTTATACGGGAGGAACGAGTGAGCCGGAGCTGTGGTGACAGCGGCAACGAGCCGTGCATCGGTTAGTCTCGCCACATCAAGACACTAACCTATGAGTTCCCTTTGGAATCGTCGAGTGCATCTGGCACATGGGCAGAGACGGCTGGATAAATCGGCTGACTGTTCGCGCGAGAGGGAGCAGGAGGAAATTAATTTTTTGGGGGAAATTTTCGAAAAAGATTTTTTGTGAAAAAAAAAGTAAATTTTGTATCCGACACTTTCCAAGTACCGGGTTACGATGCCGGGATAAATTAATATGTAAACAGTGAAAAGCCCATGCATACAGTACACGGATGGGTTACAGCGGGGAAGATGTTCTTGCTGTATTTTTTGTTTTTAAGATCCTCACCACGAGGATACCGGCAAAACATCAAGGCCCCCTCGAGTGGCCATATAGAAACCCGCTCGTACGATATTACGATGGTCCTCAAAGTATCGGGCATCCCGTCGAGAGGCACTCGACGCCATGTTTGAGGACGCGGGGTCTCAGTTTTCTTCAAGCCTAACATAAACAGTGCATCGCGTTGCATCGATGCCGTAATAACCACCTTGTGCATACTACGGCCCTGGTATATATTAACATTGCTCGTGGAGTCGCCCGCGATCGACCGAGGGTCTGTGGGTTAAAATTTTTTTTGGAAAACAATTTTTTCAGCTAATTAAAATTCAGCCGATCGTAGTTTCCGTAGTCGGTCGAACGTAAGCCAAAGGGAAGGTTAGTCGCGAATAGGGAATGCGAAAGGGAATGCGAGAAAGAGGTGTACTCAATGCGCGACAGCAGCCTTGTCCCTGGTATTACTGCTGGCCGTAATGTATATATGTATACAGGCAATGCTGCTGCTACTCGGGCCTGGCTACTCGTTTATCTTGCTTGACGAGGAAAGGAGGAATTAACGAGGAATTAATAGCGGATCCTAATGACAAATGATTCCGTGAGATGCCGCCCCCGAGGCTGCCCTAATTTGTCTAATTATTTCACTTAATTCCCCGTGCAGCGACGAGATTTCGAGTCTCGCTCAACGAAACGAAACTAATTAATGAAGCCATTAGCGGTGAGAGCGAGATTCCGGGGTGGGGATGAACTCGAGAGGCCTCTACTCTGTTTTCTTGCGAAATAAGTAAACCCGACCTATCGGCCTCCACGTCACTCGACTTTCGTCTCGTCGCGTTTTCTAACGTCTTTTACGTAGTTCTGAAATTCACCGCTGACACGCAGCGCCACTGTCATAGCCTACCAGTCGCGCTCTCGCTATACGGGGCAATCGTCAGACATCGTTTCTTAAGATCGTCTTTCCGGCTCACCACGCTCGAACGTAAAGACGAAAACTGTACTCGGGTCGACGTCGTAGCCACCCTAAAGCCTGGTTCTCATTTTATCGCCCGATGGGCGAGCTTTTTGAAGCTCGAACGGCCCAACGAGAAGTGCCCGACCCGCCTTACGCGCCCGGGCTATAAAAGTTCTGAAGGATGGACCGCCGAGTCTTTCATCTCCTTTATTGTTATCATCTGGTCATAGAGTGTGACAGTAGGACGCGCGCTAGTTCCAACAAAGTCGTGAGACTGGCAAAGGCCCCGCGACAGTCACCTGGATCATGTTACGTATTTTTCAAAATATCTATGTGACGTAACACGCGTACGGATTGCGTAAATTTTATGCCGAAAAAAAGAAGCGAGCGGATGCTTGTAAAAATTTTGCAGGGGATCATCGGATCTGGGATAATTCATGGAAATCAATGGGTCATGGTCCATCAACGACGCACCTGTTCATCGACACTGAATAAGTGCATCGCGCTAATTTATAAGGGCGTGCAGCCTCGCGCAACCCCGGGTAAGAAAGGGCCTCCGTCACTGGGGAGCTTAGAGGGGCGCAGAGGACGTGACTCTGGAATAGGCGTTGGGGTAACAAATTCATTGGCAATTGTCGAGGCGGCGAGATAAGATGAAAGAAGGGGATGCGACCAGGAGGATAAATAAGGTTGGGAAGAAGCAGGGGGCTGAAAGAGAAATAAACTCCCTGAGTGTATACGAGCGAGCGAGAGAGAGAGAGAGATATAGGGTGGATGCACGCGTGCGCTCGGCTGTTTACCCAGTGGCTTTCCTCAGCTGGCGCGTTCCATCACTCACGCAAATAACTCACTTCCCCTTGGAGTAATTTATGTTCACCGGAGTCCCATCACTCGTCCTCGCTCTCGCCGAGGAGCCCCTCTCCGTATCCCATCGCGCTACGAGAGTCTCTATAGAGACAGTGTAGCGTTGCCGATGCTGCTGCACGCCTACTCAGCGGATACGAGATGAACTCAGGAACCGTAGGAACCGAACTGGCTGTTATATTTAACCCAGTTTATAACCCCATCTCGTGCCTTTTATTGACTCCCGTGGAAGTGTCACTTCTGGCCGGGCGAAGGGCCGCACGGGGAGCTGCACAGCCGAGCCGGAGTGTCGGGCCCGGGCCGTAAAACGGCCAGGCAACCCTGATTACCCAGACTCAAACCCCGGTGATTTGAAAATTACCGGAAATCGACCAGACGCTCTTGCAGGGACAGCCTGCTGATCTTGCTCCTGGACCCACGGGTCGCTGCGAACCCTACTTGTTTTCCTTAGAAATTTGCCCCTCGCCCAGAGGCTGACTCGGTGCGTTCTGTACCCACGCGGATACACGTAGCGGGTATCTATCGCGGGTACCGTCAAACGCGACTTCTACGGGACCAAGTGGGGAGCCACCGTGAGGTACAGCCCTTTGGACGAGAGCCGGTTAATTCTGGAGCTGTTCGTCAGAGACGCCACTAGAAAGCAGTCACCGCTACGGGGTATATTTATTAGTGACGTTATTTTGGTATTTCGTTACGGCGATGTCACGCGCAGGGCTGCGGCCCATTCAATCCGCTGAGTAATCGCGGCCATTAAACACCCTGTCTTCGTGCCAGAGGACACCTATAGCTCTTTTTAGAGACGGGGTCAGAGGATGGCCCCGCGGCTCTTACCACTCGCCCAGGAGTAACTGGCTGGCTGGGATAGGGATATAACTAGAGTGAGACTCCGAGGAAAGTAAAGTAACTTGACAGAACTACTCTTAGCAGTGATGGAACGAGCGGGATTCACGGTATGACCGCTACACAGCCGATTTCACCGGTGATGGAATACCCGGTAACACGAACAAAAACTTACCAACCTTTTAAGACCCCTTACCCAATTAGCGATTCTATGCTGAGCCGACGTCGCGACGCGACCCCGACGCCTATGGGTTTACGTTATTGCCCAACGTGGAACCCGCTACCCTGCCCCCGACCTGTTAGACCTACCGGAAGGCGACTCTTCCTCCTTCGCCCCATTCTGACGTAGATTAACCCTCCTCCCTCTCCTCTCTCCTCCTTGATATACCCATGTACACCCATCCCCTGGAAGCTTCTTGCGCCACTTCCCCTCGTTACTCTTCCACCGTTCCCTCATTCACTTTTTACCCCGTTTTCTTTTCCCCGCGAAGAACCGTCCAATGGACCAGGGATGCTGCGCTCAGCGAGCGAGACAGCAAGATCGGCTCTGACCGCGGTGGTTTCGAGTCTACCGCAAAGTCACGAGGACTCGGGTGGGGCTGTTATACGTAAAAAAAAAAAAGTAGAAATATTTTTTTGCATGGGTGGCAAGAGGAGGCATCGAGGGTGGCCGCCGTCGTCACGGTGACGAGCGTCGCGCAGCTGGAAAACTGAGAGTTTTAAAGATGAGACGAAGTAGTCGGTTTTACATATATATATATATATATATATATATATTCCATTCCAACCTACACGTGTCCCCACGTCTCTCGTCGCTGTTCCGGGCTCAACATTCTTCTGGTGCACAGCCCTCTTCAACCCCCTCCCACCCACCTTACCACCCCCTACACCCCCCTCTGTCCTCAACCTTTCACTGCCACGACGTTGGCTTCACCCCAATGGATCGCAAACAAACGCGTAATCCTCTCGACGCCGCGACATATCATTTCTCCCTAAGATTCCAGATACACCCCCACCCCCGCGTCGCGACGCCTCGCGCTAATTTCCTCGTTCAACCCGATCCGGATCTTATAAGCCGTGTTTCGTCGCAACTCGACTCTTAACTTTTTTTTTTTTTTTAATGGATTACATAATTTTTTGTTCTTCCGAAAGCCTGTTCAGTGTTTTATGAAAAACCACTAAACAATCGCACCCAGTCAGTGATCGGAGACTGAATCGAAAATACAGTCAATCGTCCCGACGTAAATCTCAAACATTCTACCAGCCTCCATAAATCATCCAGTGGCAATTCTCACGTCTCTTGGCCGACGTACGTGTTTCTCCTGAAAATCCAACTTTTCGTCGAACCAATCGCCTGTACGTTTCCCCGCGACTTTTAACGTCGTCCTGCGACAACCTATCCCACACTAAAATCTTGACAACGTGTGTACTCGAATACAGCGAATCGTATGGGCGTTCGAAGCACCGACGTCACGACTGTACTTCGAAAGAGTTTCGACTCAGCCCCGTCCAATTGTCAGCCGGATAGGTAACTGTTTAGTGTTTTTTTTTTTTTTTTTTTTCCCCGGCTAAAATGAAAAAGTATTTACGACGCGCCAAGAATCTAGGGAATTTCGTGCTGTCCGATGGTATCCAGAGCGATGCGTTTCTCGTGTCTTTTGTCTGGTTAGAATCGAGACCAGCCGCAATTAGACGGCAACGTGTCTCCGAGGAGTGCACGTAAATGCAGCATCCTGCACGCCGAACGCATCGAGACACACGTATCGGACAGTCCCGACTGCGAAGGCAGTTCTTCTGTATGGAAGAGGCTGAATCGGCGCGCCCGAAGTGCAAAGACTGATTAGTGCATCGGCCTGTCAAAACATCCACTTACTGGGACGCCGTGTCGCTGCACCCGGGTACCAAGGCAGAAGTGCATCCACTCAGAGGATCAGCCACCCGTACAGCTCGGCAGTTCATCACTCCCGGTGGACGTGAGCAGGGCTCGACTTTCCCACTTTATAATATATTGGTTTAAAAGTGCCATTTATTTAACGCGCTGTGTACGCGTGCTTAACGTGGCGCACCCACGGCATCCCGGTAATAATAACGGTGCCCGGTGCACTCGTTAAATACCCAAACGAGCCACTTATACGGCGAGTTCGAAATATGAGTTCCGAGATGAGGAGGAAAAGTTTTGAAGAAAAAAAAAAAAAAAAAAAAAAAAAAATTCAATTTTTATCGTATCCTTATTTATATATATATATTTTTGACATTATTTTTGATCGCTACGAAAATTTTCGATTTATTCGAAACAGCCGACCGACGTATTCGCTTCTGTTTATGCCGGCGTTAATAAAATAACGATGCACCGGTTACGGCCAAAGCTTAATGTAGCGACAAGACAAGGTTGCCACGTCTCTCCGTCTCGCTCCGACTCTCACGAAAATTCGTTCCGATGGACCGTTCATAATCAGCGCGTCGTCGTCCTTCGTATATCACGGTAACACAATTATGTCAGCGATGACGAGGCGACGCCGTCGAAAAGCTAAGGTTCCCGGGACATCAACGTGTCAGCGTGCCCGGTTCATTTAAAGTCCCGCGATATCCGGCCGACGCGGTTACGATTTAAAATATGTTCCCTGAAAACCAGGAAAAACAGTCCGCGCGTATACCGGAGTCCCGTGACGCATGCTATACGGACTGTCTAAAAAGACGTAGAGACTCGGAACTTTACCGCGGACCTGTAATCCCCTTAGCGCTGACTCTCACGCGGCGTCCCGCAGAGCATCCGATGAAGATTCTCCCGGTGCATTCTCATGGGACGTTATTTATCGTTCGGAGTCATTTTTAAATACTTCCAAATCCCAATGGTTACATCCCGAGCATCCCTATTGACAGTTTCAAAGTAAACAGTCCCGGTGGTTGTATTATGAGGTAATAAAAAGACGCATCGCGTTATATCCATATCCATAGGTATATTACCGGGGTTGCCTTGTCTTTGCCTTCTTTTGCTGGTACCATAACCAAAGACCGCATACACAGGTCCAGTATCCAAGTAACTGCAGCGTAAAACGCAGGCGGATCACGTTTCTGGACCGAGCAAACGAAGCCAGCTCGCTTCTCTCTGGGTTGCTGGCTGCCTGCTGGCTATACGTTCCTGGACTCTTTCTCTCTCTCTCTCTCTCTCTCTCTCTCTCTCTCTCTCTCTCTCTCTCTCTCTCTCTCCGCTGCTGGCTGAGTAAAGGCGACGCACACAGCGACGTCAGGTAGCCGCGACTAAACTAAAGAAAGTAGAAGGAACAAACGAAACGGTAGCAGACGGAGAGCGCGGATTAACAATGCCGCAAATACTGGTACCGGGGGCCTGTGGAATGCCCGCGAGCGCACACGGCGC
Source organism: Trachelus iudaicus (assembly GCA_030142595.1). Classification (NCBI taxonomy): domain Eukaryota; kingdom Metazoa; phylum Arthropoda; class Insecta; order Hymenoptera; family Cephidae; genus Trachelus; species Trachelus iudaicus. The sequence goes on from JARQTH010000645.1 coordinate 470,128, forward strand.
ATAATTAATACCAGGGCTGGATCCAGGGCAGATCGGGCCACCGTCGGGTGGCCCGGGGGATGGAGGAGAGAGAGAGAGAGAGAGAGAGAGAGAGAGAGGGCTACAAGCAGGACTAGCTACACGGGAGAGGAACGAGGACGGGGAACGAAGACGGAGTTGCTGTACGCGAGGAAGAGCAAAGAACTATGGGAGAGGAGGGAGCTATGCTTGGTAGGAGAGAGAGAGAGAGAGAGAGAAAGAAAAAAGAGATGAGAGGATCGGGTTCGGGATGTCCGCGGTCGAGAGATTTATGTCCCTCCTGATTGAATCGTTCTCACTCGATCGCGCCGCTTACTTTTTGCTGACCCTCTCTCTCTCTTTCTCTCTCTCTCTCTCTCTCTCTCGTGCTCTTCTTCTCCCACTGAACTTCGTTCGCAACCACTTGATACCTTTCTGTGTCATTTTTGAGGTTATTTATATTCGAGGCTGAATTTTTGAATAATTCGGTACTATCTGGATCGAGGCTCATTTGGTTGGGGTTGTTATGGCAAAAAAAAAAATTTCGGAAAATTTATAAATACAAATTTGCGTAATACCCTTGTACAATGGTCGGACGAAGTTGAGTAAAAGAACTATGAACGAAATTCGAAAAACAAAGTCGCCCATTGTCGAGTCTCTCGCTCGCGGCAGTTCGCCAGTCAGTTTGAAAAAAAAAAAAAAAAAAAAAAAACAAAAGGAGCCGAAACATGTTCATTATTTTAAGCTAATTGGCGGTGCCTCTCTTCTTCGTGCGCGCTCTCTCTATTCTCTCTCGTCCGATTGCCTCTCTCTCTCTCTCTCTCTCTCTCTCTCTCTCTCTCTCTCTCTCTCTCTCTCTCTCTCTCTCTCCTTCTTCTTTTTCTTTTTATTTACGTCCTCTCTCATTCTCTCACGAGCACACGGGGATACTTCTCGTGCATTCTCCGCTGGATTCGGGTCCACGATCTAAAAAGGTTCCATCGGCTCACGATCCTTCCACCAGGCCACTCCAGGTATCCTCATCCTCTTCCACCTAAATGGACCTCACCGAATCTCGTGCTAAGTACCCTGGGTCAGATGACGCGTGAGAAAATTACACCCTGGTCAATTCGTACACGTCTCCCGAGTGAAGTCACTTTTCGAGGGGTCTTCCGAACCGTGGTTTCCAACGCGCAAGAGTCCCCTGGATTACCCCCGAAGTACATCCAAAGCGATTAGCATTCGATTCGCTCCTATCGTTATCGCAGCATCCGAACTGTCTCATCTTTCTCGGATCTCACGTCCATCGAGATGAAAGGGATTCGTGGTGGAAAAAAAAAAATAATCACGTCAGAACTCGAAGCCACCCGCTACCGTCCCATCGGTATGTACGTAACGTCCGATAAGTATCGCGACACATGTCGACGTAAGTGCCGCTATCAATAACGAGACTTCGCCTTATAATACTGCAGTAAGTTAGGCCAGCGGCCAGGAGGCCCCGAAGTACGTGGTAGCAGCCATTCGGTATATTCGTACGTATCGTACGCGTTGTGTGCGGGACTCTAACGTTACGTTGTTGCTTCCACCGGACAACGCCACGTGATGGTAATGGCCGCGATAATTATTTAGATAGCGGAGGATATATGCTTCCTAGCGCAGCATGGGACCAACCACCACTTCCATCCTTGCGAGTGCACAGCCACGGGGTAATGCGGAGATACACGTGTATATCCAAATACCTAGAGGCACGTGGTGTCAGATTTGAGAAGAGAAAATAAAAAATAAAAACAGATTTCATCTAAATGTGCCACATGTTATAGTCGATCCACGTGTCTTTTTCTTTTTTGTCAAAAATATTGGCCTATCAGGACGCACATTGCATAAGACCCTTGTTACAAAACACGTGCATGGTCGCGACCCACGCTTCGGAATACGTCTACTGTGTTACATGAAAAAAAGCACGTGTCACTTACCAAGGATTGGAATTCTCGTGAACTGTCAAAAAAAGTAAACAATGAACACGTGGTATCCCATTATGAGTCCGCAGTCTACGGTTAGGTATACACGGTATATGCATGTAAATTATCGTGGTAAAATAAACAGCGTATTGAAGGTTATGTTTGATTTTGAAAAAAGAAAAGCGTGAATTTGAATTTCCCGCGATTAGCAGATCTAAACATTTTTCGACGCGATCGACCACCGTGACTCCTCGGAGAGGTACGCGTTCCTGATTTACGTACGTGACACGAGCGACGACATTAATGACGTTAATGACCGGGAGTAGGAGCCGAGCGATTATCTCCTGGACCCTGTTCCGTCCCTCTCTCTCCCTCTATCTCCCTCTCTCTCTCTCTCACCAATTCGTAACCGCAGTCTCCGTACTTCTTCGCCTGCGTTCCAGTCGCCTTCCGTCTTTCCTTCTCCTTCGCTCATACCTAAGGGCGTCCTTGTCGCTCTCGGTGCAAAGGACTTAGCTATCTTCGTGGAGCGTACTCGCCGGGCAGATGAGAGAACGAGGATGGCGGAATACAAGAATACATAGCGAATCGGAACGATGCGATGCGCGTACCCCAATTTTCGTATAAATCAACGACTCTCTCTCTCTCTCTCTCTCTCTCTCTCTCTCTCTCTCTCTCTCTCTCTCTCTCTCTCTCTCTCTCTCTCTCTCGCTCGTTCCATCTTGTCGACTTCCACCGCTCCACCGTCTCCGTCTCACTCTTCGCCATGGCCATTCCACCCACGGAGCGGCCGAGCGTTATTTTATTGCCAACTTAATAAATGGAGGCTCCTTTATTTGCCGAGCAACATCCGCTCGCTGTTTGCCAACCTGTTTGCTAACAACAAATTAATCGAGTGACGTATCCCGGCGGCGCGTACTTGAATCTCGGGACGACGTAGAGCCGGACGAGTTCCTGACAGGAACGGCATGGCCGTTCCTTCACCCCTTTGACGACCAACCTGCTGCTTGTCCAATGGGATTTATATATATATATATAACACGTAACATAGACGTACGTGAATGTTATATATATATATATATATGCCTCATACCGTCCATTTTCTACAAACCCTGATACTTACTCATCCCCCTTCCTCTTCCTTTCTTTTTTTATCTTTTATCCTTTGCTCGCATAGCTATGCGTTTATAGTTTATACAAACGGGACGCATTCACCAATCTGTAATTCATAACGCGGACGCTCCTGCTTTCTTGCTACCCGCTGCGGACGGACGGTACCACCGTCACGTATCCCGTGGGAATAAAACCTGACCTGGCCTACGTATTCGACGTGTCCTCGGCAAAACCATCGACTACCGTAAAATTCCCGGTGCAGTCGCGACCGACGCTTATATCCACAAAGGAGACAAACGAGTTGCCGCGGATACCGAAGATTTATTTGCTTTTACGACACGCTTGCCACCTTCGTGTTTCCTGTATACACATATACTGTGTACATATATATATATTCGTTGACTGTTACTCTTGCACAATTTTTTTTTTTTTTTTTTTTATTATTATCAACCGTTCAAAGATTTAATCATTCGTTCAAGGGGCTATCATTTATTTGCATCACTCGTCCACGTTATTCTATTGACAAATTGGAGGGTTCTTTGGGTAATTTTTTTTTTATACATTGCTAACCAAACCAGACAGTAATGGTGTCACATCAGGCATATCATAACTGCCGCTGGTATACTGGGTGTGTCTCTCGCGTCTAGATCCGGGGACTGTATAAGCGTGCAGGGGACAGCTAGGCTAACAGATGGATTCCCCTTAATTCCTCTTTCGTTGCAGATTCGCATAATAGTCGTTATCGCCTCGCCCCACAGAGGGTAGCACCGATACTTCGGTATTACCATATTTACGACGCGCGACGTTCGTTCTTCTGGCTTAAATTTATATTCCACGTTTTCTGGTCATCATCCGCGTATAGAGTCGCCCCTGTCGAAGTGACTTCGTAACACGCCAGTCATACCCAATATTGTCCCTTGTACATTAGCAAACTAGGGGAAGTACCTTGGGCGACGATCGAATAAATCTACAGATCGGACGATGAGTCCTGTACCACGTGAGACCACGTGAGATGAGCCTGGATGCTGGAGCTAATGATTAAATTGTATAGGATTACACTTAGGTAGGTGGTTACGCAAGAGTCCGTATCACGGGGTGCAGTAAGGTAGCCGATGCAGTTGCAACGTGGAATGCACCTGCCGGCGCCAGTCAGGAAGACGAAGTGACCGAGGAGGAAGCGACTGACCGATCCAAGTACAGACTGCATCCGTCCCACGGAAGGAGAGTGGTCCGTGCATGCAGCATCCGAGAGCTGGATCTTCTGGTCGGATTGTGGGTTAGGGGTCCAGGCGGGGGGGAAGGGGTGGTAGAGGGAGCCACGGTCACAGAGGCTCCCCCGGGCTGGTCATGCGTCGCAACTATAATTTGAAATAATTTATAAATCCTATTCAATTCAAATTAAGGCTCCACTCTGTCGGATGAATAAAAGATGCGCTCCTTGCAATAATGCGCGTGCGCCGGCAAATGGAGCCCATTATGCTGTATGGCTCCGGGCTCGCCACCAGTGATATCCAGGCTTCGCGGGCGCCACTGCCATCTTATGCCCGTCCCGCTGCTACCTGGATGCACAAGAGTGTCGGAGGCCTATGGGTATGGCCCATATGCATACCCCCAGTGGGTATGATCTCCTCCTGTCAGGAAATGTCCCCGGTACACGAGTACTTGACTACTTGGCCTACGGTGTGCCCGAGGTTGTCATATTTCATTAGAAAAAAAAAAATGATCACCCGACAGCGTCGCTTTTTCAAAACCGACCAGCCGTCGCTGTGAACTTTATACAGAGAGAGAGCATTATAAAGCATTACAACGAGTGCTGTTAACGTCCGTGTCCAATCTCGCTTGAAAATAAAATACAAAATAGCGCGACAGCGTTCGGTATAAAGCCTTCTATCCGTCGGATGGCGCTCTCGTGGGATCAGGGACGTAGTAGGGGGTGGCCCAGGGGGGGCGCAGGGATAAATAACGTTGCCGGGGTCCACACGAGTGGACTCATGAAAATTGCTCCAGTCTGCAATGGGGTAAGGTGCTGGAATTTTTTTTTTTGTTTTAACGGTCAAGGGGTAGTTTTCTGTAAGGATCTCGAGACACTTGTCCCCAGGCGGATTTTTATAGTACACAGTGTATAGTACCGGGGGGGGGGGGGGCAGGAGGAGACGGGACTTGCCGTGATTTACTGCGCGTGGAAAGGTGTGGATGTGGTTGTTGGGAAAATAGGGTTAGGCGTTTCGAACTAAGGGGTGACGCTCAGGGACTGTACGGATGGAGGATGGAAAAAAAAAAAGAGGACACGAGCTATCCATTCTCCTGGCAATTAGCTCGAACCTAGAGCTAAACGGCGCTCTTGTCGAAGGATCTTCTCCAGCGGTTTGTCGAAGGACGCCTCCGTGAGTGAAATCGAATTTGCATGTACACGGTGGCCGAGAATTCGATGATTCAATTATTTGACGTATATCGTATCTCGATTATAATCGATGCCGTCTCTGCGACACAGGGTATATAGGGTATCCAGGTTGACATTTTATTCGTCCCAATTGTTCACCCTCTGTAAAAAAAAGACTACCCTCGACGTCCTTCCAGTACATTCTCATCCCCGACAAGAGGTCTATACCGGGTGTACACGGGCGTAAACAGAGCGGCTAAATGAAACGGATCGAAAGATCCCTGTCCCATGTGTTTCGCGTGTCCCTGAAAATTGGATTTAATATAGCAAACGTCAGCGGCGGCAAATATTCGCTACTCAATTTCATTTTCCCCGTTTAATCATCCCTGGCCCGTATATACCGTGCGCTTTCCCCGCTCTTCCGCTCCTCCTGGTCCGTGCCACTTGGGGGCAGGAGGTGGTTGCGGAGGTGATGAAGCCCACGGAGGTACCAGGAGGGCTCGTGGTGGTGGCGGCGGCCAAAGGACGAGGGGGCTCACGGGGGAAAGAGGGCGGGCGCATAGCCCCGGTCGGGCCGTCATTTGTCAGGAGCTGTCGCGCCACGAGCGTGTTTCTGTTCCAGCGGCGCAGATAGCGGCCCATCCATAGGCCGTTCATCTTTATTCCTTTATATATAGAGGGGCCCGTCCTCCCTCGCCAGCCTCGTCCACCCTACACGACTCCCCGAACTCATTTAATTACAACAAACAATTTATTAGGCCCATCCGGGATACGCCCACGGCTATAAAACGGAGAGGGGAAACCAGTACGACGGGGTACCCCCCCCCCCACCCACCGCTTTGAGAATTTGACGAGAGTAAAAATTTTTTTTTTCAAAATTGCACAACTTCCAACTTTCCCACCAACCAGGGTGTGGTCCAACCTGGTGTCCCTGTGTTCAAGGGTGGCTGAGGAAGGGGGCACTGAAAAAAAAAAATGTCCCTCACTCGCGACACTATCTACCGGGCGTTGATAAAATTCTACCACGGCACCGATCGTCTATCATCTCGGGCCTCACAATGCTCCTGCGCCGTCTCCCTACGGGCCCCAGCATCCGAATCTTTATTGTGTATTGTCCCGGCCGACTCTTTAGGGGCCTTATGAATGGACGCGCACGACACCCGGCCGCGTACTTATCTTACGCTGCCATCTAACCTTACCTGAACTTCCGTGGACGATTCATTACTCGCGTTATTAATGGTCCCTCTTACTATCTTAATAGCCGCGCTCACTGCCCCCTCAGCCGCCCCACCCCGCCACCTCCGCGAACTGCCTACCGCCTTAGCGAAGGTACCCGTAGTCACTTTTCTTTCTACACCCTTTACGCCTGTCCTGCTACCCCATACCTAGCTACCTCCTCGCTACCCGCGTAAGGAACCCTGATGCCAAGTAACGAACGTACGAGATATATATATTTAGTCGGGGAGGTCGTAGGTCGTACCACCCACCCTTCCCCCTCTCTTTCCCCACCTACCCTAACTTGTCACGCAATACCCCACAGTCACTTTAATTCCCACTACTCACACGGAACCTTCCGACCACGTGACCTACCCCTCCTCACCCCTCGTACATATAAATACTGTATACCTATATAGTGTATGCAACGAATGATAAACGGCACCAAGTTTAATTCGAATGTTCCTCGTTTATAACCCGTAGGAATGATAACTAGTGCGGACAGCTGTACGTTACAGTCGGTAGATTCTTGTGGCCGGTGCCGGAGGTTGGGCGTGCAGGATAGAGAGAAACCGGCCGAAGTGGTATGTTGTATATATATATACACGCCTATGCTCGTTTGTCATATCATAGAGATCTGGACTATACCCAGTGACTTGGTTGGCCGAATCGTATAAGACGTAGAATTTTGTAGTAAAAAATATTTTTTTCAAATATCCTACGATATAATACAAATTTTATTTATCTTATCGTACGTCGTTCCTTCGCGTTATGATAAACTACTGCGGCGCGTTATTTGCATGTAATATCTTTCGAAGCGTCCCGACGCTCTTTTATTAGCCGTACGGAAGGCGTCGGAAGGACCTAATCCACGCTTTACCTCGGGGACTCGCGATAGGAATAGCAGCAACGGTGTAACAGGCAAAACGGAGGGTTCTTGTATTCTTACCAACGACAATATACAGTAGGTGCATAAAGAGAGGATGGAATATAAAGTAAAACAGTTCTTCTCGAGTGCCTCGTAAACGCCTGCATCTTCGGCCCTCGGCAGCATCCTCTTCTTCCACGTCGTAAACTTTCCGACGTCACGTTTTCGGTGCGATCCGATATTATCACGTTACCCCCTATATAGCGATGTATAATACATTGCATTTTGCATCGTCGTACGCAAGCGGTGTCCAAAGGTATTCTTTCTTTTTTTTTACGCGAAAGAATTTCAAGAGTACGCAGCCAGGAGGCGTGATAAATATAATAATAATATCTCGATAAGGAATAATAAACTGGTCCATCGACGGAGGAGCGGTGCAGCCCGTGATTTCCGGTTTTGCCAAGATCGATCTTAATGTCCGGTAGAAGTTAAACCTGCTTTCGGGGTCAGAAGGTCGTGGCGCGTAAAGGTAATAATCTATCGGCGACCGCAGCGCCCCTACCGCCGGTAAGTGAGATCTCTGCAATTACGCGGTGGCGGCGGCGGCGGTGCCTTGTGCTGCGGTTTACCGTGGGGCCCCTCTCTTAATTCCACCCTATCCATATCGTAGCATAACAACACGACTCCCTCGCTTTATTATTAAAAGTTAAAACTCCGCTGGGAGCCGGCGGCGATCTTGCGGTGAGAACTTGCTCTCTCTTCTTCCCCGTGTAGCCTCTTTGTCTGAATTTTGCTGCCTTTTCTTTTTTTTTTTTTTTTTTTTTCCTTCCACCCAAGTATGCTTCGTACCTCTTCTACTTACACCCGTCTCACTTCCTCTGCTTCCATAATTTTTCTTGCTCCTTCTCCGCTCCGTGCTCGTCTGCTTTCGTCGCTCTTTGTAAACTAACCTTTACAGGTACCGGCTGTGTCGTAGCTATACACGTGGTAGCATTTGGTAGCTGTTACGTTGGTACCAAAATTGAAGTATACTATATATATATATATATTGTCGAGGTATATACAATATAAATATATTCAATTGGCGAATTTAATTCGAATACAAGCCCCGAACGGCCAGTCCAGATACAGTCGAATAAACCAGACGGCTGCCCGACCGACGTTCCTATACAAATTCGCAAATGGCGATTCAGCACCGAATTCGAATCCGAGTGGAATATTCAAATCGAGGCTCGAGCTTTGGCGTGTATCTATGTACGTGCGAATCGATGGACGCGACGATCGCGAAAATCGGTCCGGGTTAAAATGAAAATTGAAAGGGCCGATTGGCGCGGCGATGGGAGGCAGGACCGACTTATAAAACAGCGTCGATGAAATTTCCATATTGCCGGCAATAAACGCCCGACGAGCTGTATAAATTTGAATGTCATTAAACGTCCTGGCCTACCGGTATACAGGTTGACGGAGCACCGAAGGCGACGTTACGTTTCGTAACTTTACCATCGACGAGGCGGCCCAGGGCTTTTAGCGCTTTTCGAAAAAAGTGTCTAGTACGACGCCGAGGGTGTCCGGGGGGATCTAACGGGAGTCCTGAAAGTATGGGATAGGATAATGTTCAGGACTCGGGATATCCAATCATAAAATACCCTTACGCACGAGATTTCCGTTCCCAGACGCTGCTCATATATACCATATATATTTAAGTCTTATGCCTCGTCCTCAATGGAGCGATCGCATTAAGAGGCCATACGTACGCATGACGTCGTTGTCGACAAATAAAAAGATCACGTCCAGTAATGCGAAATCGAGACGCCTCGACGGTCGATCTTCGCGTTGGCCACTGGAGAGGCCGACCAAGTGGTGTATAGACGTGCCTATGGTGTTATGGTTGTCGTGGTGGTCTAAAAAAAATATCCCCCTCCCCCTCCACCCCTTCCGTTGACTTCGGATACTGCGGGGCCTCCCGATTACGTATTATGCTAAACACGCGAAAATGGCTTTTTAAACAGAACATCTATATTTATGTAGTCAGCCAGGACTCCGAAATGAAACTGCGCTAAATTAAATGCAATTTTCGTTGGGGCATGCATAACAAATTATTGATTGGAGGAACGTCTTTATAGTTTGTGATATAGGTTGGGTTAGTAGCGGGGGGATCGGAGGGGGGTGGGGGGGTCGGAGGAGGCGGTAGGGGCTTACTTTGGTAAACCAAAGGCGAATGGACCCTTTACTTTTTACTTGGTTCCTCATCGATATTACATTCCAATTATTTTGCCTGCATAATTCTGCCCGTGAGCACTTACCATCCTCTTCACTCGTTTGTTATTTGCCGTGGATCTTGCACCTCGATCCGATCGAACGTTTTTTGGGATTTATTATTTTTGAATGGGTCGATGATAGAAAAAATCGACGAAAATATGACTACGTGTGAATTGGACTGTAGAAAAAGGATTAAGACAGACAAACGGCGATGCATCGCTACCCCATGGGGTAGTTGACGATTTTAAAATTGCCGCCATTATGGAGAACACTGGGAAATTTAATGTGTCCCTTGAAATTAATCAGATTTTTTTGTTCACCGGATCCACGTGTATCGTCTGTCTAACTTGAATGTTCTTTTTTGTTTCATGTGCTGCCGCTGGACCACGACCGATCAGGATCCATCTTCCGTGAGTAAAAACGTAAAGTAGCTTGAACGAAGTGAAAAAAAAGAAATATTAATCATTTTTTAAAATTATTTCATACTTTCACCCTCGTTACATTCATCTCTGGACACTGGCTGTCGGCACTGCGATCACAGGGCGTGAGTAAAAAATTTTGTAATTAAATTAATTAATACATTTTGTTAGTTGGAGTATACGTAAGCACGCGCACTTATATATAAGCACACTTCCCGTACCCATAAACCGATTTAACCCGAGATCGAGCGCGTGGACCGAGTCTATGAAATAAATCTGGTATCGACGAATCCAAGAGTTATTAATTTGAAATGATGGAACGATAACTGACGTCTCTATAGCAAGGGTGGACGGGGTCCGCGTCACGACGGGGGTCCCAGACGTCGTCGGAGACATCAGCGCCGCGGGCGGCCATTGTCTCAACCAAAGGACTAGAACCCCAAACGGAAAAGGCAACCTCGCTGACACGCCCGAGGGGGTCCTGGACACCCCATCGCGGTTCTCCAAAATTAATAACCAAAATCGAAATTCAAGTGGGAACGTCAGTTATCACGATATTCATTCCCTATATTAATCCATAAGAAAGTCACGGAGTTGTAATAATATTTTTACACCAAAAAAAAAAAAAAAGAAAAAAGTCACACACCAGCCACCCCGACAGTTTCCCGCGTACACCAATACCTCCGTCCAAAGGCACGTAACTCTACTCCGAAACCGCGTACGAAACAAACGTATAAATTATGAATGTAAATCGTGAAGTAAATCCATAAGGGTCTCTCTCTCTAGGCGATAGCCCAAGGGCTGCCGTGGTAGTAGACTCAGTGGCCGTAGCGTGAGCACCGATCCGTTCGCCTGTGAGCCGGCTGATTAATACAGCCCGATAAAACAACGGTTGAATATTTTAGGTTTCACCGAGAGACGTTTTTATAACTTGTTTACACGGTTTCGTGGTCGATTTATAAAGCAAAACTCGCCGTTAAGCTCTTCCCACAGTTTTGTCACCGTGCCCGTACAAGTATTACGGTACGAGGGAACCCGCCTAGTGGGGATCCAGCTACGCTGCGTTCACGGCTATCCTACGGGGCTATCCCGTCGAGAGAAGCCTGATCGCCCGGACACGCGATAACTTAATCCTACCGTTAATTAGTACCACGTGTCACCGAACTTATCCTTCCACGGACATTTTTCATCCCGGCAGAACAGGCCTTTGTAAACCGTATAGATTCACTGGGATATCTATATAGCTGTGTATTCTATGCAATTAGGCATACAGCTAGGACCGTGTTGAGGTATGTCTGTCGTGTGATATTTCATATATATATATATATATATATATGCGTGACGCGTTACACGCGTGAGAGCGAAGGGTGGAAGGGGGGGGGGGGGGAGCTGGATCCAATTTGACTTTTGGATTTCCGGTCTCAACGGTTTTCCAATTCTTAATACGTGTCTATACATGTATATATATATATATATATATATATATATATTTGTCTACCTACCTAATATCTATCTACCGGGTATCACGAGGCGCTATAAGCTGGCAATTAAAAGCGTACAGCGGGGACATTTATGTCGGCACTAACTGGCCATTAAGACGAAGGAACCACCTAACCGAGGATGGTGTAATTGGCCAACGTGCTGAATCCGCAGCTCGTAAAACCCACCGGGCGTTCCAACCTTTTTTTAGTTTTTCCTTCCCTCCCCGCTCGACAGCCATATAACGTTTCGCGAATTCATCCCGATTCCTGCTCGTCCGAGAGGCTCGTTACTCTCACGCGTGTGTACGTGTGTGTCGCGAGATCCGTGTGGGTAACCCGAAATGGTCCAGCTGTAAGAAAATTTATTATCGTCACCGGCAGTGTACCTTCTTCGTACCCCGTAGTATAAGATGACGCAATAGCGATTTGACGAAGTAAAATCAGTCCTGAAATCATAATTTTTCCTTCGCACAATATTTTCATATTTATAGAGGACCCGATTATCAACCGGATATATACAGGCCTGGCGCTTTCCCGCCTGATACGCGTTGTTACACGCGTAAACGCATGACTATCGCGATGCGTTTAATTAGTTCGCGCAACTCACCGGCAGATGTCGGTAATCGCTGTTTCCCATTTATAATGACGATTCTGTCAGTCAGAACCGACGCGTTGACCAATCGCGTTGGTCGTTCGCATGGGAACTGCCTTGAGGATGACGAATGCAGAAAAGGTAGAAAGTGCGAGTAAACGTTTTTCGTTATATCTCAATGCGAATTCGTGTCAGGGGCGGATGATTAATTGTTAAAGTCGTAAAAGACGCGATTCCCCCGATACTACTTACCACGTGATTATTTTGCTCGACTTGCAGAAGCCCATGGCACAAGTTGCAAATTACATCCCGCCCGGGATATACAGTCGATGACGCTCATTATGGCAGCTGTGGGTTCGCGTGTCATTATTTTTATTAGCATAATGACAGGCGTACAACTTAATTTGCATGGGAAATCATACGGCCAACGAAAAGTTCGCATTACCGGTGTGCCGTCTTGTTCGCGGATGCAACATTGTAAGGATAGGGCTGAGCCGAGTTCGCTTCGATGAGAACGTACATCAGACCTTTCGTACTACGACATTATTACACGCGATGCGGCAAAATTACTTTTCTTTTTTCCGGCAAGTCCAAGTAATTTTCGCTAAAATTGGCAGCGATTTAAATTTTCTGAATTTTTCACGCTCATCTTCTTTCTCTCGAATTATCTGGATGCTCTCGCGAAACCTCACGCGAATCGCGTACGATGGAAATAAATCATTTTTTTTATCAAGCATCTGCGCGCAAGAATTTTCAATTATTACCCGCTACGAGTGCGAGAGAGATAGACTTACGGACGGCCATAACATCGTTTAACCCTTTTTCCTTGAATCAATCGATTACCCGATATCCATAATAATAGTTAAACCTCGATACACAAAAATTTCGTAAAATTACGACCAATGCCTAACGCGTGACGGATATTCATTTGGACTGTCGCACTGGGACCGTGCAAGCTCGGTATTATGACCTCTCGTAAGACAATCCCTTGTTCAAGGGGTGCAGGGGGTTAAGGGCGAGACCCCAATTGGCGCCATTCGATTTCCCGGCATGGCGTTAAAGATCGCGGCTGGTATCTCTCGATAGGGATCTAAAATATTATGTAAATAGAGGCGTGCATTAAAGCGCGGATCCTTGACTCTCATGCAGAGAGAGAGAGAGAGAGAGAGAGAGAGCAGAGTCAGGGCAAAGCAGCGATGTATAAAAAGCGCATAAAATAACATTTAGCGCGCGCTTTAACAAAATTGCTGTAATCCCGGGAGGGAGCGCGAGAGCGAGGCCGTCTCCTGTAGTTGGCATTAACATACCGATTTACATAATGCGTATAATTCAAGTAATTATGAAGGGAAATATACACAATTTAATATAATGGTAGATGTTTAGGGGTCGCCTCTATCTACCAGAAAAGATCTTACTCCCTTAGATGCGCATTATATACACATATTTCGTATAGATAACCAGTCGAATTCCGCCCTTGCAGGCGCCTGAACCAATCGCTTGAACTTTGGCCCCTTGCTCTGTACAATAAATACGAAAAGCCACGATTAAACGATAGAAAAATTTTGAGGTTGGCCCGTAGTGCGTCCAGCAGCCGTTAGTTGCGCTGCGTTACAGGTAGATTTGGTACCGTAACCTCTACCGTACCTGGCTGTAATATGCATTGCTATGGCTGTAGGAGATAAAACCGAGTGTCGGCTCGTTACCCATATACCCAGATCCATACTGCATATCTATACAGTGCGCCTCTCACGACCGATATCCACGTACCGAACCTCCCGTTAATTCGTAGCCGACCCGTTATTAATTGCTTTTGTGTTAAACCGGCAATTTGAATTTCTAACGCGAAGAGCGAGCCTAACTGCCCAGTCCGAGGCGAACCTGCCCTACCTTGGCCCGTACTCTAATGACGAAGCATCTTCGCGCCTCCCTCCCACCTGCCAGACGTTGATGGATATAATCGGCCTACTAATATATTTTAATTTATGTTTTCACCTGAGAAACGCAAGCGTTGATTTCCCTGTCCGACGGCGATGCGACTCACCACGCACCTTACGCACTCGGTATAAGCACCTACGTTCAGCCCTAATTCGTACACGTGCACCACGAGATACCACAGTACTCGACCCTCTTGAGCGTAAGAAAAAACGCATTTAAAGACGTGAAAAAAATTAAAATCCCTTGAAATTGACCCAATTTTTTTTTCACGAAAGAAATGCATTGGGGTATGTCAAAAATTAATAATTTTCCAAAAAAAAAATTTTCCCGTCAGTCCCCGTTTTTTTGGGCCACTCGGATACCATCTGCCGCCATTTATGACGCGAAAGGGGGTCCTCCGTGACAAAGACTGGAGGTCAATGCGTGACATTTAATTCGCTCGTGCTCGTACCGAGCGTCCGAGCCAGCGAAATGCAGGACGGAATCGGCAGGGAGGGAGGTCGGTTTGCCACGGTATCTCAAGATCTATCCGAATAATAACGTGTACGACAACATGTCAAATTATACAGAGCCGCGAGCTAAATACGTGTGCGTAACGCGGGCACGCAACGCGCACGCACTGCCGGCTGCGTGTTGACCGTCACTCGTTTCTCGTATCGGTCGACATGTGTTCGCGCGACGACGTTACACAGCTTTATAATTGCCACTGATATTAAAGCCGTTGCGAGATTCAAGAAATTACAGCGTAACGTGGCCCCGCCGGGTAAAATCCCATTTTTTTCTTTTTTTTTTTTTAATACCCTGATATACCAGTTCACCCGTACGTGCACTCCCTTATTATCATTCGGTACCCCAGGGCCCCCCCCCCCTTGCTTGGCTCTGAGTGACCAGTGACAATTAAATCACACACCGCGTCGACAATGATGGATCGTATTACCCTGTACGTACCTGGTGTACGCCATTTTTTTCTCAGAAATTTTCACAATTTCTAAACGCATATATGCCCCCTTACGACGCCGTAGTCAGGTAATTATTGTAGAAAAAAAATTTTCAAAGAGGTGACACTCTTTTTTGTTTCATATCTCCACGCTCCGGCCCTTCACCGATTACGTTGGACCCGATTGGCAACAGTATGTAAGTATATATATATATTTTCATTATAAAAATTATCTCGTAAGTTAATACGTGTTAAAAATCGCCACCAAATCCCGAGAGCGATTTTCGCGTGAAATATTCGCGAGGCAAGTTAATCCGAAGTATTGAAGGGAACGCGAGAAAGCGGTTCGTCGGATAACGTATCATTATCCGTGTAAGAGAGTGGATAGCGTTCGATGATAATAAGTACGTCGTTCAATGAGGGACGAAGACTGTACGTATACGGGAGTACGACGAGAGGGAGAGAGATCGAAGATGCGAAGAGGAGTAAGAAAAGAAAGGAAGAAAAAGAAGAATTTAAATAAGAGTATGTACCTAATGACGCGCAATGCTACACCACCCCGCCGACACCCCTCTCTCTCTCTCTCTCTCTCTCTCTCTCTCTCTCTCTCTCTCTCTCTCTCTCTCTCCCTCGCCCGTGAAGCAATACGTATCCAGCATACCTAAGGCGATTTTAGCGATTTCTCAGTTAGCGAGATCAAAAATGGCCGACGGACAACCAACGCTGATGGGCTTTACCCGCACGTTTCAATTACACGTGCAACCCCGGTGTATTCGTCCTGTGATGTTGGCTGCCGCTCTCATTATGTGGAATATGAGCTCGTGCTGGCTGTGTTCTCGGCGTTAGCTTCGACTACCGATCCCCCGACCACCTGTATACGCGGCCAGCTGTGAGTGGAGTCGGCCCGACCGATCACCGATGTATCGTATCCGAATATTCGGACTATCGGCACACTGTGTATACGCGCAGGTACTCCCATACAATATATATGGTGTCTCGTCCAGCCAAACGATCTGCCATTAAAGTCCAAGAGAAATTTCTATAAAGCGTAATGCAAGCCTGAGCTATACCGGTCTGCCGATTCCTCTCGTTCCCAGGTACCTCCTCCCGGTTGCCATACGGCGTGTACGTCGTCGTTACCCATCGGCGGCGACCTAATAGCACGTCCTGTGCAGCAGCTTCGTCGACGGGCCAATGCGCCCGATTACGACCGATATGGCGCGTTCTGCGCCTCTGTGTACTCTGTCACCGCTACCTCCGTTACGATACACGTACATACGCCCTGGTCTTCTCTCTGTACCAGGAGTATATACATATCGCTTCCGACTATACGACTACGCAACCATAGGACTATGGACTATGCGGCTGCCTGTGGTCCTGCGTACCTGCTACCTCGCGCTTCGGGCTTGGGGTTAATACGGTGGCCGGTGATGCACGACCGACGCAACGTTGCGGCCAGCGGCTGACCGCACGCCAGCTGCCCAACGCCAGCCGCAAAAATCTGTAGCCTGACCCTTGCCCTCTCCCGGCATATCTACCGCTGTCCCGGCCGAGATAACTTCGTTGATCCTGCGACACGTTCTCGCGTACCAAATTTCACGGTCGATTCAAAATATACTTCGATTTTCTTCCGCGAGATGGAGCGCGGTACCTTTTACTTTTGGCGGGATTTTCAAATTCTTTATACACGCTCCTTGTTCCGTGGCCGATATAGGGGCCTGTTACTTCGCTTAATATTTCGTTCGCGTCCACGGCCCTCGGGTAATTGTGTTAAATGAGCCGGTTGCGTATGCCAGTCCAGACCGGCGCGCACTGCCGAACACCCGTGTAAATAATAGGACTGCGTAGTACACGTACTGCGCACTCGTATTAGGAACTTATGCGTATTCACGTACCTTCGTAGGTATGAGCCTGTGTTGTTTACGTCGCTATGAAAAAAAAAAAAGACGTGCGTGGCTTTCAATTAACGCCCGTTTCCCAACGACGCACGCACGGCGCGACAGTACTGCGAGTGACTACTAATAAACGGCTCGATGATTCACGCGACGGATCCGCGACTCTTGTTGTTATAACCTAACTGAGCTTTTGTGTATACCCTGTCTCCGTGAACACTGTTACGCTGCTGTATGCCTCGCGTTAATGCGTTACGCGCTAAACTACGGCTAACCTACCCTGGATATATCTGTATATATGTATATAGCTTCGTGGCAAGATGGCGTTGGATTCTTTTATGCGAGAACGAGCTCGGCTTTGGTATTCCGGACGATGGTCGATCGGGCGCGCGAACACTCTTCTCTTCTTCTTCTTCTTCTTCTTCTTCTTCTTCTACTGTGTCTCGCATCGCGCTTCCACAAACGCGCGATTCATCGTGAATACCAATGGCCGATTCTCGAGGTTGTCGGGGAGACCAAGACACTAAATTCCGCAGGTGAGAAAATTCCTGATTGGCTGAATCGAAGCCGTAGGGAAAGCCGCAGCGAAGGGCAAGGGAGGATGCTACTTTTGGTATGGTTATTATTATTTTTATATATATATATATATATATTTAGTGTACGGTATATGGAAGCGAAAGATCGGCCTCCACCTCGTGGGAAAGATTATCGGACGTCTCGTGGCCCGGACGCGGGGCAAACGATTTAATTAAACCAGAAATTGGCCATGAGGTTGAAAAAAAATATATTTATCCCGTAAGATCGGCTTTTACGTAATCGTCCCTTTCCTCCTGACCATACGAAACTCATATCCCACCGATCATCAGCAAATGACGGTATTGAATCTTTATCGGTGTAAAATTTCCAATACCGATCGCCCTCGCGCGATCCTTATTATTCTCCGTGACTCCAGACCGGTATTATTTTCGTGATACTTTATACGTCGTGAAAAAAAAAGAAAGAAAAAGCTACGCGGGTTCACTTTGTAACTTAGGGTACACTTCAAGTCGACCGTTGCGCGTAGACCTTTATTTTGTGTACTCACCTAAAATCGGTAACTTCGATCTCAAAGCGGATAAGACGGGCAGAAAGTCCCCGATCTGGATAATGAAAACCATACGGCACAATGAGCGGACCAGCTTATAATCAGCTTATACGAGTAAACTATGAAGCCCTGGTAGAAACGGGACACTCCAGGTATATAGATATATATGTACAGTCGATTGTCAAATAAAGCGTTAAATCCGGTAAAAGCGGCCGATCTCGAATGCTCCTTGCGGTACGTCGGTATTCTCAGTGACAGCGATACCTCATTGTCGTTACCATTGTTACCGATTTACCGGGTTCCCACAGCCCTGCCCCCCCCTATAGTCCTCGCGCGTCCTCGAACCGATTTTACGGGCAGCTTCCTCCTACACCCGGAATAAGGCTACGACGTTCCCGACCTCCTCTCCTGGTAACAACAATACCCCGACGAGAAGGTGGTCCGTGTCTCCGTAACCGAAATCCAATTTGCATGAAGGACAGGAGCCACGCTGGACAAGGTAATTGGTACACAGTAGGGATTAGGCTCGGGCAAGACGACGAATGACGAAGGCCATACCGAGGCTCCGACCCGACTACTGTGTACGTATATACAAAGGACACGTGAACGGTGCCCCTCGTGCCAAGGGGTGCAGGAATTTTTCGAACTAGATCGCGCGATCGAAAGTATCAGACCGATCGGGTATACGATTAGGCAATGTGTGGAATTTTCGTACGATAACGGCGCGCATCACGGCTTGACTCTATCGAGACATATATAGGTATAACACAGTCTGCGGGTAATATCTCGCTTGGGTTTACATAAAGCAAACGTTTCGCAGCGTCCCTGAACCAAGTCGCCTTCTTCTGGGCTGATGGTATGGGACGGAGAGGACACTCACATAAATACGTACGCAAACAAAAAGCTACAAAGGACCGCGCTCGCAGCAGATACGATCTCGCGGCATGCAGATACGAGCATACTAATCTCCCTTAGGCTCCCTCTCTCTCTCTCTCTCTCTCTCTCTCTCTCTCTCTCTCTCTCTCTCTCTCTGGCTCTTTCTTTTACCTCCGAAGAAAACCGCATCCTTTTGTCGTGTATACCTCTATATGATGCATGGGAATGGCCGATCGTACCCGGTCGAGGACGATTCGATAGCCCATAGGCGAGAGGTACGAGGAAGTTTTTTGGCGAATTTGAAAATTTGCAGTGAAAACTTTAGGATCGAGATAAAGATTCGCTCGAATAACAGGGTAGCTGGAAACTGTTTTGGTATACAATGAACGACCAGGCGATACATCTCGAAATCGAATCCGTAGTCTGCGCCCCTCTTTGCCGGGGTAGTTTCAATTTCGTAATGCCAATCCAATCATGTAAATCAGGGGAGCCGTTATTAGTGGTAGCAATCGAACTCTCCTATAACTAGCGGAGGAGGTCCGGGCTGATCAGGACTAGAAGGTGGGATGGTGGGACGGTGGCGTCCCAACTAATCCTAGGTTTACCTAATCGCCCTATCCCTATAACCGAGCCGACGCTCTATCCCAGCGTCCTGCTCGTTCGCAAAGCGGCTTACAGTTTCACCCCTTTCACTTCGTCCTCTCTCTCTCTATCTCTCTCCCTCCCTCTCTCTCCCTCTACCCAGCCTCAGTCACGATATCCGGACTCGCTCCTGATCAATCAATCAGGCGTTCGTCCATGCGAAATTTTACGTTCGACCTCCTGCTTCCCAGGTACTCTAGCCAACCAAGTGACTCTTAAGCCGGAAACTACCACTAATTATACGGATCAGACAGTCGGATTGGCCAAAGTCCCTAAGGACTCTAGGGAATATCCCTATAGGTATATCTGGTTGTCTTTTACGAAATACCTAAAGTTATTATGTCCGTATAAACTTACGTACGACCGTAGTCTACTCGCAGACCGAAAATCCCAGATAAACTATTTGCCTCGGTGAATTTTGGTAAGTCGCCAAAAACTATCGTACAATAATAATAATAATAATAATCCAGGAAAATATAACGTAACTCCGTGACCAAGCTCCGCACCCTATGCGGTGGCAACAGGTAAAAGCGAAAAGCCGCAATTTATTATACGCCGTGAACAAGGCGGACAACAGGTATTTTGCGGCTCGTTTTTGAGGCTAATTGTGTTTTACCTGGCTATAATGGTTTGTTGATAATTCCGGAGCGAAAGGCGGAGCACGAGCCACGATCGAACGAAAAGCGCAACCCCGTGTAATCTCTGGTGAAATATAGTGGCCCGTTGACCGCCCCTCGAGAAATTAAACGCATTCCAATAGTAAGCCGTGCGTACCGTGCTGCTTTGTTATTGAATCCGTGAGCGAAGGTGCTGCCACCTACAGGAAATTCTATGCAAGATTCACTCTCCCATGTCGTTCCCGGTTAACAATTGGGTCGTCGGACGGGGACGAGGTTTTAATTTTACCAAGAACCTCTGTCACGCTCTCGAGTGGCAGAACTTGCTTGCGGATGGGTCCTAAGCGCTAGGTCCGCCTAGTCAAGTATCCAACGAGAAGTCACCGGCTAATGGCCGACTGATGGCAATGTCTTGTCGCGTCGCGGCTGGACGAAGCCACCTGCGACAAAGAAAATATTCAAGTGGACACCGGTCGGCCGTAGGACTTGCCGGATTTACATCCGGAACACTTCTCGCGACCGTGTACGTATAATCTGTACACCCGTAGCCAACTTCGCACAGGTAATCGAGGTATCGACCGTACTCCGAGTCAGCATACGTACACCACTCGCTCCCATCACTCGGCACAAGGACTCATCGGCTAACCCAAAGGCTACGAGGAAATCCTGACTCCGTCGCTGTAGGAAACGAGCTATGTCACCGTCGAAATAGCCAAGTAAAGGTTTCACCGGATTGTTACGACGCGCATGAGCTACCCCGGCTGCTAAAGTCCGGTGTAACACCTCGTTCGCGTAGCCGCCTCATATTTCCATGTATAAGGAAGCCGTGTTTCAATCATCTCAGGTCGCTCGGCGAAATTACAGTCGCGATTCAATTGGATAACATTGTAGTTGCCGAGCACGCCGTCGTGGGCGCCACGGTACGAGGAGCCCGGACCTTTCGCGATGAAGGAAGATCGCGGCTCCCGGGGCTGTTGGCCAACAATTGAATTGAGTATCCAGGTAGACCGGGGCAACCGTCGATCGCTCCTATAGACTCCTATACCGGAGCTCCGTGCTTACGAGCCGTAGAGTGGCCATTACGTTGGCGCGACGGGCAAGTGAAAACGAAGGAGCCGTATAAAGCTGATAAATCATAAACCATACCCTGTACTGTGTACCGTGGGGTCTATGCTAATGACACATCCTGCATCCTGCAACCTCAGCACGCGCGATTCATCCAACGCTGAGCTGTGCGAGGTACTCGAAGGACGTTACCTGGTCTTCGCGTTCTTGATAACCGGACGGTGGATCGGTACCGGTGTATTATAGGTATACCAGACAAGGACCAACCTGACAAAGTCGATCCCTGCCAAGGTGCAACTTCAGGGCGTTCGTTGGATCGGGTCTACCCGATGTCTAGCCCGAGCACCTGAGAGACTGATCAGCAACGTGGACACGCGCCAACGAGCACGCGCCGATAGATCTGACATCGCGACGCCCGACGCCCGGAGCGTGACCGGAGACTCGTTACCTACGCGGCATCCTCCGTCGAGATACTCCTTAGGAAGACACGCGCCAATCGCTCGTCCTGCCTCTCCCTATTTTCTCTCTCCCCCTGCGCCCCTTTAATCTTCTCGGACCGCGTCTTCCCGGAATCGTAGAATCGCCTTCGCGACCTGACCCGGGTGACCTCGGGCTCTCGAAAAAAAAAAAAAAAAAAAAAAATTCGTATATAAGGGCATTAAAGGAGTGCATACCGGGGACCGTGAGTCCCACGGGAGACCCGGAGGCTCGGCCACTAAATATTGTGTTCGCGCAGAGAATACAGCCCCGGGACACGTGTAAGCGGGGCCGCGGGATTCCGTATGAGCAGATCGGCCCGCCGATTATACGCTAATTCAACGCAAATTCCTT
This sequence comes from Trachelus iudaicus, assembly GCA_030142595.1. Taxonomy (NCBI): domain Eukaryota; kingdom Metazoa; phylum Arthropoda; class Insecta; order Hymenoptera; family Cephidae; genus Trachelus; species Trachelus iudaicus. The sequence goes on from JARQTH010000645.1 coordinate 492,268, forward strand.
CTCGGAGATATCTGTATCGCTCGCATACATCAGCCCCTGCGGTAGCTGGCGAAGCGCGCCACGGCCCCGCTTAATCAGTACCGGAGACAACTATATATAGTCTGATACATAGCTTCGCGTACCCCGAATTCAGCATCCGTTAATTCTCTTTGGTCCATCCGGTATCTCGAGATATGAGATTTTGGAGGTCCACGCGCTTTTTTGGAGTTGTATGAAAATTTTTTCGAATTTCGATACACCCCCGTCTTCCTCTTTCCGCGTATATTGTTTCTGCGTATCTTTAAATTCACGCGTACGACACCTATCTGCGTAAAATCTTCCTACGGCACGTCTGACCGTTCACCTCACTCGTGTATCCCTTTCGAATAATACCGAAGGAGCTACCGTTGCTGCGCCTATACCTGTACCGTCTCGCAAAGGACCTCGGCCATGCCGCTTGCAGATATATCATGGTGTCAGCAGACATACCGTTCTTTTGCGGCGCGAAACAGCCGACAGGACGGCAACGTTCACAAATTAAGGAGCGCCAAAGTCCGCGGTCTGGGTCCACGCCGCTAGGCGCTATCGCGCTTCATAAAACTTCGTTAAGCCGGGACTGCAAGTAGACGCGTCCGAGTGTCCGCGTGCGTGACGCAAAACTCGAGCCTTGGGATCAAATTAATCTCCAGCATCCCTGGGTCCACCGATGCTTGTTCGTTTCCGACTGCGAATATCATCCCGGGACACGTGATTGGCACAGCTCCTTGACGTGGATCTAACGGCCCGGAAAATTAGATCTTCGACTACCGTGTCAAAGTTAAATTTTTCTTATCGATATTAGATCGAAGCTGCTCGCTGGGTATCGAACGTGTCCTCGTAATACGTCGCTCATTAATTCGCCAAGGACACAGCGTAGGACTAGACCACGGGATACAAGATAGTACGTACCAGTACACTGCACACATACTCCATTCTCGTCATTAGGTACGTCGCCTCGTTAGGATGAGTTTTTACGTCGCTAATGAGCTTGCCCGCAGGTTGTCCCGAGCAAGAGAGTAGGAGGGATGCTGCGTAGCCATCATGAAGTCCCTGCACGTGTATGATCTACGAACTAGCCGGGATGCTGTGTTATGCCAAATCAGCATGCCGGAGATAGCAGAGAAGAATGAAAGAGATGCGAGAAAAAATATAACAGATTTTTAAAAAAAATTTTTATCAGACAATCGCAGCATCCCTGCCGTTATCTTCGGCACTGATTTTCTTTTGCAGACGCAGAGCGAGACGAAATTTTTGTATTTTACTTAGAATCGTATACGGGAAGGGCAAAGAGAAAAAAATTTGTTTCGCTCTAAATTTTTTTATACGAAAAGGACCCGGGCTAAGCAATTCGTCCCACCAGTTTTCATCGAACGACGCAAACCTGTCGTTTAATTCGCAAATATCTCCGTCGTGTTTCTCAAAATACGCTACAGCTGCTTGCGTCGTGTCTACTAGGTGCCGTACAACGACGCCGAGGGGAAGCCTTAATGTTATATACCTTAGTCCGCGATGACAAGAGGATAGTGCGAAAAGAGTGCTCCGACGACATCGTCACCGAGTACCTCCTAAATATCCCCTTGGCAAAATATAGGGTGACAAGGAAAAAAAAAAAAGAAATTCCTCCGGCCCGGTACTCAACGCAGCTAACGCTAACGACTGTTTCTCCACTGTATCTCTTTCCAGACGGCTTTACACTGGGGCGCGAAACACGGCAACGAGAACATCGTCAAGCTGATCGCCGGGACCTACAAGGACTACATCAAGGGCGTGAACGAGACGACCGTAAGTCGAAATCAACGTGACGTCATCGAGCGTCGTTTTGCTATGATTTAATTCACTTTTTTTCTTTGTTCTCGGTACTCGATCCAGAATGGGGTAAGTCGAGAATTGAATATCCGATACGAAGTATCCAGCTAGGACCATTGCCGGCTGCAATGGTAAAATACAGGTTTTCGCGCTATTCCTCGAGCGAGGTCCCCGGGGCGGCACGAGGTACGCGACGTAGGGAAGAACAGCGTCCGGAAAGGAGAAGGAAAGAAAGGCAAGAAGAGAAGGCCAAAGATAGGATCGGATGTGTGTGGTCCAGCTCTTTACTCTTTATAAGACTTATATAAGCCAGAGCTCGAGAGCGGGCTTGCTCGTTAGCGGCTCGCGACAAACACCGTTGGGTACTGGGTCTGCCGCCATCGGTACCTGCTACGACGCTCCTTCCTATAACCGAGACCTCAGGAAATTCATTCCCCGCCTGTCCCTTGGTCTATTCAGTCCGTCCCTTTGTGGATTCGCCTTGTTCCTTAATTCCTTCCTTGCTCTCTCTCGGTCCTGTCGCGTGTCCTCTTCTACGTACGTCTAACTCTGCTTCTTCCTCGTCATTCTCCTCCCTACGTCTTCTCGACAGTCTGGACGGCTCGTTTGTTTTCGCGGTGTAACACGAGATTCGCTCTGTCGACGCCGCAACGCCATTGCTGCCGACACTCACTGGAGCCACGGACTGATAACCCGGCTTGCCTTTCCATGTAAATCGCTAATTCATCCTGGAACATTAATTATCTCCGTGACCACCGTACTCGACGACATTTCCCGAAACGGCCCCGATACGCCGAAACAAGATGAGGAGGATTAACGTGGCGAGGGGAAAGGAAAAAAAAAAAAAAAGAAAAAAAATGCACTTACATTCCATGTAGCCAATTATCGGAAGAAAGTTTAAAGTGGTATCTCCGCGAGAGAGCCACTCCCCGGATGAAATATTTTCGTGGTCCTTGTTGGATGCTGGAATTCTTATCCCACGTAGTTTCTCACGATCGTTCCAATTGTTACGGTATTAGTCAATTCAGTTGTGTACGTTATCAATTTTTTTTTTTATTTTATACATTTTTACCTCGATCGCAATATTTTTTATGCCATATATATATATATATATATATATATATACACATATACTGTGCGGTAGTATAGCTTACAGTCTATGGATCCTCACCTGATCTATCCCGATCGCTTTCATCTCGAACGGAATCGCACTCCGCTACCCTTTTCAATTTCGTGCCTCGTGCCGACCATAGATGAAACCGCTCTTCGGGCGCAGCCTCCGTAATCTGTCAGTGGTACCGCTTCTCGTACAGTTTTCTTCGGCTTATCTGGAGGATCGAGTCGCATTTAATCCTCGCCAAAAAAAAAAAGTAAAAAAAAAATATAAAACGAAGAAAGGTCTGCCGCCTCCCTCAGACTCTCGTAAGCCGACCGTGTGGCGCCAATCGTGGCGTACGACAGCCGCAACAATGCGATACGCCAGGAAGATGCAGAGGGTGGATCGGATCTACCGGGTGTAATAAAAGTTTGTCCCACCTTTAATCTCGAAAGCCGTATAAAGTTGCGACGTACGAACCGAATATATGAAACGATATATCGAAATCAAAGATGACGACTCTGAGGAACCTCCCACTCCAGCTCCCGTCCGGACAAGTTCGTTTCCCGACATATTTCACGAAGTCGAGTTACACGCGAACCCGGTACCCCAGAACGGCAATATCGAAGGGACCAATTTCGGGTGCCGATGTCGAAATACGAAATGTCCTTGTCCCGCGAAGGGCAGGAGGGAGTCGCGTTATGATTTAGCGGCTCGTAAAAGCCGTTCTTGATATAGAGAAAAATATTAAAATTGAAAATCCTCAACGGTGATATACGCGTGTGATATTGGTGGCCGGCAGCTGTCCTGTTACCCGGCTCGTGGCCGGGCAGAAGTGGAAGTGAAATAAGAGGGGAAAAAAAAAGAAGGAGATAAAGAAAGAAAGAAGAAGAACGAAAACTATAAAAGAGAACGTCGGAGAAGGAAGAGACTAAAGGGGGGAAGGGGGTGGGTGGGGGGGGGGATCGCACTGTGAAAAACAGTGAAGGGGGGCGGTGCGAAGATATTGTCTCGGAGGCTCGGTGACTCCGGCGCCGGGACAATGCTACTTTAAAATATTGTCAAAAGTATAAAAGGATATATATGAAAGGGTGAGAAGCGAGGGGCTCCGAAAGAGCCAAAGGGAGAAAACTCGCACCACTTGTCGCGAGCACACGTGTCGCCCGCTATTGGACTCGGAAAAGGGTGACGCGCACCCCGCTATGTTACCAGACTGCATATACCGTGGATTTTAAATTGAAATAAATTAAACCGATTCAGGGTTACCAACATACCCGCGCCCGTGCGCACCGTTGTGCGCGCGCTGAGCTTCGCAAAAATAGGTTAGGTGACTTTTGTCCCCCTCACAACTTGATATTGTTCTGGAAGGTCTGTGACGTCACCGGGTCCATGTTACACGCGATCGCATAGTACACTCGTAACATTTATTTAAATCGCGTGACCTACCGCGTACACCTAAGTGCGTTCCTGCGTCTGCGGATAACCGTGCCTCCACGTTCGGCAATCCGACACCTTCCACGACGAGAAACTTGCCCGGTGCGTTTCATTTCAGTTTCACTGCGGTTTCGCCTTTACTTTTCGTCATTTTTCTTTTACCCCACATTGTATATCAGTGCAGAACGTTCTCTCTTAATAAAATATGAAAAAAAAATATACCCATGGCCGCAGCGATGATATCGATTAATCTATACGGTGTAATCGTTGCTGATCGATCGATTCGAAAACGTTCGCGTGCAATCGTAAGGATCTCATTTTTTTTATTCTCACTTTTCGAACTAACGTACACCGATCGGGATGACAGATTATTATTATTATTTTTTTTTTCAATTTTTTATTACGCAATTATACTTACAGTGCAGAAGAGATAATGAGTTACATACGGAATTACGCACAATTTGTCGCGACGTCGAGGATATCGGATACCACGTGCGTGCAAGTGTCTTACCTGCGTATCCCGCAAATTTTTTTTTTTAACCTGATCGCTACCACGATACGAATAATCCGACAGGAAGAAGATACGAGAAAAAAAAATTACGAAATTCATACGCTCCAAACACCGTAGTCATTTATTTATTTTCATATATTCGCCTCTCAGCTGTTCTGGACCGGTTGGTATTAGAAATATAGATTTTCCTAGGGGAACGTGATATAGATTTCTTTTTTTAATACTGTACCAAGTTACTAATCGATCGAAGATCAATGCCGTAACCGTGGGTCTAGAATTAGGCAGAAAAACGCGTCACGTGCAGCTGCTTCCTGGGGCTGAGGAAAAGGAAGTCTCACCTGCCTAACCGATACACCTAGAGATAGTATCGTAACGATAGCACCTCCTTGCACGACAATTTAATACAAGTTTGTTGGCCCTCCGCGTCCGTCCTGTCTATCAAAAGACACGGAAATGATTAGATCGTTATATATATCAATAACACATAAAACCTGTCAAACGAACGAAACGCCTCTGTCCAGCTGAAAAAAAAAAATATTTGGACTCAAACTCCATGAAAATACCGAAGTATTGTGGTAGAAAAAAAATTACGAATCGTATAATTTTTATCGAAATTCTCATAAATTATTACATCATTATCATTTATTTCGTATCTCACGACTGGCATACGGAAAGTCTTGAGTATCGTTCGTAGGGAATATATCAACCATAAGATTTACGTAACACCTCTATGGTGTTTATATCGTCTGTTTATCTGACTGTCTGCTGGGTCGGTACGATGGTTAGTTAGCTGGTTGGCTGCACTGTGACTGGTCGCTCGTGGGATCCCACAGGTAGTCGTTTCCTAGGATACGAGGGAACCGGGTTGAGGAAATGCGAATTCGCACGCTCGAGGTAATATTCATAATACGGTATTATTAATTCCTCATTGTCTCTGCTGTTGCTGCTCTGGCGCGAGCTCGGGACACGCACGCGGTATTTTATGCATATGATGGAATTAAGTAGCCCAAGACATCGGACGGACGGAACGAGGCCACTTTTCTGTTCCAACGTTCGTTATGCATGTTTACAGCCTTCCTTTCCCTCGATTCCTTCTGTGCGTCTCACTTCAGTTGCCAACTTCACGTCAATGACGCTCGCGCAAGGGATCACGGGTAAAGTCCGTAAGGAATGCACGGGAAATACAAGCGCCCAGTATCGATGCTTACCAGTGAGTCTGAATTGAGGTTATGTGATACAATTTTTTTTTCTTTTTCTTTTTTTAGGGTTACACACCCTTACACATCGCCATGCAGTTCGAGCACGAGAACATCTTCAATCTGCTTGTACAGGTTTATGGTGAGTTATATATAGTTTTGATTTTTGTTTTTTTGTAAATTTGATACCGAGACCAGTAACTAAAATCGTGGCTAAAGTCACGGATACGTAAAATCGGTACACAAATGCACTGATTGACGGCTTAGCTGAACAAACAGTCCACTCTGCGGCAGCCCTCAAAGCATAGCCGCCTGTTTGTCACAGATTACACAAGCAGACGCCGCTCCTTCTGTTATCGGCCTATTCGATACCCATTAGATACTTTCATTGTCGGCTCGTACCGCCAGTCCGATCATCGTACGTCACCTACACTCTGTTTGTCATCCGATAACAATTTGACGAGCATACAAAACGGATCTTACGGTGACTGCGAACGGGGTCGAATCTTTTATCGAGGCCTCGTTCAGTTTGTTGTCAAATATTATCAAATGATATCCAGAGTCGGAAGATTAACTGGCAGTCAGTCTATGCGTCGCACAGCGTGGAAAAGCCATTTTGAATTTATATTAAATAATACAATTTTACCTCTTATTCATACAATTTTTTTCGTCTCAATATCCATTTTGTCAGATTGATACAAAATTTTTATTCGTTTCAGGTGCCAATCAGGACGTCCGTGACTACAGCGGTAAAAAGGCCAGGCAGTATCTCGTGTCGCAGGAAGCTGCCGTGAGCCAAGACACCTTCCGCAGTGAGTACGACTGTGACGATCGGGACTCGTCTCGTCTCCCGAGGGTAGCGTCCCTTAGAAATTCGCGTACGCCGTCCCTTCAGCCGCCAAGGGCTGAGATTATAAAGCATCGCTCCACGCTTCCCGCAAGCATGAAAAAGCAGCGCCGCCCACGTCAGAGGAGCCTGATATCAGCTCCCAGCTTCCTGCGCAAAAACTTCAATCCCGGCGCCTCCTTCCGCAAGACCAGAAAACCTGAAGTCGCTGAATAGATCATTCATTCCTATTCGTTCCTCTGCGTCTACTTCATTCCAGTTCATCCACGTCAGTCCCCATTGAGAGCCACTAGTATCAGCATGCTACTACTGTACCAACACCGATAAGACATGCTACCTATACCAACGCCATCTATTATACTAACTGCACGATATCATCGAATCAGCATTTCTACCTCTACGCTCTTCTTCATACGTAACGCATCCCAACCCTTGGCACTGGTTCATTAATGGAGGTTCATCGCGGACTTGTCATTGACCATCCTGATTTATTAAAGCATTATAATTTGATACCTGTCAAGTCTTATTGGATCATTACCAAATGGGGCTACCATGCGACTTTATATAATAATTATTTTTATTATACTGCACGCTGACACGTATCTATGTAATATATTTTTATTTTATTTTTTTCTCTTCTCTTTACACACTCCAGACTCGAGTTAGCCTCCTTATTGTCTTATATAATATCTTTTTGGTTTTTGGTCGCACGCCCAGTATATTCAGGGTTCTGGAAGTATTCTTCTGTTGTAGGGATTACTGCTGCCGCTACGCTCAGGCAAGTTCAGAAGCGCACCTCTGCTAAAGTAGTAAAGCGCTTGTATCGCAAGAATAAAGTAGGCGCACCTTGAAGTAACGTATAAATCTTATTTAGCAATGTGTATATATATATATATATATGTTGCCGGTGAGTCATTTTGAAAATTAACAGGCCATTGAAAAAAAGAAATAAAGTAAAAACGACAAGCTATAACGATCCAATATCAAAGAATTCAACTAGTCGGTAGTTAGGCCTGTCATTTTTCAATGTTACAGTTAAAAACGAATGACTTTTGTCTTCCATTGTTCTCCTTTGTTATCTTTATTTATCTTTATCCTTACTCTTTGCCTGTAATCATGTTTATTTGCACGGCGAGCGTCCATTGTCATGCAACAGTTGCATCGTAAGCGCGAAATCGTTGACAAGCGACCATTACACAAAAGTATTATTTCTTTTTGCTATTGTCGTTTTAATCATAAATAATTCTATTAATATCTAAGCAATTCCTGTTCAAAGCGAATACAATAAAACACTTCACGAGGTATCGAAGTGGCAGTGGTATGACTGTTTTAGCAATTTAGATTATTAATTAATTAACACACTCTGTATATTACTCTTTTTTTTTTTTTCTGGTTTCCGTAAGTGTGGTAGAAATAAAGTATGTAACACGCATGAATGTACCTTACGCACTATCAGATTCCCAACTGACTTCACTTCCGCACGTATTTACACACGGCGTAACGTTGAACGGCTGAATCATTAAATGGAGAAAATTGTAATTGCCATACTTACGATTCCTTAACGCCGGGGCACTTGGGATGCCGACCTTAATTCACCATCTCGCTCGACTTCCGCGGTTTTGTAACACATTCTCGTAATTGCGATCTTGATTTCTCTTAATGAAGAGGCTCAATAATATTTCGTTGAAAACGTTTCACAAGGTAGACCTACGTACAACTGGATGCGCGCGTACGTCTTTTCCATTTCATTCGTGAGGATCGCCGAGCAGCCTGTAATTAATAGCGTTCAAGCAATCTTCGTGCCTCGAGCATTATTTTCCTTTATATTTTTCTCGTCTAACTCGCGTCCATTGTCTTAATTGTTGTTGTTAAATTTTATCAAATAAATGTGATATCTCGTTTCAGAAATAAAAGCAAGGAAAAAGCATGCAGGTAAGCGCCAATGAGGGATAGAGCCTACGTAACGTGTGATCGATTAATATCGATCAGCTTTTAAGGGTAACGTAATAGAAGATACGGGAAGTGCAATTTGTAGGTTATATTCACTTAAATATTTATATCAGCAGAAAGACTTTTAGATTTCTTTGAGCATAATAAAACGTTGCGTGGCTGCTCAATCAAAATTGTATTTATGTAAGCTAACGGTAAGCGCCATTGCACTTGTTTGAACGCAGAGAAAGATCTTGGTTTCCTACGAATTGGCTCGTTGAACGTCCGCGTGAAACGTACGACGGAGGCCTTCAGCCAGTTCCTGGGTGTGGCAACTAGTGCCAACAGCAACGCCGAGAAGATACACAAGAGCTGGGGATCCGCAGATAACATACAGGTAAATAGGATACGATTCTTGTATGGTATAAGATTTTTAAATTCGAGAAATACGTTACGTAGGCGGTTAGGTTATGTTCGGGAACTTTGGAAAATTATATTTTTTTTGTTAGATGGAACATAAGGTCATGCCGCCGCCAAAGTACGCACCGATTAAAAAACGCAGAAGTCGAAGGGCACAGGATTTCTCATCTTCGAGGGGTCAACATACTGTCAGCCAGCCCAACACCCCGGTGCCCCAGGGGAAGGTTTTTGCACGTCAAAATCCATCTGTCAATCACGAAGAACCCTCTGGTGCAGCCGTCCCTGCCGAGTCTTTGACAGTCAGCCGACCCAACAACGATTCCGATTCGGATACGGCCTGCGGATTTGATTCCGCTTGGCGCGGATCTGCGCAACTGTAACGGAATTTTATGAATCTTGAATGGGACTGTTCAGGCGGATTGAAAAAAAAAAAAAGAGGAAAAATTGAGGCGGAACGATATTCGCCATTTCTGTTACAATGCTGGCTATTAATTTCGAATAGACACGCTTCGATAATTCCAGGGTGATACTGCGTACGTGGTTAAGCGATTTAATGTATTTTATAAAAATAATCTCGACTTGTCCCTCTGTGGGAAATTGTATTCGATGAAGTGACCGATCCACAGGTTACCGATAGCTGAATACACTTTCGTACGATATCGATAATGTTTTAGGAGAAATACTGATTTAGCTGACGCTAATGCTTTTACACTAATGGTTTTGTAGTCATTAGGAGCTAGGCTTAGTGACAATTATGAGACACATTTGAATATTTGGACTAGATATACTCGGGCGATACGTACGCCGGAAGCATTACGTTTTAATGATTTTTTACGTGTGATTCGCCTACCGTTGGCTTTTTTTTCTTTCTTTTATCGTCAGAGATACTCAGAGTCCTTTTATGGATTATAGAAGTTCCGAGCTGTTTGTAAATATGCTCTTAACATTGTATAGCTGACTTTGCGAGTAAATTGCGTGTAACGTTTAAGGAGCTTGGATAGTTTCTTTGTGATTTGATTATTCATTTTCTTTCACAGTGAGAACACTTCCGTGGTTAGTCGTCAGGTATTTTGGCTCCTTTTTTTGTTAAATGTTCATTGTGGCTGGTAATGACGCGTACGAGATATCGTGTGAAAACTTCTTATACAATAATACGCACATAATTGCTACGTGAAACTTAAGGACTCGAATAATATTATTTGTGGATGTGAGGATCTTGAGATTACGAACTACGTTATGAATTGAGTTTAAAGTATCCTTTGTATGTTTGAGTTACTTCTTAACGAGTGGGTGAGCGGGGATTATTTTTTTTTATAATTATTAAAAATTCAGTTATTCTAACGTCTACTGGAATTGTGAAAATTAGACGATTTTTAAGAGTACTCTTTACGCGCCATCTGTGGAGAAACGGTCGAAACTACAAGTAAAATCCTGTCGCTGTCTATTGATTTGAATTTACGTGGATACTTCTTCGCTTTTTTACTTGAAGAATTGTTTTAGTATTTAATGTAATTTTATAACTTTTATTGTAATACGTTTCTTTATATATTACATTTAATTATTTTTCATATTCCTACTTGACATAATTTTACTTTATATAATGTGGTTAGTGTATAACCTGCAAAGTGTCAAAGATTGGTAGAGAAGTAGTAAATAAGCTTGCATCTATATTAATTCCAGGATCGGCTATAATTATAGCAATGTATGACATATGTCATCCCTCTGTAAGTAATAAATATATTTATGTACATCTTGAAAATAAATATCAACGAAGCTTAGGTTACTGACAATAATCATTCATTTTAGTTTTACGAAATGGGCCAGCTTGGCTGCAATGACCATAACAAAATTATTACTGCGTTTCATGTTTACATAGAACTGTGCGAAGGTATTGATTCGTTCTTTTTATAGTGTAGTGCACTTAATATACTTAGCATCAGACATAATACTTTCTGCGATAGTGAAGCGTCTGTGGGATGTTATGTACAAATACAATAAGGATATTGACTTGATATATTTGGAAGCTAAAACAAGCAGGTCCAGTCCACATCAAATCTATATACCATGGTCAACAGCGAACTCTATATCTCTGAAGTTTATCGAACGAATGCAACAGATACTTGATACCAACAGGTAATATTTATATGCTTCTCAGCTTTTATTTCCTATTAACATTATATTACATTTCAGACTCACGTTAGTATTCAAGGATGGTGATAGTAGTAGCATTTATTATAAAGTGAGCGAAGGTCTTGTAAAACCTGTAACACCCGAAGACAGCAAACAACAAAAATGTGTAGAAGAGAAACGACTGAAGCTGGAAAGAGAAATCCAAAAAAATACTTCAAATTTATACGAATTGGCAAAAACCATTGACACCGAGAGCCCACAAGGAAGTAATCATGACATAGAAATCCTTGAATCTTCTCAACCGTCTTAGGTCAATTTATCTTTTTTTAAACAGTGTTTGGTATTTTAAATATATTACTACATATTTCTGTTAAAAAGAAAAAACATGTATTTCTCTTTTTCAATCCATTTCGTAACGGTTAAAATCAAATATTAATTTTAACTCTGTATTATATATTTACATTCATTTCATAAATATTTACAAATTACCAAAATATTCGAGCTTTTTCAAGAATCTCCACTGACTCTGAAAAATTCTTTCCATCGGGTAAATATGATGGAGTTAATTCTCTGTATGCGAGACAAACTCTTCTAGAATTTATGTCTTCTCTGAGAACAGAATGTTCCCAACCATACCTGAAATTGAAAGACAATTAATTCTGTGAGTTTCATAATTGTTACAATATAATTCTATATTATTGATTATACCTAGCTTCTCCATAAAGAACCATCAATGATCTAGCAGGCATTGGTAATCTTACTACAATGTCCTTTTTATACTGTGAATTTTGAAATTCTAGAATATCAAACGGTTTACCCTCGTTTGATTCTTTAACTACTGGAGGATAATTCGGAACATCTTCCAAATTATAGCGACTCGATTTCCCATCATAAACGGTCATTGTTAATACAGCATCTCCTAAAATATTGACAGTGACTATTCTTTCACCCCAAATCCAACAGTCATCGATGTGCGGATCTATCGATGCACCACGACCCGGATCATACTCCAAAGAGCATTGTTCAACCGTTTGAAAATTTTGTAATAATGGTACTTCAGATAATTTATCCTGGATGCTCTTTGTGTTCCCTGGAAATCCACAGAAGTCACCTATACGCAGTCGTTTCCTCTTAAAATTACATTTCGGACCATAATTCTGTAAATCATAGTACATATTTAAAGTAAGAAAGTTTAATATAAATAATCTTGGGTAACGGATTAATAAAGCAATGAGATCAATATACTTGTTTCCGACGACCACTCTGCGACAATTCCCATGGTAAACTATCAAGATTTGTTAGCATTGAAGCAGCTTCGGCATCGGTTAAAAAATCTGGCTGAAAAGAAACTTAGCATATAATAATCTATACGCTGGTTACTGCAACGATAAATTACCTTTATATAAACTCCAGGAAAGCTTATTGATTCTCCGTTATGATTTGGATGTTCCATATAACTATTACATTCCCATCCACGCCAGGCTTTGTCACAGTATAGACAATAAACAAAAGATGCTTTCTTCTAAACATAATATACAATTTTGCATTTATAGATAACTAATGCATTATTCATGTTAATATGATAATTATTAGTGCTCACCGATGTCAAACATTAAATACCTGTAAATTACTGGCTAGCTCCGCCCTTGGGATGTTAAATTGTTCCTCACAGATCAAACAAGTCCGAATGCCTTTACAGCCACAAGGCCTAACCGTTTCCATTTGTTTAAATAAATAATTACAAATAAAAAGTTAACAATGATAGTTAATCATCAAATCGACATAACGATTTACAATTCAATTGATCCCAACAATCACTCATAAAATATTAAATACATTGCCAAACAATTCATTAATATTTGTTTACCTAAAGTATTAATATGCAAGTATAAATAATTCATTAAATTTAAAAAAATTTCAAATAAAAAATCATATCAATAAGGTTTAGGTTTATCATTTCCTTCGAACTCTGACGCACTGCCCCATCTCCTAGCCTTCATACGAAATTACTGCAATATGCCCATACTTTAGAGTGCCACCCGGTATAAATCCATGCAGCTCACGAACATCACGCATAGTATATCTATATATATATATATATATATATAAAGAAATCAAAAACGTGGATAGGGTTCGACAGAGCAATATAAGCGCAGCCATGCGAAAGTAACCAATGAGAATCTACACTTTTTGAAAAGTGCCGCCAGTGTAGGTAACGAGACAATCTTCTTGTTACCAAATTAGCGCAGTTCTTTTGCTGAACGCAGCTATTGTCACCGGTTTTCGAAGTGTTTGAATATCGGAATCGTGCACGTGGCACTTGGCCTTCTACGAGGGCATAAAGCCACAAGGAAGAAGAAGAAGAAGTGCAGAAATTCACAACCCGAACCATCGATCTGTATCAATCAGCATCAATCCATTTTGATTGCTTGGGAATAAAGAATAGTGAAATTTTAGAATTCCTACGTTTTATTATAAAAGTTAACAAGTTTATATCGCCGGTTGGACGGATGAACGAGATGAAGGTGATGTGCTTCAATACGATTCCCAGTCCGTTGAAAAGGATGAGTTAATTTTTTTATCATATAATGAAGATCAGGTTACTAGTCATCACTTCCAACGAACACTTAAACCATCGATTATCGACGTTAGTGATGAAAGTGATCAAGACGATGGGAATAATATCGTCTGCGAGTTAGTAGATTAGACTTATTTTCTTGTTTATTACGCAAAAATTATGATCATAACATTAATTGTATATCATAAAATGTTTCAGAGGATTCAAGGCTCGAGGAAAATGTTAATTATACTCTAAGCGATAATGATAGCGTACATGATGAGGAACCATAACGATGGACATGAAATTAACAATGGTAACTAGAAACTTTTATTCTCATAGATATATATATTCTTAATATTATGCAATTGTGTCTTTATTCATGATTCAGATTCTGACAAATTAAATAGTCATGTTTTTAAAAATAAAGACAGTCCATCTGATGATAGAACAAAGAAAAAAAATGATAGTGAATTCTCAAGCACTTCTGAAGATTCTTATAGTAAATCAGCGTCAAATCTTAAGAAGGAAAGTCTAATAAAACATGAGTTTTCTGATCACGCTATGTCATTTGTAAAACAAGAAATTGGTGTTGGTAATACAGTTCCATTTACTGCACGAAGAAGAGTAACGTTAGTTTGCAATATGGAACAAATCAAAAGTCAATTGACTAAACCCAAGGTAATACCAACAATGAACATTTTGTTTTCTACAGTCTTTTTTGAAACAACACATCTCTTTATAGTTGCTGTTGAGTGCTGTCACTCGTGATTTCTTGCTTGATGGAGGAGAAAAATTGTGGCGGATTATATTTGGTTAACAAGAAGAATTGGCAAAACTAGCAGACGAACTAAAGAATTTGCCTTTGAGAAAACTAATGACTCTTCCTCAGTTTGAAAGTCTTGCAGGAACATCTAGCCAGATTCATTTTGTACAGAATTCCTACAAATTGGAGGTATTACTCCAACAGGTAAACTACTTGGCGAAGAAGCACAGGAAACTTTCGATCGAGAACGTGCATTGACCATAGAAAGACTGGAAGATCTTCACACATCCCTTGTACGTCCCACAGAAAATCAGGCAGCGCCAGATCCAAGATGACTTAAAGTTCCTTTAATGTTTCATCAGCAGCATGCTCTTGTTTGGCTTCTCTGGAGAGAGCAGCAACAACCTGCTGGTGGAGTTTTAGGTAAGAAAAAATGTATTCAGAAATATGGAATTCACAAGTAGTTGTCTCCTTTTGTGTTCTTTACTGTCCTCATTTTCTTATCTCTAGAACCTGATGATATGGGTTTGGGTAAGACACTAACAATGATTGCATTAGTGATGGCATTGCTGGCACGAGATAAACCTGATGATGCCGATAGTGACGATGGTGGCGATTATAAATCGATGTGTACGTAAAACGATAAAATATTCCTGCTGATAAATACATACCAAGGACTAATATTATTCATAAATTGAGCCCGCGGATTCAATAACGTCCTGAGCGCTCGAAAAACGGTATAAGTATTGTCTAACCGAACAAAAGCAAATGAAATTTTTTTTTCTAAAACCCATGATATACGCCGGAATTAATTTTTTTTCTCGAAAACCGTAAGTCGTATAAAAAACTTTTATCAACATAAAAGATGCGGTTGATTATTCTCTGTAAAACAGTATTTTTTATATTATGGTTTTTAGAAACAAAATTTTCGATGTGCTTTTGTCCTGTTGGACAATACTGATACCGTCTTTCAAGCTTTCAGGACGTTATTGAATCCGCGGGCTCAATTATAAGTTTACTTGTGTGGCTAGTGCATAGGGGAGGAAAGCTTGTTGTTTGTCCTGCTTCTTTGTTGTCGCAATGGGAAGGAGAGGTGAATAATCGTTGCAAGCCTGGAATTCTATCATTAAAGGTTTACCATGGAAACGCTCGAGAGACTGTTCCAAAACGACTGACACAAAATGGTATGGTTATAAAGACTTATCACCTACTTTCCAGAGAATATAAAATCCATTCTGTACTTTTTAAGGTAGATCGAGGAGAGTGCATCACATTAAATTTTCTGTTAAATTCAAAATACTAAATTAAAATGATCCGTTCAATTTCAGATTCACTGGGAGAGAGTGATTCTTGACAAGGCACACTAATAAGAAATCACAAAAGCCAAATATCAGAGTCTGTTTGTGAGCTCGTAGCACGCAAGCGTTGGGCATTAACAGGGACACCGATTCAGAATAAAGAAATGGATGCTATCCTTAAATTTCTGAAGTGTTCTCCATTTGATGATCTGCGAGTATGGAAGTGGCTGGGTGGATAATAAAGATGCAAGTGGACGACAAAGATTAGCCACGTTATTTTATCGTTTTACGTACACATCGATTTATAATCTTTATCATCGTCACTATCGTCATCGTCAGGTTTATCTCGTGCCAGTGATGTCATCACTAATGCAATCATTGTTAGTGTCTTGCCCAAACCCATATCATCAGAAAATGAGGTAAGTAAAGAACACAAAAGGAGACAACTACTTGTGAATTCCATATTTCTGAATACATTTTTTCTTACCTAAAACTCCACCAGCAGGTTGTTGCTGCTCTCTCCAGAGAAGCCAAGCAAGAGCATGCTGCTGATGAAACATTAAAGGAACTTTAAGTCATCTTGGATCTGGCGCTGCCTGATCTTCTGTGCGACGTCGTACAAGGGATATGCGAAGATCTTCCAGTCTTTCTATGGTCAATGCACATTCTCGATCAAAAGTTTCCTGAGCTTCTTCGCCAAGTAGTTTACCTGTTGGAATAATACCTCCAATTTGTAGGAATTCTGTACAAAATGAACCTGGCTAGGCGTTCCTGCAAGACTTTCAAACTGAGGAAGAGTCATTAGTTTTGTCAAAGGCAAATTCTTTAGTTCGTCTGCTAGTTTTGCCAATTCTTCTTGTTAACCAAATATAATCCGCCAGAATTTTTCTCCTCCATCAAGCAAGAAATCACGAGTGACAGCACTCAACAGCAACTATAAAGAGATGTGTTGCTTCAAAAAAGACTGTAGAAAACAAAATGTTTATTGTTGGCATTACCTTGCGTTTAGCCATTTGACGTTTGATTTGTTCCATATTGCAAACAAACGTTACTCTTCTTCGTGCAGTAAATGGAACTGTATTACCAACACCAATTTCTTGTTTTACAAATGACATAGCGTGATCAGAAAACTCATGTTTTATTAGACTTTCCTTCTTAAGATTTGACGCTGATTTACTATAAGAATCTTCAGAAGTGCTTGAGAATTCACTATCATTTTTTTTTCTTTGTCCTATCATCAGATGGACTGTCTTTATTTTTAAAAACATGACTAATTAATTTGTCAGAATCTGAATCATGAATAAAGACACAATTGCATAATATTAAGAATATATATATCTATAAGAATAAAAGTTTCTAATTACCATTGTTAATTTCATGTCCATCGTTATGGTTCCTCATCATGTACGCTATCATTATCGCTTAGAGTATAACACTTTCCTCGAGCTTTGAGTTGCTACGCGGTTTTCAAATTTGCACCGCACTTAAAAATGTTTCAACAATAGGCTTTTTCAATAGTTCTTGAGAAGTTCTACAGTTCCCGGTCTCGTTCTAAGGATTACTGTGGGAACCAGCGTTGAGGAAGCGGAGAACCTCTGCCCGCCAAGCTACTCGTTCGTGTTCACGTTTAGTTTGTCTACGACGGGATTCGCATTGTCGACGGAGGCGATGATCACGAGAACCTACTTCCAGACTCGTCGCTACGATTCAGCACCATGCTTTTGGTGTCGCCTAAAACCGTAGCGTTGTGCATCTCCCTCCTCATCTCTAAAATTGGCTTCTAAAAACTCGAGCCACCAGCAAACCTACTCTTCTCCGGTAGTCTGCGGTAGTCTGTTCAGAAATCGATAGCGCAGTGCCATCTAGAGTAAAAGTCATTGTCGCGCAAACGTCAAAATCGAATAAATAGTCGTCTGTAACAGCGTTCGAGCAGACGTCACGATTCTGATGACGGGGTGAGAATGGGGCGCGAGGAAGTGTCAATTTGATTATCGTTGGTCATCGACGTTCGGTGTACGCGAATTGTGATTTAGCAACGAACCACCGATGGTTGTCAAATTGCGGCCGGTGATATTCGTGGGTGCCTCAGGGCGGCGAGATAGGCCGCCTTTTTAATTTCAAGGGAGGAATGACGCTGGAGGATCCCTTCTTTGTCGTCAAGGAGTAAGTTCACAAAATGGGGCTTGGATTGTCTTTACGTATCCAACGACGTATCACTCATGCCCTAGCCTTTCGGAGTATCGGATAATATAATTGACAAATTGTATATTATCCAATTGTTACGGTCGAAGGATATTAGGATCTTACCCTTGTGGGTCATGGAATTTTCTTGTATATACATATACATGTATATATCTATACGTCGCTAGTATAAAATTATAGCAGTTCTTGCCGCGTGAAAAAAAATGAATTTTACTTTATTGTTCTTATTTATTCTTATTCTTTAATACGCAATGTTTTTATCAAGGATTGTAATTCCAACGTAGATATTCAATTTTATTCGTTTCTTTGCATGGGAATATCATAACGCGATAACCCGCAAATCTTCGTATTGTCTTCTACGAGTTGCAACATATGAACTTGTATATGGCGCAGCTTCCAGCGAACGGAGGCTTTACAATTGCATGTATATAAGGAGGATCATTTTACTTTAGCGAGGTGTGCAAAGCTTTGAACAAGACTCGAGGATTGTATGGTCGTTGGACTGAGCTACAAGATGTTACGGTCGTTACTCCTACGATAGCTGGTGGTCTTCCTGTTTCCCGCGAAGAGTTAGAATGGACAACCACTGAATTAAGAAACGCTCTTCGTTCCATCGAGTGGGATCTCGAGGATTTGGAAGATACAATCTATATCCTTTCTATATTTGCTTTCGAAGAATTACGTTGTACTTAGTCCTCGTTTTGTACGGGAAAATAAGTAAAGAATTGTATATTTTCTATTAACGCCTTGACCTCCTTGCACGTATCGTAGAGAAAAATCCCACGAAATTTAAAATTGACAACAAGGAGTTAACTATCCGGCGGAACTTTATCGAACAAACACGTGACGAAGTCAAGGTAAATGGGTTTACAAGAATATACAGTGATGATAGATGAATTTTAAATTGTAACGTGCTCGTGAATAAAATAAGAATTTCATTTCTCGTCGTTTTGTAGATTATGAAAGACAAGATGAACTTAAGCAGAGGAAGAGACCGCGATCGTACCGCAAGACAGGTTTGTTTCAATTTAAGATCTTGTTATAGTAACTTTCCCTTGGGACAACGTGTTATCGGTTGATGGAATAAATATTCGTTTGTATGATAAGATAGAGGGTAAGAAGCTCAGGATAATGGTATTTACTACGATAACATTAGCCAGTATGATTTGTCAATCATTCAATTCATACGATCCGGTCTTTTATGTTGCTAGATAAGAGAGAGAGCCATCTGTGTCACTGATTATTATACTACTTCGTACTTTCGTCTTTCGAGTTAAAAACTTAAACTTCATAACCTAATATGGAACTGTCAAATATCCTATTAATTTTGAAGAACTATGACATGGATTATTTCAAATAGAAACTTTTGTTTGAATTTGAAATCGCTTGGGAATTGTTGAAAGGATTTTTATAATGGTGTACATGGTAATTTAAGTGGTTATATAAATTGTCTTAATGTTAGGAATGACAAGAGTTTTTGAGATGACTGTGAATCTGATTTTTGGTTTTGTTTTAAAATGTATTATTGAATGTGGAAAAATAGATTGTTTATAGTTGTGGGTTTTATTGCGCAGCCACTTTTGGATAACAGCCCTGCCAGGGTTCCTGTCTCTCATGGCACAACAAAATATAGCAAGTTGGAAAATGAGATTGACAGTCCAAATCGGCAGTTTTTGGATGACACCTTGCTGCAGCAGAATAGCATGATGCATCAGCAAGACGAACAGTTGGATATGATTGGAGAGAGTATTGGAACCCTCAAAACAGTATCCCGCCAAATAAATTCTGAATTGGATGAACAGGCTGTGTATGTTTGATATCATTCTTTTAGCAAAATTTTTTTAGCATTCGTTTAAGTGTAACTACTGTACTCTAACTTTCAGTATGCTGGATGACTTTGGGAATGAGCTGGAAGTTACCGACTCAAAATTGGACGCAACTATGAAGAAAATGGCTAAGGTTCTCCACATGAGCAATGGTAATTATGATAACTACATTCCCGCTCCTACTACTTCTTCCTCTACCGTCGAGGAACTTGTTTCTAAACCATCTTCTCTGTCTTCTTTATCAACTACTTTGACTAATTGCTTTTTATGCTCTGGCGAGTAATGTTTATAAGAATTATACAACATGATTCTTTGGAATATTATGCATAGAGAATACTTATTTGAAACACGTTATGGTAAACAAAATTTGAGATGCACTGGCAATGTAGATACTATTTTTGTTTTAAGTTCTGTTTAACTATTCTTTAAAGAAAATCACATAGTACTCCATTATCCAATTTACCGATACTCACATGTTTCCGTTAAATTCTCTACAAATGCATTAACGTTATTAATTTAATTCAAATGAGCTAAACGTATCTAGGAACACATGAATTATGAAAATATTAAGAAAAAATTACGCTATTAATATCCCAAAGCTAATATCTCCTCGTACTTCACTGTCGATACTCTAATGTCCCAAAAACTGTTTCGCGCCTGTTACTATTTATTTTTCAAAACGGTGCAATCTCAGAGGAATATATATTGTTAAATAAATCTTATTGAAAGCTAAAACGATTCAAGAATATATTGAATTCATACAAATGTATGTAATTTAGTAAATGCTATATGAAACCTATGCCAAATTATTTATCAAGCAGGGATAAGTATTTATGTCCAACAAAAAGAAGTACCATGGACCAGTAATAAATGATGCTAGTTATTTTGTCAGTGATTATTAAATCCCAAATAGTTATTGAGTAATACATAACTTTTCAAAAGTCAATGACTCACAGAAGAAAACTTATTATGACTGTAAATAGACATCCCTATGAACTATACCTCTTCAATCTGTAAAGCAGACCTTGAAAAGTTCACTGGTTGTAATTGTCTATAAGATGCGACTGCTACTCGTAGCAGACATTTATTGTTGAGGGAATTTGTGACGATATATTAACTTAGAAACTGTTGTAGCTGAGATGTGGAAACACTATTTATATAACCATTAAGTAAACATTAACGTTACTTCTGTACGTCGATAAAGGAAATTTAACAATTAACAACAGTAGTGTGTAACTAACAAGAGAAACTAGTTCTCGTAATCGACCAGTTGTGATGATAGATTTGACCAATAAAATCTGAGATCTAGTTTACTCGTCAAAGTATCTGTGGTAATACCTTCGTTATTTCACAGGTAATTTAACATAACACCCTTTAATTATTACAACATGATAATTCCACAAGAGGTTAAGTTTACAAATGTTAATTATTTTTCTCATTATTTAATGTTTTACATTAAAACTCTTATCCAAGGTCCAAATAATATCAATCTGTCAGAAAGTTATGCTTCTCTCCTTACCATCATACTGCAGCCATTAAATAGAATATCAAAATAAAATGTTGAAATAGTTTTACAAGTGGCGCATGTGATGTTACTTTCCGTTTGTTTTAGATCGGAGACAATGGGTAGCCATAGGAGTGTTGACTGCTATATTGGTATTTCTAATCATTTTGTTTATAATTAAGTGAATCATTTAACTTCGCAGAATGAACGTAAGCGATTGATTCTCTTTTTCTTAGCATTTAATATAATCTTAGTAGGTTAAATTTCATTATACCAGCATATTTATTTATTACGGTACTACTATTTTAACACCAATGAAAATAAACACTTATAGTTACTATATAAATGATCGTATGTTCTGTAAATGCTCCCTTGCGCTAACTCAAAAGCCATTAAAAAATTTGCCAATGTATTATTTTTGCTTCGGTTAACACTTTCAATATAATGGATTGCTAGCACGGTGTCAATTATACAATGCTTTCAGAAATTAGAGATGCGCAGGTACTCACATTCTTTAAACAATTTCTCCAACCAGCACAATTACCTCTTTAACATTCTTCTTCTTTTTGCTCAGTAGATCTTCGCCACTTCCTCCTAAAGCCCTTGTAAAAATTTAACTATTTAATTAAGATCAAATACGTGAAAGGATATTATCGTCCAATTGTAATATATCTGCTAATTGTATGATCAATGTTTTCGTTGAACCTTCAATTACAAAACGAATGTATCTTCAAGGTACTTGTGAAGTGCCAATATTTATTGTATAGACGAATTCATACGATCCTGCAGTACGTTAAAATTCTTTTATTCTCGTAATGTCCTCCGCTACACTTTGTACTACGCTAAACTATAAAAGTGTTCTATTATATTATTTTATATAAGTAAAAAAGAAGAAGCTTCGAAAAAATCGTTACGCTTCGTAACATCGATACGACAAAATTATTAAATGATTCTACTGTAAAGTACTTTTTCTTTCTGAGGTACGCACAGTCTCATGATTTAGCTCTTGAATATTTAGAGTAATATTCATTATTGGCGTGCTTGCGAATTACCTGTTATATGAAAAACTCTTAATCTCTTTGTAATCGGGATATAGAATCGCCGTTACTTTATCCGCGCACGGTTATAAAAACGAAATATACGATAGCTCTTGCACTGTTTCCTTATTGCGACTCGCGTAAACCGTTCGTATCAAAAGTATGGCTAGCGATCAAACTGTTTCTACGATCAAAATCTTTGGTATAACGTTCATTGTATTGCAATCGTTTTGCACCATATTAATGTAGCCGAGCTCCAAAGAAACATGAAAACACTTTCTGTTTAACCGACACGTTAAATAAAATAATCTAGTTGTAAATGTACAAATAAAACAGTGTTATTAAAGGAATATTATTGGTACAAATTTGATTGTGCCGCGTTTTACGTACGTAACGGATAGATACGTCTAGGGCTCTAGACGAACACGCTTGTAGCAATCCGTCGGCAACGCTTTTTTAATGTCTTCTATATTTTCCACTTCGATTCGAAGTCTGTTGACTTCGTCCTCATAATTCTTGACCCATTGGGTCTGCAAATTTTTAGCATCAGTCAGCGCTCGAATTCTCTGATCCAAGTTGGCAGCTTCTATTTCCTTTTCAGCAGCTACCAATCGCTGCTCCAACAAATCCAACTGTTTTTCGTCTAATTGTAATATCAATATACTTTTAATTACAATACTCTTTGTATGAGGACGCTTCTTCTTTTTTTTTTTATTGTAAAACCACTTACCAATCTCTGGAAGTGCCTCGAGCTCTTTCATAATTTCTGTCACTTCAGCCAATGCTTTATCCACTTGTTGTGTTGCGAGTGTAACGTTTGTCTTTGTTTGTCCAATTTTATGATTTGCCTAAGCAATTGAGGTTTTACGAATAAAATATTTTTTAACTGTATTCTGTATTGTGGTATGATACAATTATGCACTTACATCGCTTGTGGCGTTACCCTCTTGCGCTACTTGGATTTCGTAACGCTTTACCGCGGCTTCCGTTTCCGTTACTCTGACGTGTAACTTCTCTGCTTCGTTGCCTAAACTTAATGCTTCGGATTTTGTTTTATTGGCTTCTAATCTGATAGCATTTGCGTTGGCGCTTGCTATGTCGGCATTTAGCTAGGAGCGTGTAAAGCAAAAGTTTAATTAGGTTTTAAGACAGCCTATATAAATACCCAGTGATGCTTACCTGTGCGTCTTGTGCAATATTTCGTGCATTCACAGCCTTCTCCTGGGCGCCATTTAGAATCTTTTGGGTCTCGGCACTCTTCTTATGGGATTCATCCACCAATTTCTGAATTTCATCGATACCTCGCAGTGCCTCTTGAGCCTTGATTTTTTCTCGTTGTACCTCAGCGTCAAATTCTAAATCGAAATTGATTATAATTTAGCGAGCATTCAGCAGGATTACATTGACGGTAATAATTGATATTTACAAAGACTAAACGTACCGCTTAACTTTTCCAAAGTCTCCTGAGCTTCCTTCAGAGTCTGATCTCCACGGTTCACAGCATCATTTGCTTTCTCGTTAGCCTTGTCAACCTCAGCCAGCAATTCGGCAGTTGCTGCTTGCTGATCTTGTGCTCGGGTTAATAGATCTTCCGTTTTCCTGACTTTCTCACTCATTTCGTAAATCAGATCCTCGTTTTCCTGAAGCAGCAGCTGAGCCTGCTCCTTTATTCTTAAGCCCTATGATTTCAAACACATCGTAGGAATACCTTTGGGGTACATCTGATAAACGGTAGCAGTAAGACTGATAAGAAAATTGATAATATTTACCTCGTTACTAACTGCTTCCACTTTCTTTTGCAAATCCTCGATGTCTACCGACGGAACAGCTACGTTGAGTAATAAAATATCTAATGATTCTTGCAAAACAGCTGCTGACTTTTCCGCTGCTATGTTACTCAGTTCTTTGACTTCAGTTAGACGTTCAGACAAAAGTGTCAGCTCATTTTCCAAAGACTTGATTTCGTCGCTGAAACAAAATTGAATAAATAGTAATGCTCTACGTTGTATCAAACAACTTTTGTTTATAAAGCACAAAGTGATACCTGATGTTCGAATATTTTGAAATTGTCATCTTTGCCAAATCATAAGCCTCTATAGTGGTATTGCGAACTCCTTCCGCCAGTACCTGAATCTTTTTCGCCTCGTTGGTATTTCTGAAGGAGAAAGATAACGTTAAGATGAAAAAAAAAAGAATTAAGTTTGCGTGAAAGATAGATTATCAAATTCACGTACCCTTCTGCCAGTATTCGAGCTTCCTGAGCGATTTCAGTCATTTGCTGATTCTGCTGGCCAACTTGTTCAGCATGTTTCCTAGCATCTGCCAACGCGGTAGCGCCGTCGATTGCCAAATAACTCTCAGCTTCCTGATTCGCGTTGATAATATTAATATAAAAAAATTTGCAAATCAACCTTTTCTTTTCAATGATTCTAAACTCACGGTCAGCTGTTCGTGTATTTTATCCAATAGTTTCTCTGCCTCGTCGATACTCAATAAACCTTCCTCGGTGATAGCCCCCGCGTCTTCAGCAGTCGATACGACGTTTTCTAATGTCTCTTCTATTTCACTCAGCTGTTCATTTAGCTCGCCCAGTTGTTCGACCAGAGTTTTGTTCTCATCTGTTAACACAAACTCATTATGAATATTACCCGAGTAAAAAAATGTATAAATAATTCAAAACTTACTTCCAGATCCCTGCTTGGCTATCTGCAACAACGTGTTCACTCTATTCTGAACGTTTTTCAGTTCTTTCTCAAAGTCAGTATCCTTTATCACCGTGGGACTGCTGTTAATTTTCCTCAAAGTTTCTTCCAACTCAGCTAAACGTGTTCTATGCGCGTTCGTAGCGTCTTGCACAAGATTGTAACACGGTGGACAATCTACACAACCATCTTGCCTGTTATGCTTGTTCTCCTTGCACCTGTCGCACTTTCTTCCTTCCACGTTGGTCAGGCACTAGAATATTTTTCAATTGTAAATAATGTCAAGTGCGTTAATCCAAATTTCAAATAGATTCATACTCACGGGACACTGGCCGTAGGCATCGCACTGTAAGTCTTGCGATCCAATTTCGTCGCACTCACAAGATTTACAACCTTCGCGACTAAATCCATAACGAAGTGGACGACAAACGTCGCATCTCTGTCCAGTTACTCCTGGTCTGCATTGACATTGTCCGGTAACGACGTCACAGGTACGATTGTACGAACCTTCGGGATCACAGTTACACGCGGTACAACCCTTGAAAGAATTTTTTTTCAGGTTACCGATACTTTTCCTATTACAGTTGTAGACTAATTTAGTATCGTTAAACAAAAAGATAAGACAAGTACCTCCCCACTGTTTATCTGATAATATCCATCTTCGCACTTGTCACAATTTCTACCAATTACATGTGGCTTGCACGAACAGTGTCCGCTGATTTGTTGACACGGTGCAACACTTCCATCTTCTGACTCAAGAGTTCCCGCTGCATAACATTGACACAACTTGCATCCGTCTTCCTTGCGCTCGGACAAGGCGTCCCCGTAATATCCTGGAAGTAGATGCACGTGACAATTTTGCTTCGTCCACCAAACAGTCGGTATACAATCAACGAAATATATCACGTACCCGATAAGCATTCCTCGCAATAAAATCCAGCAGTATTGTTCACGCACTTCAAACACTCTCCTGTTTGGTGATTGCAATTTCGAATAGCGTTCAAGTCGATGTTATTATTGCACTCGCAGGGTCGGCACGCAATGCCCAATTCTGGATTTCCAAAGAAACCATCCGAGCACATTTCGCACCTGGCACCTATTAAATACATAATAATATTTTTTTATAATGCACAAATAACAAGGGAGTTTGATTTCTTATGTTTGACGCATACCTGTCCGACCCACGGGACATGCTAGACAAATTGGATCAGGGCTGTTACCCAACAGAGTGCATGGTCCATTGTCTGGACATGGACACGGTTTACAGTCGTTTGACGTTCCCTTCAACGGATAACCGTAGTATCCACGACTACAGTACTCACAGTTATCTCCGGCAGTGTTATGTTGGCAAATACATTGACCTAGAGCCGATATTCAACATTGAGATTACAGAGAGACTGTAAGGAACATTTTATAAATTTAATAGTCATCAAGTACCGGTCTCGGCCTCGCAAATGTCAGCGTGACCGTTGCAGTTGCATGGTACGCAAAGGGCGAATGGTCCTCCGCCGTTCGAATGATCGTGATGAAAACCAGGCGCGCAGGATTCGCAAAACTGTCCTACGTAACCATGCGGACACTGACAGTGCTCCACCCAGTCTGCAGGTTCTCCAGCGGCACCACGACGCGCTGTTTCCAGATGAACGTCGTCCAGGAATCCTCTGCCTGTAAAACAAGATGAAAATATAATCCTTGAAAGTCACGAAGGCGTCTGTTTCTAAGACAAGACATTAAACTTTTCTTTTTACCTTGGTGAGTGTACGTTCCACGGATTTTTATAGCAGTCAAGTTTGACAGTATTGAGATAAATTCTCTTGCTGATAATCTTGGCTCCCACTCGTAATCCAGATGTTCGTGTAATCTGAATTTATACTCTTGAGCCTGTAAAGTAACGTACGTTATATCAGACATAAAAAAAAATCCACGATTACAATAATTTAACGAAATATAAAATATAACACGTACAGTTACCGTCGGCATTCTGTTTCCTTGGCCGAAAATTGGCTGTGTTATCTGCTTTCCGTTTGACCCTATAAGAATGATGTCGCGCGCTGTGGGAACCGGTCCGGTCTCTCCGATTCTCAAAGTAAATGATAAATCTTGATTGTAAGACGCTCTTTGATCGCCGAGGAATCTGTCTGTAAGATATAAAAATTGATATTATTAATTCTACGAATTTCAAAGAGGCAATCGAACCAGTCTTATGTCATACCGAGGACACAGTAGTTACATACCTGGTGCTACGAAATAGACATTGTCACGACCAGGCGCCGTTACCGATATAGTTTGAGTAAGAGGATCGTAGTGCGGTTGGAAAGAATTTCCGGCAACATCCGCAGACCATTTTTCAGTTCCTCTAACGAATAAACTCTCGATCGCGACTTTAGCGTAGCCCGAGGCTGGGCTGCACACGGAGGAATGTCCGTAGCAGAAGCAAGGTGTACAACCGAATTCATTTTCAGAGGCAAGATTGAAGTATCCTGGTCGACATCTGTACACAAAATAAAATATAATTAAATATTTCTTTTCCTTTACTTCCTTCACATTCGCCACCCTATACGTACTCTCTGCAACGTTTTCCCTCTACATTTTCCTTGCAGGCACAGACTCCTGTCTCTGAATCGCAATTCGGCGTGTTGTCGAACGATCCTGGAACGCTGCACTCGCAAGACGTGCATCCTAGTGAACCAAAGTTGTAATTATTTTGCGCACAACGATCGCACTTGTCCCCGGTGACGCCTGGCTTGCACTGACACTTTCCTTCGCTGTTGCACTGAAGACTTCTCGATCCTGTGGACACAGATTCGAAGTCAGTCACAGAAAACGTGAATCCGTCAGACCTAACGTACCCATTTCAACGCAATTACAAGACACGCAATAATCGTCCTCGTGCCGCTGATAGAAATTCGCGCGACAGTGTTCACAATTCACTCCGTCGCGATTGTCATTGCAGTCGAGACAGTGTCCGCCGTGACCCGTTGCCTTGTAGAGTTCCTTGTCGAAATAGCATCTGTCCGAATATCCATTGCAGTTGCAAGCTAAAACACAGAACAACGAAGGATAAGTTTTAAACGAAAAATAATCGTACGCATAATTATTATCGAATTTTCGATAAATAATACCAATCGCGTATAGCGGATCACTCACTGGACTCCGAGTACCAAGAAAATCTACGATCCCAGCGATGCGACGTGCCAACGTAATTTATTAACGTGAGTAAACTCACTAATCTGATCGTTAATGGCATCACGTTAATTAATTAAAGTGCTCCGGATAAATTCATGAAAAACATTATCCGAGTCGCTAAGAGAAGACGAATCTGCATAATTAAAATTTTTTAAAAGCCCATGGATTACTTTGCTGGGATATTTAAAATTTAAAGGACGATATAAAAATATTTCCGGACTATCTCGTCTAATGGTATTTCGAGTACTGAGCTCGGTATACAGAAAGGAGCATCATACCCGTACGCGAACGATCCCCACTTGAAAGCAACCAAGCAGCGAACGTAGAAGGTAAAGCTGGTTAGGTAATGCCGACGTGAACACCGTGGACGTCTTTACAGGGCGATCAAAAAGACATCGTCCGAGTTCTAGATACGCGAGGGAGATGATCCTCAAAGTGAAAGAAGCTCTAGGAGGGGCAGCGTGCGCGAGACCAGCATCCAAGACATAGGTTTCGTTTTGCGTTCCGACATGAGAGCCAATAAAATTAAAGAGTAAGAAACTAAGTGGTCTCGATGAAAAAAAATTCTTCGACTCATTCAGACTGGCTAATTCTTCTTTATATAAATTCCTCTTCTTCGTTCCAATTACTTGGAAACGGATCGGTCTCTGTCTTCGCATCCATATTCAGTAAAGGGATCCTTGTGCCACGAGGATGTATATCAAGGAACGGCAGAACGATCGTACTTCGCAGAGAGATCGGTATTAACTTTTTGATTAGAGTAAATAAGTATATCCTTAGCCTCGGGAGCGGTTGCCGATTTACCGGGCCGCGCTTTGATCTCGTGTTAACGAAGGTCGGGCGCTTCTTTCGGGGCACCGTGTATAGAAACGTGAGAAGTGAGTCTTTGGAAAAGCAGGTTTCTCGAGTCCCACCTACTCATTGCTCGGGGCACTGGCCCTCAAACATATCCTTCCGCCTTTTACGTAACCTAGTGACACAAGAAGTTCGTGCGGATCTTGAACAAAGGTCCAGGATAACTGTACCACTTAGCAAGCTGTTATCATTTGTATTTTAATCCTTGGCGATAACTATGTAAAAAGTATTCAAAATTCTGAACACAATGAACACAGATATGCTCAAGAAATGTATCCAAGGCATTACGTCGAATAGGATATAACCCATAAATCACTCTTTGGTAATAAGACGTGACTGCATTCCGCAGTTTCTCCATACACTCCTCTCCCAGTACCGTATCGAAAGGTCAATGATTAAACGGCCCTTTAAAATAATCACCGGTAACCATATCGAATCTCACGGACACCCCATAGAATCAGGTTCGCTGTACCCCAGAAAGAAAGAACACGTATGCAAGATGCGTAGCGGCGGCGTCCACAAAGAAATTGGCTTGCCGCAAATGGAAGGGAATCCTTTTATTTTATTAGTCACCATAACCACGGGGTTCCCTTTGTCAATATCTTCAAGGTATTCTCCACCAAGACCATTGCACTTATGTAAATACGTAAGCTCGGATCCTCCTTGATACGTAAGAATGCTCCAAGGACACGGTTGGGGGGCGAGCATAATTCAAGAAGCGATCAATTCCTGCGAACTGGTTGGTCCGTGCGTGTGTACTGGAAATAAACTCCACGTATGCTTGTGGGAAAATACGTATCAGCTGAGGGCAGACTCGAGGAATATAACGCATGAGAAAATGTTTTGCGAGCGTCGCGACCTGCATGTTTATACAGAGACCCCACCTACCAAAGTGTACAGTCTACGCAGCTATTCCAGCCTCTTGGTCAACGCCATATTAGGCGGTGTCTCACAATGGGGTTCTAAGCCAGCGAAGCGTGGTTGCCGTCCACGTAAAATAATAGACAGATAAAAGCAAACGTCTCGCCTCGATAAGAAGATCAAAAGTAGTAAGGCCATTTCTATGTGACTGGTAAACCTGGTCGGTGCTGTTAATATTTTTAAAATCATTCCTTGTGTATAATCCTTGTTATGGCTGCTGAACTAAAGTACTTCCACGGCCGTTAACGTTGATAAGAGCTATTCATGGATAAAGATACTCACGCTGACATTCGTGTGCATCCGTGGTCGTAGCTCGTCCCCAGGGCGCGTCGTTATAAAATGGCAAACACTCGTTACAGTCAGGACCAGCCGTATTGTGCTCGCAGCTATGAAACGTCAACGAAGTTAGTCATTGTTCATTTAAAAAAACGTTAAGTCTGTGAATCTTATACTATATCTTTGTCCTCTTAGAATCTTTATTATCAGTCAGCCGATTGCTCGAGGATAAATCTGATTGATTAATGAGAAAGCTAACCGGCATACACGTCGAGTCCTTCCGTCTACACTGGTACTGTTCACGCATTCTCCAGCGTGGCCATTGCAGGCACAACGTGCACCGACAGCCACATCAGCTATGGCGTAATAATAGGTTTTCAGTACTTGGTCGTCGCCGAAGACCTCATCACCGAAAGTGTTGAGTCTGTCCAGGGTGATCCTCAGGTCAGTAGCCTGTACCCATTCCTAAAGGGATGATAAAGATCCATGAATATTACAGACCGTTCGAAAAAGCTAGTAATACTTTTTAATTTTTTCAGTATTAGGCCCATACCTGTAACTCTGGATTGGACTCAAAGTTGTACGCAGAAGGTCGACCCTCCAGAGTGGAAAACGCAACGGTTCCCTTGGACAAAGGTGATATATCCGAATACTCAGACGTGCACAGTACACGAGTGTCATCTCCACGAGTAGTTTCCTTAAAATCAGGCAATCCATACGTGTCTCTGCACGTGGCTGAATAAAACTGATAAGGCTGCCATGGTGACTTTTCGTTCTTCCTCTTGAAGATGCCCCAGCTCTCAGGACGTGGAGATTCGAACAGCACTCGAACGTAGGTAATATCGAAGGTCTTTCCTGGGGTAAAAATAATACAATCAATAAATACAATGCATAGTTCATAAAATTAACGTGTTATAAAAAATCCTTGCAGAGTTTCATAATCGCGTTACGCCACTGCAATACCGTGAAGCCGCAGGGTTGCAGCAGCCGTATCCCCCATGAATGGACATGTGGCTCGCAGCCGTTGAAGTTAACTGCTATGCACATACAAGAGTGCTTTCATCGTTGAGATAATCATCTTAAAGAGTCTTAAAAATCTATCTACGAACGCCGGAAAGATTATCCATCTCTCTATAGAATTCATATAGGGATTTTCTTTTAGGCTGCAGACACACTGCATTCTTGCACCTTCTGCTACAAAGTCGACACAGAATCTGTGCGTTCGAGCGCATAACTATCCGCTTTGAGATAATCATCTCAAAAAATTCGATCAGAGCATGGAGGCTGGAAGATTTATTCCTGTCTTGCATTCGGTTCGCCTTGTATGCTTTATCGGTTTCCCCATGGGCAATATCGCCTTCTTGTGATTGGTCGGATCCTGACTGGTTAAATGATCTTACAAGATAGAAGAGCAATAGAATTGCTAATTGGATATAACTAGACTTTAATAATAGATTCGATAGTCTAATGCTCCATGCTGAACCATCTAACAGATGCTGTTAAGACTATTAAGCGTTGCTTCCCGACGCGTAACGGAATCGCTAATTAACAAATCGTACAAGCTACCTGGCCTGAGTTTATGCATTCAAACCAGTTCCCAGTACGTTTATGAGCATCGGTATGTCTGGGGATCTTTATTCTTCTCGGTTTTCTTACCAGCCCACTATTCCGTGGGCGTTTTATACTCGGAATTTAATTCTTTAACTTGGCAGAAGTCTACACGTTACGCCTGCTTCGGGCACTGATTTCGGATCAAGATAAAATTTGATTATTTCTTAATAAAATTAATTAGCGCTTAACATATGATTATGGTAGATACTTAAATAATTTTTTTAATCGTGATAAATATATTATTTTGAGAAATAAGTTACACGACGCTTCTCTTGAATTTATATATATGATAATAAAAGACCAGTGTAGTCTAATCGAATTATCACAACTATTATTCGCGTATCAAGAGATAACATTTATTGTTATGTAATATGCAAAGACTCCGTAGACAATTTATATTTTCCATAAGCGTACGGGTAATCGTTATAATAAAAATTATCAACTCGCTCGCAAGTCCAGATAGTCAGGTTATACTGTCGTAGAGTTCAAAAGTTCATCGTGGGCACCCTTTCTCGAGGCTCTTGATGAATGGGGCACTCTTCAGCGTATTCACGAACACGCGAGTGTTTATTATCTATTTCGAATAATCTGACCTAATGAGGAATCAGGTTGAGACACTTTCATTTCGCTGGATTCGATAGAGACTCCTCCTGATATTACAGAGCTATATTATATCGAGTACTTAAACTTACAATGATTTTAAATCTTATTTTGAACGAAAATTAATATTAATTTCTAAGGCGATGAAAACGTACCAAGATGAAGCGTCAGGTTGACCTGATTTGGATATTCGATTCCTTCGTACATAGTTTCAGACTGCCACCATGTTGCATTGTCATTGTTATCGTGGTCTGTTAAGAAGGATGCTGGATGATCTCCAAATCGACAATAGGTACAGGACTTCCTTTGTACTCCCGTTTGCTTGCAATATTCTATTGGCACGTTATCTTGTCCACACGTGTTCGTCGCTTCCATGAGGACATAGAATGCCGCATTTTCAAACGGTGGTATACACCTCTGAAACACATTGAAATCTACTACTCACTAATCGCTTTTCTAGCTGAGCATTATCTTTGCTTGTTTACGAGCGACTCTCCATTATTTCAAAATACTTATTCGTACATCCGTTTTGTGCTGTATCTAATCTAAAATTCATGCAGTTACTTCAATGGCAGTACAAAGTCAGTAAAAAATTAAGTGCAGTGTTGCAAATCATATGAAAAAAAAAAGTTCCAATGTATCAGGGTCGTACTATTTTATTCTTCATTTACATTAAAAACATCCACGGGGATTCCCCGATTTGAATTGAGCGCCTTATGAAACGCACGTTCCGCGAGTAAAATTATGTCTTACGCCAGACGGGGAATCACAGTATCGATGTATCTCGATACCACGTAATCGTTGATCGAACGAGTAGCATTCGATTGCGCGGGAAAATTTACAGCGAGTGTATACACGACAAGAATATATGCAAAATAATTAAAAAAAAAAATGCAGAGAATTAAATCGACCGACGGTTTAAAATTATGAAATTCTTGGAGGCTGATATTATTAATCGATAATTCTATCATCCAGATTTACTTTTAGAAATAGTTGTCCAATGGTCAAATAAGATATGAATAGAAAAAAACCGGTACTTTTTGAAATTCCAGAGTACCCTGTCTAATCTCAGTTTGCAGGAATAATGATAATGGCCCACCCATAGTCACATAAGCAGCCTTAAAACTCTGCCACTAAGGATTTAAGCTCACAATGAGTTCCAAATGTTCTAGTAAACCTTAGGTTGGTATTACTGTGAAGTACAAGCAGGTAGCAATGCTGAATTGTACCCATTGAAAAACAAACGGCTGTCCCTAAAGCTTTTCAGGAAGCATTGAATATTCCCTGGAATTTCATGCAGATGTTCGGCGCGCGTCTGGCAAGAAGGAATACGTGGAGCCAAGTTGAGACGTTAAAGATGAAATAAAATACTAGAGATGAAAACTATCTCTAGGCTACTTTATCGTTCCCACATTATCATCGAAAGTTCAAGCAACTTCAAATCTCATGATAACCCTCAACCCTACGTCCCTACCAAAACTAAAAGTGAGTCGTCTAAAAATAATCTCACTCCTTTCCATGTGTCTACGCGAGCGACATGATTTTAGGCCGGCGCGACATAAACGGCACTGCATCCAAAAACACCTTGAATAAATAATTTACATTACATGAAATTATCACGAGTGTATTTCTTTTTTTTCTATTCCCTTTTTCCCCTCTAGTTTTCAGTCATGACGTTATCATCGACAACGATATCGTCCCCCACGAAACGTTCTCTCGCATCATTCAATTTCTTCAGCTACCATACAAGATTAATCTACAACTTCTACATTGCTGGAACCTGTATCTCAATATTTGCTTGGTATCGGCCAGTTCTTCGTATCAGAAGAATTTACATGGTTTAGTATTACCAGCTGCACGCAAGACTCGACATGCACGATACAGAGTGAAAAGATTCAAGCCGTTTGTCAGCTGCAGATCAAATATACAATACGAAACTAGTATAAGCATTAAAAGCCATCATATCAAAACCATTATATCTTGTCAAATTATAAAACTAACCTGTGCTCGTCCACGTTCATCGTAGCATCTGTCGTCGCCTCTATTTTGCGGTATCCTGTTGAATTGTTCGTCAGGCGTTGGATCGGGCTCAGCAAAAATACTGGCGAGACACACAGAAGCTACTAGGAAGACTCTCAGCATGATTCCGCAGTACATTTTTTAAGTGTTCAAAAAAAATAAACAGAAGAATCCCTGATGAACTAAGTCAGACTTAATTTCACTCTTTCTATTGCGTCAATGATCACCGTACACGCACTCGCGAATAACACTGAAGAAGGACACTTTCCCGATTTAATTTCTCGGGTCTCCCAGCACTATTTCCAATCCATCCGTCCTGAAGTTGCTGTGCGAAGTAATTTCGAGTTTACTGTCGGGGCCACATTCCGCAGAGCAACCACGAGCCTCCTCTTATCTGTCAGAGTTCATTAATCTTCGATTAACTTCGCTATTTAGGTGAGTTGTAACAGTCGAATGCATTGACAGATCTTTGCATCTTCTTGTCACATACACACATAAGATAGGTCAAGCATATAACTTTTTTGAAAACACGAAAAGAATCGTTATGCTTTCACAGCATATCCAATGCACAAAGAAGAAGTTACTAAAGGATGATTCAGATCCGTTAAGAGAAGACAAGTGAATTTTTTCAGTAAAAATAATACATCCATAGCTGTTAACTGATAAAATAAATATACATTGACTTTTCAATATTTAATACTATCTCAAAACTTTAGAAATTCTTATCCTCCCTTCGCGCTGATACAAATTTAAAACATTCAAAAGTACATTTCCGTTCCGCAGAGACAACCAATGATCTAAGCTCAGTAATACCAACATAATCGTCTGTAGATCGAACGTAAGCATAAAGTTGGTACGAATAAAGGGTCTGTTCCCGATATACTTTTAAGCACCCCAGAATGTCAAGTGTACGATATATATTTCCCAAGTGAAAATTTTCGAACTTGTCTAAAAGAAAATAGCACCCAAACAACGCTCGCTTCTTGTTCCCTATACCTTCACGCGATAGCCAAGCTCTACCAAATCCAATATACACTGGCAGTCTGTACTTCTCGCGTTGGAATAAGAAACAAGAAAAGCGCCTGACTCTGGTGCAGCTATTTCGAAGTTCCAAGTCTCGGAGCGTCCCTGCACACTCGGGACAGGGCGCCGAGAAACTAAGGACAACGCGAGTCACGAAAGAGCTTGCTCACGAAAGTAAAATATATATATACATTCGTACAGATGTAAGAGGATCTATATGTATACATACAGACACACATATATTTCCAAGATAGATCCTCGAGATCGTTTCTTCAACGTGTTACGCGCTGGCTGGAAAAGAAAGACCGGGTGCGCCCGTGTAACCAGTAAACAGTGTAAATGCACCACCGAGCAAAATATTTAAGACTATAGAGTCGTCGTCACGAAGCACTCACACACTTCCTCCGCCTAGCAGGCTACAACTGGGGCCCAGCCTCGAGACTGGAGAGCCCGGCTCTGCCTCTCTCACCCACTTGAGTCTCGGCTCCACTCTTGCCTCTCGACTCTTCCGATTGAAAAACCTTAACTCCCGGCTGGTGCTACTCACAGACGCACCAACCCTCGCTCGCCAGCTAACGCCTCTCGCTTTACTCTCTCTCTCTCTCCTGCTCTTTATCTACTATCTCTTTTTTCTCTCTTACTTCCCTCGTGGAAAATCTTCAACGCTGATTAACAACGCCTCACGGTACCTACGCCAGACCGCCCAATTCTTTCTCCTCGTTATTTTGACACAGGGAAGAACTTCTTGGTCGAAAGAGAAAAATTCATTTTTTGAAATATATTTCACCGTTCGGTAAATTAATTACGGTGGTAGCATTTCCGGGCATTTTTTTTTTTGAGTCCTAGGACGATTGGTGGGTTTTAGGTTTTATTTAGGAATCTGCTAAGGAGAAGCTTGTGCCATGGATGGTTTTATAAGCATGGTTCTTTGGGGTGTACGATTTTCAGAATTTTCTTTTTAAAAATGAGGCACTGGCTTCGGCAGAAATATTACAGAGATAGGATGGGGAGGTAGAGGTCGGATGTGCCTCGCGGCATGCGATACAGATATCTCTTTACCCGGAAACGCCGTGTGATACCATGAAACCACCCACGTGCCTAAGAATCGTCCTATCTTCCAAAGTTCAGTAGCATCGTCTCAATTCACATCGTTATGAAAGAGTCGCTCATTCAGTAATGCTCTAAATGAATTATGCGTTTGGAGTATCGGTACTTCAAAAATTGAAATAACTTAATAAAATATCTGTATTGCTGTGCCTGTTTACATATAATAATTTACAAATGAACACAACGCGTTTACGCGTGACGCATCATGAGTATATCGTACACAGATCTTATGATACCTAAAATTATCATTATCGTTAAAGATAGTTCAACTAAATTCGTCTATGGTAAACTTTACATTATATTACCCGATAAGTCATTAAATTCAATATCAAAATACCTTTTCAATTCCTCCAAACCTCTATATACATCTTTTACAGAGACTTTGCTCTCGTCGACAGCTCTGCCGTCGCGCTTTATCAAAATGGCATTCCAACCAGCGTTCTTCGCGCCCAGATAATCGTTCGCCAGTGTGTCCCCTATATGAACAGCCTCCTCCGGAAGTACGGTCGTCCCGTGTAGCTTCTTCGTGCGTTTGAGCGCCTCTTCAAAAATCGATGGATGCGGTTTCTCAATGCCAAGATTATACGAAGTCAGAACAAAGGAAAAGTACGGTCTGAGTTTGGTACTGACCAGTACAGACTCTAATCTCTCGTCAAAGTTTGATATCACTCCCATGATGATACCACGTCCCTTCAGGTAGTCAAGTAGCTCGATGACTCCGGGATACTTGTGCCAGCATCTGCTCGTACCATAGCATTTTATCAAGCTGCTCGCAACCTAGGACCGTGCGATAGCTAAGGTCATCGATAAAGAAGTTTCCGAGTCCACCGATACCGGCTAATCACCAGTAATCGGAAGTACCAGCAAACAGAATAGCTATTGCCGTGAAATTTAATAGTCTACCAAGAAAAAATCAAAGAAAAAAAAAATGCAGAAAACAGATAAGTAATCTAAACCAAAATACCAGTACCAATAATGGTGTACATGGATAGACGTCAAGAGACAATAAAAAAAAACAGTTGACAGACCTTTTCAAGCTTCGCGTCGCAGACCTGCTGATTCTGTTCCTTGAAGATGTTATAAACAATCGTCCGCCACCAATTTTCCCATCCAAGACCGGTATGTCTTCCGTATATCGGATGCTCCAAACTAAGTTTTTTAAAGTTACTTTTGAAGCTGCCCGCCAGTAGATTTGGATTAAGTAACAAGCCATGCTGCGAGCCAACCTCCGTGTAATGCTCCTCCAACTTTGTCATCAGCAGTGTCCCTGTCACGTCGAACGTTACTAGTTTTGGTCGCACTAACTTCAAAATCATTCTCGTCTGATTATTCAAAAAAAAAACTTCGAGAGATTGCTACAGTTATTACCCAAAAAAAAGCTCGGTAAAGTACAAGCAAAAGATAAACGAAGCACTGACAGCAGCGATGCTGCCACCGAGCGGTAAAATTCCGAACTAGCTACGCGTCAGGCGCTCTTCGGAATTATTGACTGTTGCTCCTACGTAATTTTCAAATATAACACGTAATCCTGTGAGGCTGATGCCACAAATAAATCACGTCTCGAAATAAGATTAACGAACTCTATTAATTTTTTTTTATACAATACTTTAATCAATGCTTAACAAATGGAATAATACATAATACTTCGCCCACAGTATATACAATTACTGCGAACGAATGGTAGAAATATTCAAATGTAGCAATGTACAGAAGCATTATCAGTAAGATGGTAATATGTATATATATATATATATATATATGCGTGTGTGTATTTGAAATGTAGATAATCAGATCGTTAAAACATCATATCGTCTAGGCATTCAGAGGTACCCAAGGGAGTAGAAAATAAAGATCTATTCTGATAGAGATACAAGTCTTAAATTAATGATAGTATGCACCGTACATCATGGAATAATTATCACGTAATCTAGGCGTTTCAATATACATTAAGAGAAATGCTTATTCTGCTCTGTATGATACACCGCAGGATTCAGGATGAAAGGATCTCTTTTCTAATGAACTCAAAAGAGCAGAAAGTCAAGAAGACCAAGATACGCGGACGCGAATCGTTAGTAATTTAAACGCGACTTGTATAGACATATCAAATTAAATTACAAAGTTCAATATTTTATGCGAACGAAAGGAGGGTTTCAAATATTATCGTACAAAATCGTATTGAACTCCTCGAGTTCGAAAATTGGATATAGAAATTTACATATATCTCTCGATCACTCTGCTGCTGTCTAATCATCACAGTGAATCAATAAAATTGTACACACTTGAGTTTCATACACTTTCTTAGAGAACAAATAGACGACGAACGTAGAGGTAAAAAATTACAAATATATCGTAAATATATATATATATATGTATATGCTTTTGTATATATATATATTTCTTTATCAAATTTGGTATTTACCACAAATTCCTTTCGGATACCAAACGTTACTTCGTATCCACGGTGAAAGATCAATTCTCTAGACTTTCTCATAAGATCCTTGCGATCTTTGTATTATGCATAAAGCCTATCACAATTCTCGCGACGATAAGGATCAATCGAACTGTCAAAGGCGAGTTAAATTTTGAATAAGCAACGCAGTGACTTTTGGATTACGATATGTGAATCGCAACGACTTCCATTGGTCGATTGCACGATACAACGGCGTCAAAGATAATTACACTAATTTGTGGCGTGTGACTGATGGATATCTTAGAATATAAACGTGTTTATTACAATTGCAGTTGTACATTGATTTTAGGTGA
This sequence comes from Trachelus iudaicus, assembly GCA_030142595.1. Lineage (NCBI taxonomy): Eukaryota > Metazoa > Arthropoda > Insecta > Hymenoptera > Cephidae > Trachelus > Trachelus iudaicus. Next base: position 531,908 of record JARQTH010000645.1, read on the forward strand.
AGAATCGAAGAAGGAGCAACAAACAAGGAGAAATATGAATCGTAACGTACGATTCACGCGTCTCGCCGTTTATAAACGATCCGAACGGCCATTGTTAATGTATAGTTTGATTAGAAGGAAAAAAAAAAAGAATCTCATTTAGCGGCTCTGCCTTAACAGCGCCGGTTGAGCCGTTGGAGAATCAATCTCGTTATAACTCTCTTACAAAATATGTACAATTATTATACGATATACGATAATCGGCGAGATAACGAGATTACAATTATGGCAGTCGTTCGTTTGTTATTTGTTAGAATATTTTTCATCTCTCTCTCTCTCTCTCTCTCTCTCTCTCTCTCTCTCTCTCTCTCTCTCTCTCTCTCTCTCTCTCAGTGTCCTCATACGTTGTAAGACCTTTTAAAGATTCGCTCACCCTATACATATAAGTTTTATTGTAAATAAAAAATAATCTGTTCAATACACATCGATCAGTCTCACAATCATGTCGAAATGGTTATATGCAGAAACGTTCTACGACTTGAACGCAATTACTTTTCTTTTTTTTATTCTGTGATAACGATTACGTTCATCCTTTACAGAGTGCGATCGGAGAGTACGATATAAAATTTTGTTTTCCATTATTCCTTTCTTTTTCCTGTTTCATTCCTTCCCTTCGCCTGAGCTTAAATACATATTTACATGGTTGGTCAATATATACCTTGCCCGAGAGCGACATAAAAAGTCATTGGAAGATGGACGAATTTCTTTTTCTCGGTTAATTAACATAGAAAAATCCACTTGCACGTTTCAGTGCCAAGATCGAACAACGATATGGAAAATCGTTGAAGATTATTTGCATAGGAAATTTCATGGAGCACCAACTGTACCGTGTACCCAAATTAATGTTACAGTTCATAAGAGAACGTCGGTGTGACACTTTTCAATGATCTTTTTGTCTCCTCTTTGGTTATCCCAAGTTATCGGAAGTTGTCAGGTATTGCCGGATCGAGTAACGAGCGATTCGTATCTCAGGCAAGAGCGTCGATATCGGAACGAGATGAACAATTAAATTGATACACTGTGAACAATGCGTCGTAAATTATCGAATTACAATTATCCTGTATTCCTGAGAGTATAAATATGCGGATCTTACCGAGGTAACACATTTCTGAGACTGCACGTGTTCGAGGTGACCGTTATCGACTATGGAAACGCAGGCTGCATATATATATATATATATATTTAATTTTCCCCAAAAAATGTATAATAAAAAAAAATCTATGCAGCCTGCGTCATTCCTTCTCGTTTCAATGAAACTTCTAATCGCACGCAACAAAGAACTTTTACAACCCTTAATTAAACTTAGAGACAAAATTGGAAAAAGATTGTTACAGCGTGGCGTTCCATATTGATAGATTATCTGGCACACGTTAAAAAATATTTTTTCTTATCGGCTACCGGTGTAGCTTGGTAGCAGAACAAAACCAATAGGTTTGACTTCCCGAGGAATTCTCAATAATTCACAAGGTATCTTTCGTTATTGTGTCTATCATTTATTTCAAACGTTATCGCATGGACGCTCGGTGCGTTTACTATTTTATTGAACGCAATACAATATACAGTTCTTGACGGTACGAAGAACGTAATTGAATGTCTGACGATGAATTTTTCGAATTTAAAGGACGCGGGGCTGCTGCGCGAATACACGCTGCTGCCCGACGTACGTAAACTAGCACGCGTGATTGGTTTTGGTTTGCTCTTCGTCCTTTCTTTTTAATTGAAAATGCACGCCGGTATTGAATCTATCTATACGCTACATAATTATAGTAATTATCAAGATGCGACGCGTACCACAGATTGACCCAGGGCACCTTATCAGACGTGCAACGTGACATGCGGTTTTGTCAGTGTCCAGTCAATCCGTGGTGTCTCTTGCGCCTGGCCTTAAAAAAGTACTTATAGTCGTTTATAATTTAATAAAAAATAATTGAAAATAAATAACTCTCAGAATATTGCCAGCAGATTGACCTGGAATCAAACATTGCCCTGACCTGGCAGTGCGTGCACCCCTCCTACAAATATACGAAAAATTGAATTCTAAGCTGTAAATAAAAAAAATATATATAAATTTATAAAGGCAGGACAAAAAAAGAAATACTAAATATTGCGAAATAAACAGGTTTACAAAATAAATTAATTAATCGATTAAACGCGGTCGTTCTTTAGCTTCTTATCGGACCCGCGCCGAATCGTAAGCATAGTATGACTGTGTCTCTCTCTCTCTCTCTTCTTTTTTTTTTTAGTGAAAGATATCGAAAAATAAATCAAGAAAAACTGCTGCGCGTTGTGCGAGGCTTTAAATAAATTCGAAAGGACTTATAAATACGTCTTAAAATGAAAATATAGGTATACGGATACTGTGCACTTTCGTTATCAGTCATCGCTGCTTACGATTCAACGGTTAATCGCGATACCTGTTAATTATACTGTGACGATAAGAGAATATAGTTATTATCGGAGCGTTCACAGTAAAAGAGATCATGGAGTCTCCCAATCGAAACAAATATACAATTCAAATATGTCGGGAGACAAGGCGCCCGGCGTCGTCTTCCGACAGATTATAAATTCGATGTTTGATTCCAAACGAAGGAACTTGAACGTTCCCTCGCCGCATTGCGATTGTCAATGAGCCTAAGTAATAAGATGGGCAGTAGACGTATTGTGTAACCAGTTGTTAAAATAAATGCGTGCACCCGGAGACACCTTGTACGAAGTTCATCCAAAAGACAGTGAAACCAAAAGTTTAGCAAGTCTCTATTCGGGATAAGTCTTTGGCAGAAATTTAAAAATCCCAAAAGATAGCAAAAAAACCCATGTCCAAGTAAGTCCAATGCATACGGTATCGCTGGAAAGACGCTTACGCATATCGTTATAAAATAATTCCGACAAGATGTCTCAAGAGATATCGTTCGATTGGATAATAACGGTTCGGGACAAAAGCTAGTGAGAATCGGTTAAGCTGAGGATTCTCTCTGATAAATTGGAATATATCTAGAAGACTCGAGGATCTTGAACTTTTCGAACGAAACGCACGTTACGCGATCACGTGACCGTATGCGCGCGCATCGTGGAATTTAAATTGAAATCCAAGGTGACATCTAATATCGTGGGGTACAGGTACCTTCGTCTTGTGCTCTTGTTTCGTCAATTGTGTGCCCATCTCACGATAAACTAGGAACTAACATTTCTTACCTATTTATATCATTATTTTTTATGTCACACATAGAAACAGTACTTGTCGTTAGTCGGCGATAATTCGCATTAGCAGCGCGCAGCAGATATAACGCCGAAGTTATCGGTAAGAAAGTCTGTTGGTCCAGTCAGCCAATCTGATTGCCTTATTCTCATTCGTTTTCCCTCTCCGGTATAATACTGCCTAAATATATAATTTCGTAACGCGCGGCGGACGTTACTTGACAGACTTCATCATTTTACGTTACAATTAAGTTTACTCTTATTATTGCTACAATTGGGATCAGAATTACGGTATCTGAACACATTTTTTAAGTTTAGTCACCTAATAGCTTTAGTGTCATGGAGTTTCGCATGATTCGCACAATTTGGCATCGTGAGATGCATCTGCTTATTTTTTTTTTTTTTTTTTTTTTTTTTTTTTTTAATTTAGAAATCACGACTCTGAGAGAATTGAGTTTTGCTTCCGTTCATTCTTTTATCGGGTTTTTTTTTTTACATCTCTTTAACTATCAATGCCATGTCTTTCTCGGTCTATATCGGTTTTTGTTTTTTTATTTTGGACCCAAACGCTAGAAGAATTGATTGGCATCTCGGAACACCTATACAACGTTCACATATATATAATTGCAAAATACAGGATAACCCAGAGAACTGAAAAGCCGTGGATGGGTAGTATTGGTCATTTGCGCTGCAACACGAAGTTTTTTTTTTTGCCTTTCGATTAAAGCGAAAATAAATACGATCGTAATCCGCGCGAAAACTGCCACAGGCCAAGTTAAAATCTTCTATCTCGTATAACTTTACAATATCATCACAGTGTTTTGATGTATGTCGCTAATTATTAGACTTATAGATTATTTGAAAACTTACCACGTACTAATATGTTTTTTTTTTTTTTTTTTTTTATAAGGTTCGCGGCAAGTTGACAATCGTGGATTGTGGCAGTTTATAAGCAATAGGTATGCTACGAAGCGGTACGTAGCAGGAATGCAATGCCCTTATTATTCTCCCGTTTACAATTGCATCAAGCAGAGAAGCACGCAGGGCTGACTTTGCCCTTTTCCGTGATTCTCTCGATTAGAATGTAAATAGGACGGTCGGATCGCGCTCGCTAATTAATCATTTGACGAATGAACATTTCTGAGCGAGCAAACGAACCGCAAGAGGGCTTTACCTTCGTACCGCAATCTTATAACAGTCATACAAATTATAAGAATTTACTTATCACCATTCGTAACGTTATAAACTCTATAATTCGTCTTTGACCTGATAAAAATTTCAGACACGCCCGTCCATAGCCCCTGCTATCTGGGACAGCGATAGCAATCGCGTAATAGGTAAGTCAATGTCACAACGTGGTACACCTAACTACACGAGGGACCAAAAAAAAAAAAAAAATAAATTAAAACTCTACGAGAGATCGACATTAATTGGAGACCGATTGCCTGGAGGAGGCGTGAATAGCGAAGTCGACCAGTGGATTTGTTGGAACACTGACAATTGGGTGCGAAGTACTATTGCTCAAGGTAACATTAGACGACGATACCAGAGATAACGGTTTGCATATCAGCTGATCGACCTGCTTTATCGGTAGCAACTTAATTGGCATCTCGGCTTTTAACCTGACAGCTTCCGATGTCGGGACACCTTTCAACTGAACACTTTTGATGGGTTGAACCTTGACGGCGGTCTTAACGGTAGAGCTTGAGTTTTGAATGATTTTGGCAATTTTACTCTCACCAACTCCTTGGTTGGAAGACTCGTCGTAACCGGAGTCCGATGATGAGTCGCTGAACGTCTTACTGGTTGGCTTCGGGACAGTCGGCTCGGCAGTGGATTCTACACTGTGAGCGGGACTAGCGGATGCCGAGCTGTGAACGGGACTTGCAGATGCCGAACTGTGCGATGGGCTGCTTCCGAGTGCGCTCGCCTGCTGCTGTCGTTCTCGTCGCCTCTTCAGGCAGCCTATGCAGGGCTTTATCAGAGTCGGGTCTATCACCACTTCGCCGTAGTGACCCTTGAATATTATGCCGCAACAAATTGTTTCCCTAGATACACAGAAGAATTAGATCAAGGATCCAAAGCTTATAAAATGATAAGGATAAAATAAAATTAATGCGATCGAGTTACCGTTTAAAGTAAGATAAGTCAATGAAACTGCTGGCTGGGAGCTCATCTTTGATGTCATCTTGTTCCAAAACCAGTCTTTTCTCGCCTGTTGGATGGTCGTCACTTCCGGCTGGACTTCCCGCTCTGCTTGATCCTTTGCTTCCGGTACCAGGTAAAAAGTCCTCTGGAAACGATCGTTCGATTACATGTACATCCTTTAAGTTAGGTTAAATATTGTACGTATCGTTGGACTCAATAAGAAATACCAACCAGTCAAATCATCGCTCATTGCTGGGCTTTGCTCCCTATCTCGATCAGGCTTCAAGTACACGTGTTTCTTCTTCATAATTTTCTCTATCTTTTCCGGTACTTCCTTCTGTTTCTTTTTATTCTTTGACTTGAACTTCGTCAGGGATTTAATTCCCGGCCCTGCGCGAGCGTCAACAACCTGTAGCACGGAACGGATTACATTGAATGAGTATATTTTTATTTCCGCATTCCAGTCCACGCGCATCGTAGTAAACACTACTCACGTGTCTCCAGTTGCGATTGCTCCCGGCGGGCAATTTTTTCCAACGTTTGACAAGGAGTACACATGCATTGCATATTTCTCCAGTACGTCGCTCCTCCAGTTGAAAACATTCCATAAAGTCCTCTTCATACTTTTTACTGTCCGTAAATCTTGAACTGAAAGCAAAACCATAAAATGCACAATAGCATACGTAAAATATACAGAACTCGTTATCTCATTGTTCAGCCGATAAACTCACCTGCTGGATTTGGCTTTACAGATGCAACAACCGGTACTAGACCGGTACACCTTTGGCTTATGAAAACTAAACATTCTGTCCTTTCCTACTGCAGTCTCTTGTCTGCAAATAAATTCCAAAAATTTCTTAGTGACAAGCAAGATAAAATAAATATATAATCATATATGAAATAACAAGGGACGAATTAATATACCCAAACAGCAGCAGCATGTTACAAACTCAATTTTTTCTATCAACACAGTTAACACGTGAAAAAAGATCTCTGACGGAATCTGATAGAAAAAAAAAAAAAAACAAGATGACAAGTATACCAGAACTATTTTACATATCTTACTCTATTTTGTCTCAACGCAAAATCTATTTCCGTTACAAAGAGGAGTCAGAGTGCGTTACTAAAAACAATGTTGCTGCCAGAAATACGCAGTGACACTGATAATCTACCTTTTAGATTTCCATCAGGTCGTTGCACCCGTGTCAAGTACCTAGTCGCTGATTACAATAATCCAAATATTATTTACCACGGGGAAGAACATTTTTGTTCATTAAAAAAAAAAATAATTGAACAATTACAAAATACTACTCAATAACCTGGGACCAGATGCATTACCTGGCTACACTCATGGGTAGACGTAAGTTCGATAAGTCGTTTCTCATAATGCGGGCTACGCGGCTGCATAGTACGCGTAGTGACGCACGCACGCACGCACGCTGTCAGAGGGCGTCCATAACCTCACAAATCCCCCACCAAGTTTCCCAAAGCCGGTCGCTGTTGCCACTTTGCAGACCAGCCTGTTGCCTGACACTTTCGTTTCAAACCTCGAATCAACTACGCACTCTCATTGGCGTCGTCTACGAGACCACGTTTCGGTGCACGGACAGAATTCTTTATACTTACAAAATCATTAAGCCTAAAGACCATCGATCGGATGACGTACGACCGGAATGACAGATACCTATTGATTTTTTTTTTAACAATGCTCGAACGCAACGAGGCTTTCAAATTAAACCCTTGCATTATCAGATAACTGAAAGCGATATCGAACGCACGATACAGATAGCTATATTGGTACAGTAGAATATCAAGCTAATCAAGTTCCGTGAATGCAGTAGAAATTTTGGAAATATAAAATTCCTGTATGGCCACTCACAAAATTTTTTGGTAAAAATATAAGAGCCCTACCTCGAGGCTGAAAAGTGACAGAGATCCTTTCGACGTTACGACTCTAATAATAGGAAGAGCGAAATCTGGAAACGAGTGCAACGCGCGAATAATACGAAGGTTGAACCTGCGTACTGCGCGTTTACATTTAAGCGACACGCTCGAAATAATGGCAGGTCTTTTCATTTTCTACTGGTGCATCACGACCGTCGACGTACCCCGTATTCCGTTACGCTGCCAGGAACTTATTCGCCCAAATAGTCCTGCCCAAGTAGACATTGATAAGCCCTCGATTTCGCATATCCTTAACAGATTAGATAAGAGCAGAGCTCGGACAAAACCGCAAGTCTACTGTTCCTTCCGAGTATCTCTCGGATAAAGATAACGATCTGCGTTATCACAATAACAAAGAGCTAAATAACCAATGTACAAACAGAAGCGTGGCTCGTCTTCCCGGCTCTTTCCTTTTTTTACTTTCATTATTTTCAGAAATACTTTGCAACCTTTTTTGTGGGAGTGGCTACTCTGCCACGGGTGCACACGAGCGCGCTCCTCCTGCACAAAGCAAGAATGTTGCGACGCAGGCCTCGAAAATGTAAAGTGCACGAGACGCCGATTGCATTTTGCCGTTGCCGGTCTCGAGGATGGCCCGAGAGGGGAGCGCAGCGACGAGGGTAGGGGGTGTGCTGTGTGGGGGGGCAGATGCAGCGACGTTGCCACGTGGTTTGTTGATTCGGTAGACCTCTTCATTTAATGCGTTACAATGACCCTGCGCAGCAGGACTCGTGTCTCATAACGTGGACCATGCAAAACGCCTACGGAAAATTGGTATGATTGATAAGAGATCAAATTAAAATGAATATTCTACGTATGTACTGAGAATCGCTGGTCTTAGATACCCTGGGGCATTGATAGTCGACTTTTGAGAGTTTTCGTGACGTGGGTGTTTGCGACCGCTTTTCCACGCTGTGAAAAAAAGAAAAGAAAAAAAAGAAGAATTACAGAAATGGATAAGAACGAAGGTCGTGATCGTACTGGGAGTAAAGAAGGCTGTTCGGACTGTGATTCATGAAGAGGTACGCCATGACACCTGGATGTATGTAATCGGGACAGCCCGACGAAGCGGATTGGCGTTGGCTGTTGAATTTTTGTAAGATTCAAAAGAGCCGTTACCTGGACCATACCTCTAGGCATAAGTGGCGTTTGAACGGGATGCATCCGAGATAGCAGCTACGAGGACGAGGTTGGCGGGAAGCTGAAAGACAATTGGCTTACTGATGTTTCTTTTTCTTTAAACGATTTCACGAAATCGCTTTTTACATCGGCAGATGCCAAGACCCGTGGCGATACTGGATTACAGGCAGACAATACCGAATGACGGATCGATTAGGTTTATTTGAATGAATGAAAAACTGCTCCAATAATTTTATATATCGGATCGAATGCGTATCTGGACATTTTTTAATCGTTTGCCTGACTTTCAAAGATTCGAAACCGGATTGGTATAGAAAGTTGTCACGATGAATTATAATTGTCCTTCTCTGAAAGTCCCAGGTGCTGCAGATGAAAATATGTCACCCTTGATTCTCCTGCTTTATCCAAGCCAACGAGTTTCTCAAGAAAATTGGAGAAAAGTTATTTCTAAAATTGCCGGTCATGGTTCCGTAATCCTCGAAAAAGAAAATTCTTGCTAAATCGACTTGGATATCTTGCACGGTACTTCCACGGAGCGATACAGCTTCTGGATGTTGCAACTAATTTTACAGAACGTCTCACTTTCTATGGGTATGCCATTAATGGTTGCAACTGACTTGAAAAAGATGACATTTTTTTTCCACAATCCCAACAATCTCAACTTCCAAAATTCCACGTGCTGCGGTTGTAATTTTGCTGCGCTTCCAATTTTGTTTCCAATTCGGAGAAAAAAGCTATCTTTCTCTTGCTCCCTCGCCTTTAAATCTCTGTGTATAATCTGGCATTTTCTCCCTTGTGCAATCCTCGTTATTTCACTGCAATCACAAAGGAAATCGTATACTAGTTTGCCGATAGTCTTATACTTCGTACGTTATGCGTGGCACCTTGTCCCTGACACAGTTACCTGGTGATCCCAAACTTTCAATCTCATTTCTACTGTCACTAGTTTCTGCGAAGATTCGTACAGTTAGAATGCCAATCATTAACGGTACGGGTACATAGGGAGCGGAGTAGGGATGACCTAGTTATAGATTATAGATTGCAAAATATTTAACGTGCAAGACTCAAATGACATGTCAGACGACTAAGTAATCAATGGAAAATTCTAATCAGTCAAAATGGTCTGACCTTATTCTGTAAGAGTGAAGTAAATACTTATTTCCTTAAGATTCACGCTGGTCGCGTAAAACTTTTGAGCGACGTGGAAAAGAAAGTCTATTGCGCAATTATGATCGACGACGTAATTTGAGAAAAGAATTTTCTCATTGGTCTTTCGATAGTGGGGTACACAAACCGTTCGACTTACTCGCCGCCATGCCCCTGACATCATTACCCAGTAATACAGCTTTCGTTTTCACTTTTACTATCGCTAGTAATTTTTGAAAGTCGACAATTACTTCCTTCCCTATCGAAAAGTGGACCGGAGATGGTTTTAAGTGGAGACGGGCCAACTGAATATTTATGACAATTATAGGTATACGAATTTAAAAGAAAAATACTGAATTTATATGCTCTTTACATCTGAAATAGATAAAATAAAAGACTATTGATATTATAAATGGAATTGTAGTATCGCGATATCTAGTATCAAAGTGTGCTGAAGTATCGCAAGAGAAATATGAGAAAAAAGGAAACGGTGACTTAGAAAACTTTAAAAAAAATTGTATTCTATAATTTTGTTAACTCTCAGTGATAAATATGGGTCATGAATTATTATCGTTTAATAAAATATTTAGTTCCAGATCTAAACTATTGAAATTCACTAATTTCACGGTTATCATGGCGAAGTGACCTAAATATTTGAATTCCATGATGATTCTCACGTAGTATAAAAGTAAAAATACCAAAGCGACGCACCAAATAGCATCACTGTCGCCGAGCATATGTCTTACCCAGAGTTCACTGGAGTCATATCGTAGAAGAAAATTTGCCAGGTTTAAGCTCCCCCCCCCCCGAAGATAAAGCCCTTGTTTATGCAGCTAAGTAGATATTTTAACAGATGACTACTGTCGCATTATCGGACGACAGTCAACATAATCGAGCGTCCAAGAATAAAATGTGAACGGACGCGCAACAGGGATGCAAGTGTCTCGCACGGCGCATCACGCGAATTTGATGGGGGGAAAAAAAAATGAACGGAATAAAATTGAGGCTACGCAGGAGTTTCTCGGCCGGCATGGAATTTTTATGTTTATATAGGACAACCGTGTTAAGGGCGACTATGAGTCAGGATTGAAGAACAAAAGGACTTTTGGTGGAGCGCATGTCAGAATGTGGATAAACTTGGGAAACAACAAGAAAGTGGAGTAGTGGAGCGAGCATGACAGCCGTGCCAGTCGAGGGACAAACAGATGGATAGACGGGAACGACGTGCGCAAAGAGGAGACAGACATGGCGCGTGGCACAACACGCTCGCCGCCATCGGCGCTTCCTTCCCTTCTCACCCCGTTAGGCGCGAGCCGCGAAATATTACGTGGAAATATCGAAAGAAAACGGAAGGTAGCCGCCGATGGTATCAGGAAAGAAACATGCGGAAAGCCTGCGGGCTCTTGATGATAACCGGCCCGCTGCTGTCACTTGTTTTAATCGAGACTGCAGTGGCAAAAAATTGTGGATCGCGAACCCGCCACGGGCACGCCATGACAGATGATACGGCACGCAGCAAACAAACAAGACCACTCGCAAAACAGAATACCACGTACCTTTTCGCGGGAATGGCGCGTGTGCACTGTCACGATTTCAAGGTAAATGCACTGGCTATCGTATTGTCGACGAGAGGATACGGAACGAGCTTGGATATCCTTTCAGAATGACGTCTTGTCGCCTGTCAAGAGTGAACCAGCCGACAGACCGAAAACGCACAAAGCCTGGGCTTGTGCACGGTGAAAGTTTTTGGCTTGCGTTGACATAAACCGTCTCGTACAGGCTGCACTCGCGAACTTTTCTCGATCCTGAATTTGCAACACTGACCCGGCACGTCTGTCGCGCGCGAGGTAACGCTAACTGTGCGCGATGATACAGCAGGCTGGCAAATCTCGCCGAGGCCGGAGACGCTGACATTTATGAACATATTTCTCGTCTGTTCACAGATAACGGTACGTGACAATTGGCTCAATTGCTAATAACGCATTGAACAAGTAATCTATCGTAAACGTGAATTAAATCCGCCGAAATTTTATGACAAAAAGCTAAAATTAGTGACAGGGAATTGCTTACCTTTTCAATACAGGTGACGGCCAGATTTAAGAGTCCTTCTGCGCAGGCTCAGAGCGCAGGCTATGGTTTACGTTATAATCAAGCGAAGTACTGTAGGTACCACGCTTCTTTCGAAATGCGCTTGTATTTTTCAAATAAAAGTTTACATGAATTTTATCTCGTTGTCTAATTTACGTTTGCGTTCGATCGTGATAAAAATAATTTAGAAACGCGAAACGCATCGACACTTGTCAAAATGTAATATCCGGTTGCATTGATCTACATCCGGCGAAGTGTTTGATTTTTGTTGCTAGCCGGCAGTTCAGCAAAATTCCACTAGGGCATAAAAGCGGCATAACTTTTTCGAATTCTATCTGTAGACTACGATGTGATTTATAAAAACTATTGTATATGTAATCGACCGATAAATCCAGTAGTCAAAATTTCATTACAGCATGTCACTTCTTTAATGATATCAAGGCTTTCATGGATACAAATGTTTTGTGGACAGAGAGCGTAACGCCATCTTCAAAATATTGATATTAAATTACATTTATTCAAGTATAATCCGTATTTAATGCGATAAGAAAGACGCTTGTTTATCTCCCAATGCAACTCAATGTATTAACGATTAATAGTACGCCATTTTCGAATTAATGGTAAACAAAGTATGTCCATGCCATCTTGTGGCGTAGTTGACAAAAATCCATTGTGATTGCGGTTCCTCTTCCTCAAAAAAAAAAAAAAAAAAAGAATCGTAGATATGAACAGGTTAAAACAGCTGATTCTTCGCTTTTGACGTTAATCCAAGAGAAACAAAAATATTAGTCCAAACTAATGTCAATACAGAATAACACAAGTATATAATGATAACCACTTATTAGCATCTTGAATGAAAGTCGGCGACCGGATTTGCAACTGTTTATATAATATTACTGTTCAGTTTTATTAGAAAGTCGTGAAAGAATGGCCAATTCAGTTGCTAGTACTGGCAATGGTTATAATTTTAAAGTCGTGTTACTTGGGGAAGGAAAGGTAGGAAAAACTTCGCTTGTTCTAAGATATGTGGAGGATATGTTCAACGATAAACATATTATAACAACACAGGTAGGTTACGTTTTATTTATTCATATTATATGTTGAATGCCATTTTTTCAATTTCTGTATAATATAAAGTAATGTGATACCCATTGCAGGCTTCGTTTCTAAAGAAGAAACTGAATATCAATGGAAAACGAATAAATTTGGATATATGGGACACAGCTGGACAAGAAAAGTTTCATGCTCTAGGACCGATATATTATCGTATGTCCAATGGTGCTATTTTGGTGTATGATATAACTGATGAAGAATCATTTAAGAAAGTAAATATTTCATTGATTTCCCTGAAGAGCAGGTAGAATAAATGTATTATTCTTGCAGGTGAAGGATTGGGTAAAAGAGCTAAAGAAAATGTTAGGTAATGACGTCCTCTTGGTTATTGCTGGCAATAAATTGGATCTTGAAAATGATAGGAATGTCACAATAGAGGAAGCAGAGGCGTAAGTATAATTTTCTATAAATTCATTATCATTAAAGAGCCTTTCATTCAAAGTATTACTATGAAGAACTACTTACATCAGTACGGAATCATAAATTAATGAGTGCCAGATACACAGTTCAATTTATAGGAAATGCATTGAGTCTAAGTACAGTATCTTAATGTTCAACTTGTGTCTTTTAAATTATTTTGTACTATTTTGTTGTACATTGATCAAACAGCAGTATCGATTTCATGTTATCATCAGTGCACAATGTGTTGCAAAGTATATATAGTTGCACATAGGTTTATTATCTTTTTATTGTGATAAGATAATTATATATTTTTTTACCCTTCAAAATATGCAATAAGCAAGCTCTGCGGGTAACTGATTAACTGATTAACTCTTGCCAACACATATGGAGAATATAAGAAGCATTTCTTTATCATTTTATTTAACTACCTTTCCAATCAAACTATTTGGTACATTTAGATATGCGAAACAAGTTGGTGCTGTGCACTTTCAAACTTCTGCGAAACTCAATCAGAACATAGAAGAATTGTTTCTGGACCTTACACGTCGTATGATGGCTCATGCCAGTGAAGTAGAACAAAAATCTACGTTGACGCGAACGAATAGCACGCGACGTAACGTGGTGGTCGTGGAAGATGAGTCTGAGCAAGATCAACCAGCCAAGAGTTCCTGCTGCGGTGGTAGCTCCTTGCAAAATCCGTAACGGGTGATAAATTGCGAATGAGCATGAATTATATATAAATGTATATATTAGTTATCTTTCCTATATCCCGCAGCGAATTCCACTTTTTAATTGATACATTTTTTTTTTACGTAGCATGGAAGGAGAAATTCATATTCCTGTTTTAATATATACATAAAATATATATATTAGAATCTAAGCCATAAGTACATTTAATAGACATACACACGTTACTTAGTACATAACGAAATTGTGTATAAATTCAAATGCAAATATATATTAGGAATATTTCTCAGACACTAAAACTCAGCTGAGAGGTGCAAAGTGTTGTTTTATATTTATACAAAATCATTTACATTGATAATCATTGTTTCTTACGCTGCTAGGTATGTGATGATTATAAAATAAGACTTTTTTCTAAAGCTCTAAAAGAACTTTGAGATTTGCTGCAGTGATCATTCGTTGCGAAAAGTCTTTAAGTTTCCCTTATCGTTACTAGAATTTCAGAAGAGAAAACATTCCTGATAACCAATCATTATACAGTTTCCAAAATGGCATAAGGAGATAATTTCTTCCTGTCCCCCGGATGATTTACAGTATGATATATCTGTTTGCAGCTAGTATGCTATATTTTACTGACAAAATTAATTATATAAAATAAGAGCCAATTCTACTAACCAGGTTCATCAGCCCAAATACACTACCTGAAGTCAGCGCATCTATTTAATTCCTATAGTGAAACCATTTTCAGATATTGCATTAGGGCTACAGAACCAGGTATACAATTTTATACCATAACTCAAAAACGGTTCCTACCTGTATCATTACGATTGACTTTGTAAACGATTGAAATTACTCCAAGAGGATAATCTAAGTTGTCACACAAAATGACACTATGCATTAACCTTCAACAATGATTTCAAAAACTATAAAATTACAATGTAATACAGGTCGACCATACGCGCACGTACGGTGTCGTTTTGATAAACGAACAAAGATTATTGTATTCATTTTTACTTAAATAATTAATCAAACGGAATCGATATATCGATCCCACAATTGTATGTAAATATTTTGTCATTTGGCCTATCGTGAAAATAAAAATTCATCATAAACTAATATCATCTACTATAGCACTATTTCGATATTCCCCAACAGGTGTAATTCGCCTATCCATAAAAGTTCCATCAGTATATTTGGCATGGTTTGGAAATAAAAAATATATATATATACTCCTTCATAATATACTCCTTTAATTTCATATACGGTGTTCGTGAAACAAGGGTACAATGTGCTAGTCTATCACAGGTACATACATGGACCGTGCACGTATCCATCTATTCTAGCAACACATTCCTCATTATTAGAGCTACCCGCAGTTACACGGTATACAATGAGATGTATTTTTTTTCGTTACTGTAGTTATTAATTTATCGTACGCAATAATTGCCCGTGGTTTATACCTCTGAGTTAGTATATAAATATTTAGAATGTTGGAAGGAATGGTTAGCGAGTAAGAGTTACTCTATTATGGTAATGCTAACAATAATAATAATAATAACCGCTATAATTCTTGTATAAATGTCGAATGTCTACTGTAATTTTCTTTGCTTATCTCGCAAGATAATCAATACAATCCGAGTAAAACGTTTACGAATCCAATGCGCTTATAGATTACATTAGTCTTGTGTGGAGTCGAAAGCTACGAAAGATGGATTTTACTTGTAAAAATTGGCGAGATCTTTCCGGTTCTTGATGTACGATAACGATGGTGACGTTATCAATTTGAATCTGTATGAGATAAGTTTTGGGCGAACTAGGCTGTTGCGGATTAATAAAATCCCTTATCGGTCGGGTGACGTTACAAAAGACTATGCATGATTTTGTGAATTAAATTAGACGACTAAGGACCGGCTCCACGAACACGGTTTATCGTTTAAACTCGGTTTACCTCCGCTATCAGCCAACCAGAAATTTGTATTTCGAGGATAAAAGAAGTTCAAGCGATAAACCTTTTTCGTGGAATCGAGCCCCGAAAAGACTAGGCGATTTACTGCGTGGTGGTTTCCTTCTTCGGGCAGTCATGGAATTAGAAGACAAAGAAAGAAAAGATGACTTACGACGAGAGGAACGATCGTAGTTTCATTTTAAATGATTTCCTTGGTGATACAAGAGAATATTTCTTTTGCTTAAATGAAGATACGCGTTCTGGCTAATCTTTTATAATTATTATTTCTCCATGAGTTATACCTGTATACTGTTATACTGTGCTAGATTTAGTGAAGATGATTGGGAACATGCAAGTTCCTGTAGATGAGCAACACAGCGTAAGGGGACCAGAAGAACATTTTGTTTCTGTACAGTGGTTAACGAAGAACATAATACATACTTAAGATAGATTCGATCATCATTCTTTATGCCAGCATAAGACATCATCGTGTATTCCACAATAGGTCTTTATACATTAATGCACCACCTTGTCTCCTTCGCACCTCACTCTCTGATTTCTATTTCCTCTTTATTTAAAAGTCAATGCCTACGCACTCTAAGCTATACTTCCTCTCTTTCTTTTATACACTATTATTAGATAATATTTACACGTTATTTATAATACAGGATATGCTGACTCTCACGCGTTTCTAGAAATCTCACATATTTCATTTGATCCAAGCACATCCTTCCTACATGTCAATTGGCAGACAGACGTTATATGGCTAAGTTAACTTCTCCGCCAATCTTATATAACCTGGAATGTCATTTTTGATGATTACATAGAATCGCCTGTGAAACCATGTCTCGCCGCGCAGACAATATTTTTATCCAGTCTGAATGCAAACCACATCAATGGAAAAACGATATTCATCCTTAATGGTAAAATCGTATCCTAGCGCGGAGGCATTATGTATGACGTAATTACATTACTAAAATATCGAATTTGAGATTAATCTAACTTGTGTGTAACGCTAACGCGCTTTGTGTTAACTGAATGACGCTTTCAATTATCTTTGGTATACAATCGTACATATCTTTTTTTTTAAACTCTCTTTCGTTTTCGTATAAATATACACTCGTTCAAAAAGACTGACTTGTAACGTTAAACCAACTTTCTCGCAGTTGACTCCTAGCGAATGACTTTAGATCGTAAAGTCGATTCATAAATATTGTGCAATCGCCTTCTACTAATTATTTGTGTGAATATTTATATCCGATTTTGCGAGGTTCCTTCTTTTTTTTTTTTTTTTTTCTTTGCAAGTCTCGCCGTTGTGCAAAGATATATTTCAGAGACGGTTTTATCATTGATTAAAGTGTTATAAGGCAATTACCGTTCTCCTCGTGTAACTCTGTAAACGATATTGGCTGCACCTTGCATCGAATCATTGGCTAACAGAAGTTAATCCGGATCAAAGAACGATACGAAAATCGCACAGCAGGACGCATAAGGTATCAAGACTGTTGCGAATCGGACTGACTCGACTCAGTGATAAATACTATGAGATTTATGCATCGTGAAAAATCGTAATATACCTGACGCAAGCATTGGCACAAAATAAAGAATAAATTTAATTACCATTAAAAACCCGGGCGAGATTAGTTAATAAGTTGTTGCCTGCTAATTTATCTTAAATACATTAACAATCGGATCGGATTGATCCAACAGTGATATATAGTTTTCTTTTTCTGAAATAAATATATACTAATAATTTGGTTTGCATTTAGGCCTTTGACTATCGTCCGAGAATGCTCTGTACTTAGATTATGAAGATTTTGTCCTGATAAGTAAACAAGAAATCAATAAATTGATTGATGGGACCTATCGCCGACAACGACAAGCCCTGAGACGGCGGAGCTCTCACAAGATTTGGACCGAACACCACAGCCAGATTACTCGAGGTCATCTTATTCAGATCACTCCTGTCCATTACCTACAAAAAGAAATGCATGGCTTCCCTCTGTATCTTCAATTTTTACTTCTCTTATTTTATTCACAATAAGGACTTACCCTCGAAAGAAACTGCACGATGTACTTCAAAAGATGATAGTTGTCTTCGGGTAATTTCTCGAGAACTAAAATCTTCACTCTCCGTGGACGTTCGTCCTTGGACAAGGCTAAACGATTGCAATTAAAAATTAATTTCGCGTTACCAAATAGCAGCTATCGTCGATTTTTTCAATTGGAATCCTTACACTGAAACTGTGTGATTTCGTCGTAGAGCTCGTACGTCATAAGCGGCTCTTCCAGCTCGCGCAGGAACGTTTTCAGCAGGACGGCTGCTATGTGAGGGTCCCCTTGAAAATCTACAGGCAGTCCTTGATTGCAACGACTTTGTAGCTCTTTTACGACAGCGACGTTGGCGGATCTTCTGAATATACCTTCTGTCTCCAGGGCTGGAAGAACGAATATTACTCGTTGTGACTGACGTAAGATAGAGAAGAATTTTCTCTGTCGGTATAAATATATTCTGTCTCACCGTCAGGAGTATCGAGAAATTCAACGCATTGTCGCACAATTGGTGGTATTGGGTCATTGCCGTTGTTTTCTTTAATAAATTGAAGACTCGCTCCGAACTGCGTGGTTCCGATTGGCGTTATCACTGCGATTGGTGCTGTATTCGTTGGCACACACCTTTTGTTTTTAATCATCAACTGCTCGTCGTGTCTAAGCAAATAGCGTCACTTAGGAGTATGTCTCCGGGATGTAACAGTGAAGTATACTCACTCTAAGACTTGTGAAGGAATAATCAACTGGTCGAGATTTATATACTGTGCCAATTCCTCCAAATAATTTACATACATCATTTTCCGACCGAATTTTGCACTAAAATGTTATTTCCTTGTTAATAATGTGATCCTCCGGATAGAGCGTGCAGTGATTACCTGATGGCTGGCTTGAAAATTTGCCATACGATCCTGATAAAGTTGGTTGGGTGCACCAGGTACAGAGCTTTCAAATTTTTTTTATACTTCCTATCGAAAGCTTTATATGCTTGCCACAACCAGGACAACGATGGTTTATTTTTTGAGGTAAGACCGTAGTGAAAGTATACCAAACTGTAGTCTTGCTCTACGAACGTGTCTAACGTGTGTGTTAGATATCTAGAAAGATATAATGTTCCATGTATATGAGTTTTAGAGTTTTATCAAGCTGTGTGAAGATTTAAACAAACCTGAGGAGCTTAGCATGATTGAAGACTTCTTTTCCAATCGGAGGTAACTTACAAGCGGACACGACAATCACTTTACGTCCGGCACTATCATCCCCGACAACTTCGACAATTCCGAGTCTTGCAATATCTAAATAATCTTCTTCGTCTGCGAGTTCTCCGTCTAGTGCGGCGAGATCATCCGCTGCTCGATAATGAGTTGCGTTTTAAAATTGAAGCCGTGAATCTTATTAAATAATTTAACGCATTCCTAGTAAATATTTTTTAACATAGAATGCATTCCAAATTGCTATCCAGCTCAAAGTTTATTAGCGTATTTAAACTGGATAGTCCTGTATAGCGTGAATATTTCATCTGTTTTGAAGAACCATGCAGTGAAAAGCTACACAGTGGTCTATTGAATTCACCTGCTACACCCTGAATGCCATGACATTTTAGCAGCTATTAACAGAAGATTAAAGGTCACACACCGGTTTCGATAACTGGAGCATCTACCAGAGCTTCTTCAAAGTTTTCTTCGATTGTTCCATCACTGACTGGGCTTTCCAAATAATCCAATCCTGTGCCTGTGCCACTTGCGCTCAACTCCAATTTTTCTTCTAACAATTCCACTGCTGCAAAGTCATGAAATTTTATATTTACATATGTTTAAACATTTTTCTCGTAAGGATTATCTAGCAGCTACGATCTTCTAATTGTAGTTTTTTGCTATTAGCCAACATAAGTATCACAGCACACAACATATATTGCAAAAACGTATAAATCCCAATGCAATGCAAGGTCAGTGCATGTCAATTAAATATCAGATATCATTGTACAATTAATATTTACTTAGCCATGCAATACTAATCTTTGACAAATGATACATCTTAGTCTAGGGCATGGTTAGGGTATACCACTCATGCCTTACCATTGTCTGCTGTTGCTTGTAGTTCTGTATCATCAAACTCCAAGTTTGGTTCGTAATCATGATAATCCGAGAGGCTTGGATAAGGATCTTCACCATCATTGTTTACAGCTATTACATACAGACATAGACACATTACTACTAATATAGCATATTAAAGGACTCTTATAATGTTTTGAAATTAATTGCCAAGCTATCCTCGTTCTTTGATTCATAAATTATCAGAAATCTCGTAATTCATATCAATGATGATGGGTCCGTTAGAAACTATAAAGTGTATTTGTATAGAAAAGTCTGTACAGAAATAAAATTTCCCAAGCAAGTTACATATTATATCTCACAGGACAAAAAGCACCCCTCTGGTATACACATATAAACAAACAAATAATATTTGATAAGAATAAGTACGCTTTACGATGCTGCTTTGCATCTTGAATTATCCTTTACGACACAGAGGAATATTAATTATTTATATCGTTCAAGATTCAGAATCGTATTTATAACTGGTCTCAATATTCCTACTAAACATTGACATCTGCAGTCAAGCAGACTGTATATTTGCAATATCTATTTTTACATTCGTCCAACATGTCGATACTAAAATACGTTTCGTCCACACAACTCGAAGTATAGGATGTTTTATAATCTTTTTGCCTAGAGACTACAATCGAGAATATAAGCACAAGTATTTATCGACTCCTGTCACAGAACGGAACATAATCTATTCATAAAACAGGATAAATTTTCCAACGAGCTATGTGGTCGCAAGGAAATCTGTCAAGCCGAAACGTCAAAAAATCTTAGAAAGATAAGATTAGTTTTTTTTCTTCTTATAATCAAATACGATATGACGTTCCTCTTTGACACGCAGAAAGTAGCGTCAACAAGCATCGCCGATGAATTCTCTCACCTGTCAAACCTCGAGCTGGACTTGGCGTCGGTTGATAATCAGCTTCCATTTTTCCTCAGCAAAACTCTTGAACGAGCGCGCAGCACTGACTGGAAACGAATTCGTTCCTATATTAGAAACGTTAAGACTTTTTCCAGTGTAACGACATTATTTGAGCGCGACACACGAAAGCAACGCACTCACGTCACGCTTTCATCTGTGTTGCTAATCGCAATTCGCGACCACTCGTCACTCCCATTCCCACTCAAGATCAGTGACTCACTTCACTCTGTTCCGTCATTGGTTGAATTCGTTATCTAGCGCGTCGACTCGCGGCTAACTTCTGGCGACGCGGGCAGAAACCGTTGCTATGAAGTACGCGTCGATGCGGACGGTTTCGCAAGATTTAACAAAACTCTTCGGCACAATGAGATAGACTTTTATGGAAGCTGGAAGTCGCCTTGCGTAAGAAGCTGAACACATTCGGAAATCCCTGAAAAGGGTGTCTTGTCCGGAATAAGGTACAGCGCCTATCTTCACTTTGAAGATGCCGTGTAAGGAATCCATGGAATCGAATGATGAAATTTCAGTGAGTTTATTTTCAGAATTTTATCTCAAGTATCGTTTCAATTTTCATAATTACCTCTGACTGATCGAAGGAGCACGCTATTCTTTAGATCTTTGGACAGATCTTTAATTCTACGTTCAGTTTAAATCTATTCTTGAGCAATTTTTTATAAAAAAGCGTTTATCAAAATTAATATAAGCCATAGATAATGTACGTATATTACGTGGGTTTTCATATTAAAGCGACGTGTGTACAGTAAAAGTTAGAGTCGAGGCTAGACAGATTGCGTGTGTAGAGTTAGATTATATTTATGTAAGTATGTACATAATAATACAATGCGTTGTCATCGGGATAATACATTTTGGTAGCGTGTACTGTGCAAACCCAAGGAAATTTAATTTAAAAAAAAACGTTTCGACTTCATATCGTACACAGTTTCTAGATTGCAGACTGTAGAAAATGAAATATTAATTTAGATACAGTCTCGTCGAAGGAAATTGGCCAAAAGTTCTTCATTAATCTTTCCGTGGGTTACGCTAAGCACATTTACGTATAAGGCAGGATACATAAAACATAATCGCATTACCAAACCACATTACTCGTAACTGGAGGACTAGGTTATCGGCAGAATAAAAATCGTTATACAGATCAAAGAAAGAGGAAAGAGAAATTAACGAGCCAAAGAAAGGGCTCGCCAAGTTTTGTCGACACTCCTCTAATCTAATATCATTTAAAACTACGGGCAATTCGCAATTCTTGAAATTTTAGGCACGTACGTTTATGAAGCTCACTACAAAAAAAAAAACCCAGTTTCATCAGGACATGACAATAAATAGTTATCATACACGTACAATGAAAATCATTAGAAATTACTTATATACGATCTTAAATACGAAAGATCATGGTACCGCCCACCCATCTTCGAATTACGATGATTTTCATTAATATATCGAATCAATAAAATTCCATTGCGTAATTTAAAGCAAACAAATATTTACTGTACAGCCGTAACGTTAAGTAATAAATCATACGCTTTTCTATAATACACAAATTTATTCTCAAATTCCATCTCGTTATCACTGGACGCCAAATCGCACGTCGTTATTCAATTTTTCGAAGCTCTCGCACTTCCGTCATTCATTCGCGAACTACACTACGAAATTGCGTGTAGCCATTGTAAATAAAATATTTTCCATTGCTCGTGCCGCGTGCACAAATTTCATCATAGAAGCGGCAACGGGGAAGCTTTGGCCGTTTGATCATTGTAAAAATATTTTCATACTAGTGGAATTCGTTCTCCCCTCTAGACGCCATACTTGATTACTACCTGACGATTAATTGTCCCGCACATCTAATGGCATTCGTTGGATGTTCTAATAATAATATATATATATATATATTATTGTTTTATGCTAAATCCCCCAATCGTCCGTTCTCTACCAATATTTAACTAGCGCTTTTAAGTTTATTCGATCGATCACAACGATCATCGCGAGTCGTTAAAAAATATTGGACCAAATACTATGCCGTTTTATCTTAACGTGCGCAAAAGGAATTCATTGATTCGACCAAATGACGAATGGACTTTAAAGAGTCTAGGCAAGGAAACAAACGTTCGGTGTAAACGTTACAGCTTCTATGAAAAAGTGTCATTGTTCGAAAGATTGTACATTTAATTCTCATTTCGTAGAACCAATGAATTTTCTGTCTCCTCGACGCGACTTACTCGTCCCATAGAAAATTGACTGTACATAGTGACTTAATTATAGTTCAATACAGTCAAATACCGTCTCGCTACATTAAAATAATTATCCCAGTCTCTTTGCGAACATAAAAATATACTCTTAGCCCTTATTGTTTTTTTAAATAGAATATACATATCACGCTTATTCTTTTTTGTTTTATCGCTTGTTAAAATAATTCTTGAAAAATATTGCATTTCTCTTATCTTCACTTTCTCTGTCGATTACGTGATCGTCTGCCGTTACGACAATGATCCACAATTTCCCATACACGATCAAATATATCTTGTTTCCCGCTTAAAGAAATCAAAAACGACTCAGTGTCAGTTACAAAGAACGTTTAAGATAATTCGAGATTGAATTTGTTAGCCTTCGATAATTAAATCACGAATGTTTCTATCGAGAATATAAATACGGATTATTTTTAGAAAAAAAATGTATCGATTCCCCGATTGAATAATTTCCTATTTCAATTCCGAATAGTCGATACAAACGGTTGAGAGTTCGATTCAATCTCTTAATAAGTGTAAAGAGAGTGTTGACTCAAGCATTGTACATGCCATAAAAAAAGAAGAAGAACAAAACGAAAATGTCACGCTAAACTCGTGAACGTGCGATGAAAATTTAAATGCACAACATTCCCAAGTTGACTGGATTAATTCGAATAGTCGTAGACTTTTCGTGTTTCGTCACCCGTATCGCTTTGCATAGCATTGCTCGCAGTCTTATAAATTTCAATTCCCTATGGTATCTCCTGTCCTCGTGAGGGTAACGAGTAAGATATAAAAAGACAATTAAAAAGAAGAAAGATAGCGCAATGGCGCACTACACTGAATATCTGTAACCGTCCTTTTGTTTTACTTGGTGTTAACCTTAGGCCCTTAGGCTTTTAGCCAACCTCTGGTTTTAAGATCACGGTCTTCGTCCTGGTACCTGCAATCAAAGATAATATTTAGCGAATTCCCTTTCTGTGTGAAAACAAAGAAGAAAGAATGACGTTCCAAAGCAATTGTTATATTACAATAATTATGCATTATCACGCTTGTGAGACTGCAAGTCAAAAATGATAAATTCACGCGTCATTTCATTGGTTTGATGGCTATAGTAGCACAGGCTTACCAGTTGCATGGCAAATAACACTTCGCAGAGGTGCATAATAAAGCCAAGCTGTGCTGTGTCCCTATTAAACCCTCTGCCCATTGTTTAATTATGTGCGAGGATGTGTTACTAAGAGTTATTCACGTGTCTGTTGTATTTATTGGTGGACTGATGTGTCAGAGGCAAATAAACCAAAGAGTAAAAGTAACCCATAAGCTTCCAGAACATAATTGATTAAAAGACAAAACCATATTATGGACTGGTAAACCTCTGACATAATCACAAATGTGCAGTTGATATGAAAAACAATGTTTTATGCTTGACATTTACATTAAGCTTTATCGATAATGTAACTGTGTAGTAGCTATATTCAATCAAGAAATTAATGTGTTTATCTTTAATAAAATTACAGTATCGTGTTTTAATACCTGGCATGGCTAAAGCTTTTTTACGTTCATGTTTGCTTTTACCTCGTATTAATTTTTTAGCCTGTCAAGGGCTGGTTCGTATTGAGATATTGAAAGAGGTGGATTAATTTCCCAGATATTGAATCAAGAGCGCTTAGAAATTGTGAAAGAAAATCCAGAGCATGCGATTGGAATTTATTTAGCTACGTCTACTTCAGAGTGACTATTGTGGAAATAGATATTTACTATGTAATATGTATACGGTAAACACTCAGGGTACTCACAGCACAGAAACATGCAAATCTGCATTGTGTGCACCGTATAGTATAGATCAATAATATATATAAAAATGATAAAGTAACAACATGGTCTGTAAAATAAGTATGCAATGCCTTTTTCTGAACAATAATAAATTAGTAAGCATAATGTATTAGGATAATTCAAGTATTCAAGTATGCCTAATATGGAAAGCCAAATAATTATGCTTCATCAATTTAGTACACTACGATAATATTGAATAATGCATATTCAGTCCATCGATCATCAACGAAGCATTCAAAGTCATTGCAAATTTATTTTATATCTATACTACGCATGCTATAGTATTAAATTACTGTCAAAAGTACGAGCAAAAGTACAGCATAAATGTGGTTTTGCAATAAATGAAACCTACGTAAAAGAAGTGTTAAAGGAAAAATATAAATGGCTCGATATGAGATGATACGAAGAATTCTGAAAGATGAAGAGAAATCAAATATGCAGCTAGAATGGCTAGAAGGGTAAGCATATAGGAAGGACTGGGGTCTGCAGGACTTGGAAAAATGTCTACGGTTTTGATAGGTCGTGCGATTACGCTTGTGGGTACAGTGAGTGTCGGGCACGAGGGTCTACGCCACCTTTGTCGCTCCTCTTCCAGCAGAGCAATCAGCGAGTCACGCTTTGAAACAATTTCCAACATTTCTGTTAATATTTCTCCCTCCTTTTTCACATCGTCTTTGGTCTTCTGCTTATCTATAATAATACAAAAATCGGAATCTCTCAATTGTCGTTACATCAACTAGACAGTAATTCTTATTTATCATGGATTCAAATAACTGACCATCATCGGCCAATCTTTCACGCAGTTCCTGTTGCAATCTATCATGACGATCTTCCAACTGAACTTCCTGAGCCCGCACCAACAATTCCTTCTCGTACCTACGCAATTCCGTACGTTCTCTCATCAAGTCAAACCACTCGCTCATCAGATCAGCTTCTTCTCGATCGCAGGATTCTACACGTAATCCAAAAGTATTATATTACACAAGTCATTAGATTCCTTATCAGCTAGAATAACATACCTCCTTCTCCACGCAATGCTTTTTCAACACTGACACCTCTACTTTCTAATTCTCTTTGCTTGACTTCGGTCTCCTCTAATTTTCTTTGTATTTCTTGAGCCATTCGTAACCTTAATCGAAGAACAAAAGAATTTCTTATAGAACTCATTCGTATGCTCTGAATGTTTAATCAGATTCTAGTTTAGTACCTTTTGAGCTGTGCTTGTCTTGCTATCCGCTTAGCGGTTTTGGCTTTACGGGATATGCTGTTGCATGAACCGTCAGCCAGCGTGGTCTTGTGCATTTGTGAAACCGACAAAGCCGTCGCCTTCGAATCGTCTTCCGATATACTGTCATCTGTTTACACATGCATACACCTTGCTTATACCACATGCTCCAGGATAGTATAATCAAACTGAATCTAATATATTTAAAAACCAGCACCAGATACTCCCTCAAAGTATCAGTCATTCAATAAGACTTGATTCTATGAGGCAGAAATTGTCTTCGTCCTTTACCTGATATATGAGTTGTTGGCATTGCATAACTCAGAGGTGGTGGAGGTATTGGTGGTGGATTCTCATTAAGGAAACTCGCAACTAGCATCCCTTCAGAAACACTCTTAGGCCGTGAATCGTACTTCGGGGAGATATCCTTGTCGAGCTAAAAATGAAAAAATTATTAATATCTGCAGTTGTCATCAGTGAATGTAACACGCATTGGAGTAAACATATTAAAAGAATTATTAAAATCAATCAAGTGGCGTCAGTATTAATTGCTGAAAAAGTAAACCAAGCTCTAAACAAACAAATGTGGATCGCATACTTCTTCTATGGAGTTTCTAGCACGTTAATGATATGCATAATTAACGTGAGTCATTTGTTTTTGATATATAAAGGATGTCATAAGTGAGTATGCACTTTCTGTCTTTTATACGTTTTGTATTTTCATTAATTATTCAATGTGAGCAACGAGGCACGAAGGAACATGCTAATTATACTAATGGCAGACATTGGATAAGCTACAGTTGATTAATTACTGTATTCACTGGAGTAATATATTCTGTATGTTGGGTATAAATCTCATTGTTAGGTATATATGGCTATTAGAAGACATTAAAGATTAAAAATGACATCAACTTTACGTGCTGGGTTTTTACATCAAAGAAAGCACAGTTCAGTACAATGCAAATGAAAGAAAACTATAGTACCTGACGGTTAACAATAGTGCATAGAAGTACTTGGACAAAGAAATATAATATCAGTGACTACTATAAATTGCTTACATCTGACCCATCCGAATATGATTTATATAACTGAAACATGTTAAAGACAACAAGGTTAGAAATTAACCTTTTTCCATTTTCAAAAGACACTAGGAAGTTAATATTTTTTTCCCTCTCTCTGTCTCTCTCTTTGTTTGTCAGATAAAAATGATAATTACCTTTCCCTTTTCCTTGGATTTGCCAGTCAACCGGAATCTTGATAATTTATCTTTCTGATTCGGTGGTGATGGCAAAGAGTCTTTCTTCTTGAAGAAATCAGAAACTGCTTGGATGATGCTTTTTCTTCTCTCGGGGTCCTTAGCCTTCTTCTTATCTCTCTTGGGGACCATGGTGCTACTTTCCACCTTTGATCCAGAAGTTTGCAAAAGCTCGTCCATGGACTTTGCATTAGATGGAGGTAAAGCTTCTACGTTAACTTTCTTAGCAAATGCTTTTACGTTGTCTGTACTCTTACTAGTTTGTAATTTGTGACCAGGCTTTGTCGATTCAAAACTGTAGTGTCTTGATCTCATCTCTAACAATTCTTCATCGGTCTTCTTCCTAGTTTCCATGGATAATTGTCTGCGAGCTACTTTCATTCTTAACTCTTTGATCTTATCCTCTGGGCTCAATCCTAGATCTTCGTCACTCTTTAATCTAGCACGTTCACGAGCTTCCTGTTTCGCTTTCTCAGCAGTTCTCTTGGCCTCTTCATACTTCAGTCTAGGTGGTGCTACCGGTGTCTTGAATTCGTCATCTGCCAACTTCTCAGGTATTTTGGAGGTGCTGGCTGATTCCTTAGGAGTTGTAGAGTACATTGTTAAATTTTTCTCTTCTTGGGACTGTTGCTTGAATGAAGATAGCGGCATGACGGTTCCCAGAGTATAAGATCTTACAATACCACCTTGACTTGAATTACTTGTGGGTGTACTCATATCCAGAACGTTTCTGGCTTCCGCAAAGGTAGTACGAACAGGACTGCTTACAGGTGATATTATAGATGTTGGTACAAATTTCATTGGCGTTGGAGACGTTGATCCAGTCTCTGTAAACTTCAGGGGTGAAAGAGTTGATCCTGGACTGAACGAAGAAGCTCTGGCTGCTCTTCGCGCCTTCTTCTCAGCTGACTTTTGCTTGTGAGCTTCTAGTTTATCCATCAAGAGATCCTGTATCAGGCTCTTCTGCTTGGTACGCTCTCTCGTGATTTCCTCAAGCTTGCGTGAAGTCGCTGGCGAATTAAAACTATTGTTGGCACCAACTTCCTGATTCTTGATCTCCTCGACAATCATTTCTGCAGAACGCAATTGCGCAGAACTCTTTGAATTCTTTCTCTTGGACTTTCTGATGTCAATCGAATCCTTCGCATTGCTGAACTCAGCGATCCTAGACTGCAAACGCTTAACATATTCTAAGTAGTCCGGGTTGTTCGTGTCAACTGCAGACTTGGACGGTTCCTGGTTATTCGATATCTCAACTTGATTCGATATTACTGGCATTTGCGGATTTATAGGACTGGCAAGAACTGTGATTATTTCACTGGTCGTCGTATCCTCTGCTTGTTCTACTATCAGTAGACTATCCTCCTCCATCGATTGGAAAAGTTCTCTATTTATTGCTTCCACTGGTGGTTGCTCTTCTTGTTCGACAATTGGGTCATCCGCACTCGTGTCAAGATTTAAATTTCTTGCTGGCACGCTCACTGATTTGTTCATGGCACCATTCAACCTGTCCATAACATCGTCCATAGTCACAGGATTTATTTCTATAACGTTATCATCGTTACACTGTTCATGCTCTGATCCAGATTCATTTTCCACTTCAGTTTTAGCAATGGGAGCGTCGGCTTTCACTTCGATTTGAGTCCGTGTGGGTGTGGAAGCTGTTTTTATATTAACAAATTCCACATATCCTCTATTTTTAATAAGCGCTATATTAGTAGCATCCTGTAGACTGTCATCCAACAAGGACTCGTTGTCAGTGTCCATGAAGTCAATATTTTCACCGTTAGCGAGGAGCTTGGAGGTATTATTATTAGGGAAGTCAATAATCTTATCCAATCTGTAAGACTCTAATTCCATATCGGTCAGGTCTTCTTCCTTAGCTATCCTCGCAGGGACATTAGGCAGTTTCATGTGCTGCATCAGTTTGTTCCTTCTAGTCGTAATGAATTCCGGATTAATATTGAACTCGACATCCCGCAGA
This sequence comes from Trachelus iudaicus, assembly GCA_030142595.1. Classification (NCBI taxonomy): domain Eukaryota; kingdom Metazoa; phylum Arthropoda; class Insecta; order Hymenoptera; family Cephidae; genus Trachelus; species Trachelus iudaicus. Next base: position 561,362 of record JARQTH010000645.1, read on the forward strand.
TCATCGGATACCAATCCCTCTCCGTCACGAGCCCATTCAGAAAATTCTGTTTCCGTAAGGGCAGCCGTCGTTACATCATTGTCCTCAGAGTCATCCTGCTTATTGGATATATTCGATACAACAGACGTAGGACTGCTGCAATTACTGAAGCTCTTTTTACCATCACCCTGCTCCAAATTATTATTAATAATTATATTAACTTCATCCCCTTCGGAAGGTATCTTCTCGGACACCAAACCATCCATGTATTCCGCACGGGAGATCAAATCATCGTCAATACGAATACATTCGATAGAATCCGGCTCGAATGCCGCAGCCTCGTCCACGTCCTTATTTTTATCTTCGGCTTCCTCGTCCAGAAGAAGATCTCCGTCGGTACTGTGAATCTGGAGCCTAGGAGGAGATAGATTAATCGGCGCTACTTGTTCATCTGCAGCACCTTCGTCAAATTCCACATCGCTAGAGGACAACGAATCACTATCTATTTCCGAGTCCTCGGAGCTGTCTCCGTCTTTGGTCTCCTTATTTTTATTCCAATTTACTTTTGGCACGATGATGGAAGTTTCATGTAATGGCGACCTAGGCCTACAATCTCCATCGTTATCAATATTATCCATAGGTTCGATATTAGTTGTCCTTTCGAGTTCAATAATTTCCTCCGCTTCCTTAACTATTGCTTGAGCATCTGTCTGTTTGGGGGTCATGATTTCTCTAATTGGCTTCTTTTCACTGACTTTAGGCGACTCCTTACGTACGATATTAGGATCTGTCTTAGACTTCAGGATGCTGGTCTCCTTTAACAAATCCGGTAGCTGCATCTTGGATACATCCGGCATGGCAATAGTTTTACCGGCGACACTATCCTCGGTCTTTGCTTGCCGATCGAAGCTGAATGGTTTCAGGGGAGATGCCGAGAAGATCGCAGTGGGAGAGATAGGAGAAAGTTGAGTATTGCTGGAACGAAGCTTGCTGGTACCTTGCAAGAAAGCTTGCATAGTGGGACTAGGCTCTGGCGCAGGATTCAGCAATTTCTGATGTTGCGATATGGCGTCCGTCAAGCTTCGCAATTTTGTGTCAACGTTTGACGTCGATCCGGACTTCATAACCGATCCACCAAGTGCTGGTCCACCCAAGAGATATCGCTTCTTCAATTCCAGAGACAGCTTAGACGCAATGCCTTCCGTGGAGTGAGTTCGATTCAATAAATAATCTCCTTTTCGAGGATTCATCAAAGGACTGGGAGAAATTGTCTTTGCGACGGGTCGACCCAGCTGGAGTTCATTCTGTGGACGCAACGGCTCCTTGCCAGGGTCAAGCTTCGTGAACTGCAACTTGACACCCGTATCTTTGTTCTGCTTCAAATTTCCATTGATCGATGGTATCACGTGACTCTTCACTTGGACTTTCTTAGGCTCCACATAATTTCCACGACCCTTACGAACGTACGAATCGTTTATGGCAATTTCCGGTATCTCATGCTGAGTGGGTGTCGTGCCGTCGTGCTCGAATTCGGAATCCGTCGAAATTTCCGTTGCCGAATTCTCTGCGCTGTCCTCCGTGGAATCTTCATCCGACGCAACCTGTACGTGATAAAAAAAAATAAAATTAATATTGTGAAAGTCGTATTGCGATCGATTGAAAAAGTTTAATTTGTTATTAAAATAGGCACTCGCTTCTTATTATATTAGTCCAGTATAGTGGAGCCATGTGAGAGTACATTTAATCAAGGAATCAATTCATGGCGTGAATTATAATCTTTCTTGAACTTTTATGAATTTGATTAGATGCATCCAGTGCCACCGGTACTTTGCTATCGAAATAGCAAGATACGTTTAATGGCGAAATTAAACACGTACTCGAGGAGAACTTCGGTCTGCGCAATATAAAACGTATACATGCTTTTATAGAGAAACATACAGATGACTCGAGACAACAGAGCGAGGAAACGTATAAAATTGCAAATAACAAGTATAACATATGCGTAAAGAAGAACCATAGTTACAAGAACGTCTTGCTTTCCGAGAGTGAACGGTGAGACATTATTAATAAAGTATTGGCTGGTGGTAATCGTAGAATTATTACAGGCCGTTAAATATAAACGTATTGTGTGAGCAGAAGCACTAGGCAAACGCATACGATTAATCGGTTTGAGTCACTGTTAATTTAATATTAGTTCAACAGCACGCCATTCATATAGCAAAATTTGTTACCTTTCTCAATAGCCTTGGGTTGTTTTTCAAAGAATCTCTCATATCACCATCAGCCATTATTTAGCGACTTATATACTTTATTAAATGTATCTCACACAATATCGCTAAATGAAAAGAATCATATAACCGAGAGAGAGAATATATGTATGCGCAACATCACAGCAATATCAAAGTAATCCTCTTATAATCTTTCCTTTTTTTTTTTTTTTTAATCGCAGAGGGAAATTAACTTAGGTCCTACGTGTAACTTATATGTACTGAGAATTCCGTTACGATATTGTACATTTATCCTTTTTGGATTTATCTGATTTTGCGGATGATATCGATTTAACGGAACCATGAAGACCAGACTCGTGAGAGAGCAATTTCGTTAGGTTATTGTGTTTCTTTGTCTTGGGGGATAATTTCTCGGGAATTTCTTCTTTATTTTGCGTATTACTGTCCAGATTTATGGGAACATTCTTCGATACCGTGGAGAAGTCTTTTGATTTAACATTGTCAGTCGGTCGATCGGATTTACGTTCGGCTTCGCTGACAGCATTTAATTCTTTTTGTTCCGAAAGTCCTATCGGTTTCGGCTGCTTGCTCGTAGATTTTTTAGCATCTGACTTTCTTCTCGCGGGAACTATGGGAACCGGAAGTGACGTCGGAAGTGCTTCAGTCGAATCTTTCGCAGACGGTATCGGGGGAGCAGTCAGTTCTTGCGACGAACGTCTACGGTCTGGTCGTTTTGGTACTTCTAGTACTTGTTCCGGTACTGATTTGTTCTCTTGTACCATTTTTGTAACTGGTGTCGGACGAATTTCCTTCTCAATTATTTTAACTTTCTCGATTCGTTCGTTTTCCGGTTTTGAGACGGATTCGTGTTTCTTTGGCGATTGACTGTTCTTTATCACAGTAGTTTCATCTGACGCGGGATCAGAATCTAATTTTTGTTTTTCGTTTTGAGTTTTTGTAATCTTTATCTTTTCCAAAGTTGAATCACTGGATGCGTTATTTGTCACTGGCACAATTGCAGGGTTATCTTCTGCTGTTACTGATTGAGTATTTAATGTGGTAGCAGATTTATCTTTGTGTTTTTCTGTTGTTGTATTGAGTTTAGGAGGGTCAAGATTCTTTTGAGATATTAATTTTGATCCACTTGCTAATAATTCTGATTCCGATTCACTGTTTGATATTTTCTGAGGATTTGATATGTTCTCGATGTCAGTACTGGTAACTGAAAGTTCTGGAAGAGTTTTTTGTTTCACAATTTCATATTCACTTCCTTTACTCACTATAATATCTGTCTTTGATGCTAACACGTCATTGATTGCCTCACTCAAAGTTTTACTTTGTGCTTCAATCTCATTAAATTGCTTGTCAATAATTTCTATACTGTTGTCATCATTCGATCCTTTAATGTCATCGATGCTAATGTTAAAGTCATCAATTTCATTAGCTACCACTGATGTTTTACGTTGGTTATTTAAATCTGCTTCGGTGTCACTGCTTTGAGAGAAAGATTTTTTAAAGTATTTCATAATATCTTTGGCTTCGACCTTGTCTGACAGTTTAGGATTAATTTTCAAATCGATGATCTTTACCTCAGGCTCTTCTTCCGGTGTGACTTCTTTAGAAACAGCTTGCTGTATAGAACTTGACTCTGATTTCTTTGCTGGTTCAAAATATTTACTTATCTTTAACTGTGCAGTTTCCTTTGACAAAGGACGAAGTTCTTCGACTGGCTTTTTATTCTTTGCTTTTCTCTGTTTCAATTGTTCTTTTAGATGTTCGAAGGAACTATAGGTGACAGGTTCTTCTTGTCGCTTAGGAAGAACTTCCTGGGGAACAGTTAACTTGGATGCTTCGTAGTTTATTTTCTTTGGTTTTTCAGAAGTGGGTGTAGCTGCAGTAACAGTGACAATAGGCTTAATTCTGGTTTTGTCTAATGATATTTTCAACGGCAAATCTATTTTCCGAGAATCATCACAATTCTTTATATTATGTCTTTCACCCCCTTGCTGCTGTTGGTCCATTATCAAATTTTCTGCACGTGTTTCGCTTGATATATCAGAAACAACCAAATCCGAACCAACTGTTTCAGAAGACAGATTCTTATCCGACGCAGATACTTGTCTACTCAATTTAGGCGAAGATGTCAATAAATCCGGTAAATTATCACTATTAATTTTAATAACACAATTAGCATCCCCCACATATTCAGTGTTATTAGTTTCACTAGGTTGAGTGTTGAGAATAGCATCCGGAAGTGTTCCCGTTACTGATTCAATTTTGACTTCCTCCACCTTTAACACAACTGAATTATCCTCCTGTTCCGTAATTAGTATTTCATTCAAAGACCCCGATTCATTTTCAATTTCAGCTAAAACATTAGTTTGAATTTCCGTAGCTGGCAAATTCACATCCGCGATGCTATCATTGATTTTTTCATCATTGATATCGACATTACACGAGACCTGGTTAGATGAATTAATTTTTATATCAATTTCTGAATTGAGATTCTCCTTATCAACTATACCCTGTTCAACATTGCCAGAAGCAATAGAATTCGAACCTGTAATTTCAACACTACCCTGTATCGCACTCTTAACAATGAGACTGTCCGGTTTATTAACGTTATCAGTGTTATCAATATTTTCTCTGCTTACATCCAACTCCCGTGATAAACCATTCATATCGTCAGTTTTTATATTTTCCAAATTAGACTCAAGCTCCACGAATTCCTTTTCACTCGTACTCGACGGTTTTGATTCTTGTAGCTCATGATTTTCCACGTGATTCGATTGACTGCCACAATCGTTGTCAATAATCGAATTTCGATTAGAATTCGCGTCCGAGACCGAATGCAAATTTTCCGAAAAAAGGGGCGTCTCTATGGAAACTGTTTCACCAGAGGCTACTGATTCCTGCGTTTGATTATCTAAAGCTTGAGATTGTTTCACCTCTGTTTCCGAGCCAGTGTCAGTATCAGAGCTGCGTGGAGGGACCTTCAGCCAGACTTCCTGTTTCCTCAATTCCCTGGCGCGAACCTCTTCCTCGTCCTCGGTTGCCGTGCCGCTTTCTTCGTCTGGGCACAAAAAGAATTGGACTTTACCGAGAAATAGTCCGTTACAATTTATTTCTAATTTTTCCACAGTAATTTTCCTCTTTCGATCGAACTATTATATTGATGCGTACCTTCGCTGGTATACTCATCGCTGGAGTCTTCGTATTCGTTGCTTCCGGTATCCGAATGACCTGCAGTGGCATGCGGATGAGAATAACGCAGTGTCCAATTCTTCGCAAGTTCCAAGGTTCCTTCCGTTGTCAACGGCTGATCTATAGCCTCCTCGAAGACCTCGTTGTCGTCGTCGGAATCGCTGTAACGTTAAATGCCAGACCTCGATAAGACGTACGACTGTTATGAGGATCACAAAAAGACCCAAAATTACCTCATATCGGATATATCATCACTGGATCCCATTTCGGCTGCCGACGCACCGAAATTACGATCCGTCCATTCATCCTCGTCCATCTGACTACGATGCTCTTCAGCGTCCGAGACACCGGCAAGATTTTCAAATTCTATCCTCTCCGGTGTTTGACCTCGATCGAGTAAATCAAGCCCGACAACTCCTTCCAATGGCGTTTTAGACTGCGATGGACAAGCGTAGATATAATATACGAAAGGAACAACAGCAGACATTACCAAAGTATACCTTTTCCGGTGTTTTCATATTGATCGATGTATTTGGTATATTTTCTTTATTCAGAACAGGAATTTTCTTCTTCTCCACTCTAGCCTTCATGGTTCCCGATAGGCCGAAATGCTGCATACAATAAAATCGTCCGCCATGTTTGTCTCTATCAAACGTATGGTTCCCTGCAATGCACGTGACGTAGGACAATCAATTATTTTGACTCTTGTTTATTGATAGGAATAATTATTAATCATTTTAATTCTGCTTACCTATCCTTAGAGAGGTTGAGCAATATTCGCAACGGAAACAACCACGATGGAAGAATTTGCCTTCCGCGCTGAGCCTCTCCATCAGGTATACCCTCTTGTTACAGAAGTGGCACATTTCTGAGCCTCCTTGTGCCGGTAGCACCAGGGCTGCTTTTGAATTCTATGAAACATTTTTTTTATTAAAAATTGACTCACCACGGCTATGGATCAAACTCGTGACACGGGACAAAAGTCAGCATGCGACACTCTTTCACATCTTTAGGTTAGACATGGTTCTTAGACGGTACAACATTTTTCTCAAAGAACATATAAAACATTGTTAGATACGATTTCCAAAAGAGAATACAAAATACTAGGAAATATTTAGAGACTCGTACAATTTATTAGTCAGGATTCATTGTGAGTCACAATGCATGTCTGACATTGAAGATCTAAAAAAAAACCGTGACTAATTTGTCCATTATATAATTGACAAGATAATTGATCAATAAAAAAATAAAATATATTCGCGAATGAAATTTCCCTGACCGGAAGCTCCTGCTGACTTCTTGTCCAAGTACAGAGAGTCATGAACGGGCAGTATAAATAATTACCGATCTCTGCACCTTGGGTTCAGCGTCCTGATTCTTATTAGCAAATTGTTCAGCCATTGCTGAGACTTTATTGTGCCCGAGGACATTACCCTCTTTGATCTTCTTGTCAATATTCTTGAGGGTGCTGTCAATATCGGCGTACTTACTGTCCGGCTCGTTCGGGTTGCGCCCTTTCTTCTCCATTTTGGTTTGCCGAGCTAAAAACTGAATAAAGCATATAGAGACCTGACGAGAATTTGTATTACCGATAGCATTGGTATCTTTTACGAACCTGCTCTCGACTCCATTTTGGTACACGTTCCACTTTGTCTTGACGTATTCCCCGTCCCATTTTGTTCTCTTCTATTTTCTTTTCGATTTCCTTCACGTTCCAATCCGTTTTCTCGATTTTGCCTTGGCGATTGGAAAGTGGTAAATTCGAAAATTCATTAATTAATATTTCGTACACTGTATTCGAAAAGAAGGTTTCTGGTACCAACCGATAGCACGTAATAGATCTTTCGGTTTCTTCTCACTGGGAGCTGTGCCTCTTAATTTATCTTCAATATTTTTTATTCTACCAGAGAATCCTTCGTCCACGCTACCCCTGTGCTGCCCGGCATGAAGTTTTGGTTCTCTGTCCTGAAAAGTATGAAATCTCAGAATCGCCATATCGATAGTCAATACCAAATTCGTTATGGTACAGTCGGACCCAGAAAAGTGCAACAGTGAAGATCGCATATTCTTGTACCACCAGAATTCTCCTTGGTGTAAATAAAGAGTTGATCAATATTGATCCCAAAGTTACTGGAGTTTTCTGGAGACTGTGGTTAGTAACATTGACGCATTAGGAAAAGCAGAAACAATCTATTGTTGCGGCTTTTAAAACGGGACAACGTTGACTAGCATCCAACAAGCGACGTTAGTATCTCTATAAGTGATTTGATAATTGATCGAGTCAATTTAATATTAATAAATTGGTAAGAACTGCCCAATCGTACGATGAAAACTGGTATTTCATTTTTTTAAAGAGCAAAAATTATTTTATAACTCATAAGTCCTGCAACACACGGGCGGATTAGGTGATCACACGTTAAACAGTTTGGTTACTTCATATCCAATCATGTAATTTCACACGGCACCACCGGCTTACTGGGTAGAGAATTTTCTGCTCGAGATCTTTGACTCTATCCTTGAAATCAGGAGCGGTTTGACGATAAAGAAATATCGAATAATCCTCGAAGGGTTCGTCCTTGTCTCGCTTTGCATTCGCAGCCAGCATCTGCATACTTTTGTAGAATTGCTGCGTCGCCATTTTACGTAGATACTGACGCTTCCTCATGCGTTCGATTCGATTCTTTTCGATGTCCTCGAGTCTCCTCTGTCTTTCCTCCTTCGGATTCACGTAGAACAGACATTACTTCGGAAGACTGAGCAATAACTAACATAGCGCCGAGAGCTTATCGCACTGTATAATATATTAGGATAAATGAAATAAAAAAAAAAAAAAAAAAAAAAAAAAAAAAGAAGTTCTACATTATAACTGACTGTCACATAAACTTTCCAGAGCTATCCCATGGTATCGACATGGTTATCAAAAATTTATAATTTCTTCCCGTACTGCAGTGACAAAAAGTCCAATAAATACGAACAACAAAGATATAAATATTCCCTGGCGCATGATATCCTCGATCTTCTGCCAGCATGACTGAGGAATATGGTACGGTTAACGAGAATACATACAATTGAAAATGATTTCAGGGACTACAAGGAATACAAATATTTTTCCATCGTAAGACTCACCACTGTAGCTCCCATTTTTTCTGTGCTACGTCGCTTTCTGGAACGACGGCTAATCGAATCGCCCTTCTTCTCCAATGGATTCTGTGGGTGTTCGTTGCTGTGACGGGAAGAACGCGAGTGCCTGGCACGGGCATTGGTATTGTCCTGCTTGGCAATGCGTCCGATCAACTGAGCCTTTTGCTCCGGCGTCAATTGGCTCAATTGTTTCGAGTAGATGGGCCTCTCCTCTTTTTCCGGTTCCTGGAAAGAGACAAATCCAAAGATGAACGTCAAACGCGTAAACTCCCTGCTCATAGGAGAATAAAATTACAGGTATATTCTCTCTGATTGGATCGACTTTGTTATCGCCGAACTGATGTTCCATCCCGAGCATCCAACTGCGTCTGCTCTTGGATTCAAAAATTCGCTTCAATGTTGATACTCTATGATTATTTTCAAGCCAGTTCCTTATACTCCTCAATTCCAATACGTTATCCACTATCTTGCTACTCTTGCTACCGTCGTTCCAAGTCACACGATTGTTGTTGTGATCCAGAAGGTTGCTCAGCCGTTGAAAGGACATTAGATCAGCGAGTTTAGATACGGTGCGTGGGACAGTGGACGGCGGTTCGAAAGTTGATTCATGAGAACAAGTTGAGTAAGGGACGTTGATTCCGTGAGGCCAGTGCGTGGGCAATTTGAGGGTGGGCTTATATATTTCGTACAAAGAAGGTGCGCGACGTCTCGTTGAAAAATCTTTAGCCAGAAGCAGATTGACGTTAGAGACGGAGGACTGTGGAAATTGGAAAATTGGAAATGGGTCTTAGTTTGCGGTAGCTCTGCCTACTGCGAACAAAACGCAGATCTCATAGTTTTTTTTTTCTCACGAGCATTCGGCTGGCTGATACGATCCTGTAAAAGCTTGTAAATCGTCTGAAAAAATCAAGGATCTTACCAATTTTGGATGTTTAATATGTGGAATCTCGCCCCGGAAGGTCTCATATATCTGTGTCAGATAAGAAAACATGGCGAGTTTGTCGGGGACGTCACACTGGGCCATTTCCTCGCCAGTCATTACCTGCGACAAAATGAACGTACAAAAGGTACATTTAAAATCTCAGTGTCTCTCTATATATTCTTATGAATTGATACAGTGAAAAATTCTTACAGGGGGTATGCCTAATTCCTTCTCAAGGACGTCGAAGGCGAGCTGATTGTTAATTTCCGCATCATCGGATTTCAGAGAGTGAAAATCAATTAGGTCTGGCCTGTATCTGTGAATAATGGCGCAAATAGCGAGACCGTCTTTGAACGAAGAGCCCATGTCGTCGATGCGAACCGTATCGTACAGTGCCACCTGTCTCCTTAGCCAATGGAGCAACGTATCGGGATGCACCTGAGAGTCTGTTCCAAGGTCTACGTTAAAGATCGAAATTCCTCTTGTATAAACGGTGTAGCAAGGGCGAAGATAGTAAAAGAGCAGACCAGCCAACGATCGCTCGAAAGCTCGCCGATTCGAAACCCTATTATATTCTACTAACAACCGAGCATGTTATAATCTCACCCCTACGCCGACGCTTCTTGGGAATATCGACAGCCGGTTGCACGGACGGTTGCTCTATGTTGTCCGGATCATCGGTATCCAGCAAGCCCCGTACTTGGATCGGCGTGACCGAGCGCAGGTTCAAATTTGGATACCTTCGAGAGAACGTGACAATGAATTCACAAGTATTCCGTAGTTCTGCTCCATTAAATATTAATTGCACGAGTTCGCTCGATACTACTGGTTACCCAATAAGATTTACACGGTTACCTTGTATGAGGATTCAGCGTGTAGGCGGCGTAATCCCTATTCAAGTTTTCTGGCGTGGTTTGTCCGAGAAGCCTGTAAATGGATTCTCGTTCGGCCAAGACTTCCAGGGGTGTCATAGAAGCGCCCCATCCTTTGATAGCCCAGCAGGCATCGAGGGAACTGAGAAAGCCTCTTGCGCATCCAGAGCCAGTTGGCCAGAATGGCTGTGAGAATATGTATAAGGATTGAAGATACCTTAAATATAAATGAGTTCAAAGTGCTGAGTGAAATGAGTACCTCCAGTAAGCTATCCCCGACCAGCATCATTAGTAGTCTGTGACCGTGTCGCTCTAGGACTCGACTAGCATTTTCGGCAGCGTACATAGAGGTGAAGTCGAACATGGCCACGTCCGGTTGACCGTAATGATTAACAGCGAATTCCATGTCCATCATTTGATACTCCGTCGAGAATTCAGCAGCTTCTCTGGCGTACAACATCAGTGCTTCCCTGTCGACGTTTTCTTTAGCAAGTAACTTGGCCGTGTCCGCGTGGTCCTTGTACCAAGAGAAGCAATCGATAAAGTTACATGGACGTAAAATAGGTAAATGGGACTGTGCTATTGCTTGCGTTACCTGAAGTATAACACCCTTATCGATAAGACTATGCTTCTTGGCAGTCATGACGAAGTAATGCGTGTCGTCTTTGTAATAGACAATGTTCTCAAGATCGATACCGGTATCCTGATAGAGTTCCTTAAAGAATTTCTGATTGAAGATAAAGGCAACCCCGCTTATCTCCTCCACCCTGGCCTCTGCTTCTGTTCTCTTATTGATAAAATTAGCAGTTATAGCAATGGCCAGTTTCCCTCGAAATTCCTTTCTTTTGAATCCTTCCAGAGTATTCCTTTTGCCATCGGCCCCGATTAGAACATCAAATTCGTACTGGGAAACGGGATGATCTGCTGGTGTGATCTTTGCACGCCATCCAATTTCTGTAATTGCAATAATTCATAATAAATTCTTTTGTCACTGCGTTATCGGTGTCGGAAAATTTTTAATTGTTCACGCGTCTATATACTTTGCTCGTGCAAGGTCTGTACTCACTGCCTTCCTCTTGATTTTCAGGTGGTGGTACCAGGGACTCGAAGCTGACACCCTCGTGAAACTCTACTCCCAGGATCAAAGCTACTTTCAACAGAATACACTGCAACTGCCGTATACTTATATGATCGATGGCGCCTGCGCAAAATTTTCCAAAGAATTTTTTGGCCCCGAGCGCACGAAGATCTTGAATGACGAAGGGCCACAAGTGAAGCACGTTGTTCCTGGACACCCGATCCCTCTTCTCGACGACCACGACTTTAGCCCCAAGTAATTGTGCCTCTATAGCCGAGCGTAAACCGCATGGACCACCTCCGATGATCAAGACCTATTTAAATATAAGTACAAAGACACTGTAAGTTTTCTGATATCTCTTCAGCAAATTTAATTTCCTTTTAATGAACTCCAGAACCTCACCCTCGTGTTCGGGCAGGCTTTCCCACGATTATAACACTTGTGATTGGCCCGCTGATCGAACTTCTTCCAAAGTGCCTGCGCCTTCCACGAGCGTAATTTCGACTTCAGCTTTGGATAAAACTGATTGAAGCTGTTGGGCTTGATCTTGAGGAGTTCGCACAGGTGTCGAAAGTGGCCAAGAATGGACTTGAGAGTGGATGCATTGTAGAACAGATCGAAAACTTCACTGGCCATAGCCACTTCCGGCGAAGCGATCTGTTTCCTGCCCTGTTGATGATCCATTGTCCTGTCCACTCTGTTCCTATTCGCGCGATGGTTAAGTATTACCCAAATCCCGTCACTCTGTCATTACCTAAAAGCACCAAAAAAGAAAAATTTTACTTATATTTTCCCAGGAAGCAAGGAGACACGAGTGGCAACGTTTAAATTAAAGTCTAGTATCTATCGTCGTAGATGGAAGAGCAATGGCACATTCGAAATGTCATGAGACGTTTAATGCTCGAGGCATCCCAGGTATCCACTTCCTCATTACAAGGGGTTCTAAATACGGAACGCATCTCATGCATCTTACAAGCAAAAAAAAAACAAAAGAAGGAATACGTAGAACAACCGATGGACAATTTTGAAGAGAGCTTACAGCATGGCCAACGCCCTCTGTTCACTTCGAGAAAGCTTCGTCCCAATAAACTCTCTGGATTATCTGGTAAAAACTCAGGAACGGTTTTACGGTTCAAGAGTACAAGCTGCAAGGAGAAGCTGGGGACTTAATGCAGAGTAAACAGAGCAATTGACACTGTGCGATCATGACAGTGAACGTGGATCGAATCGATAAGCGAGTACAAATACCTAGTCAGCGTCCTGATTACTAATAGGAATCTACAATGCGTGCTTCACTTTTAAAAGATCACGAACAATGTGTACGACGGCTCTTAGGGTTGGGCTACTCGTAGAATACAGTTTATATTTGGTAGTCGGATCACGCCGATATACATGGCTGTCATATCGCCGTGGCAAATGTGCCGATATCTCATGCCTCTACGGTTCCTTGAACTTGCGACCTAATAAGTTTCTAGAACATTCGCGATAGTCTGATGCCATTCTGGCGTTACTGTCAAGGCTGGATCGAATATCGTTGGTTGAAAATTTGTTTTTATATATTTTAAATCGACTTTTGTACGCGTCGCTGTGGGTACGATAACCTTAACGCGTTAAGGATCCTAAGAATAGAGCACGAGTTTATGGCACAGCTGAGAAGGGTTCGTTGCGAGGAAAGAGAAGAGAAAGAACCAATAAATAATTTTATGTATGCAAGTCCGTCTCCGGAGAGACTTGGCCAAGTAATTACAAGCCTGGAGGAACTTCCTGTGGGTGGTAAAGTATCAAAGTGGGTAATCAGTTTACTGGGTTATCTATTAGAAGTCGTTGGCGCGTTGTGTCATTGGTCACGTACAATTAGAGGCACAGTAGAATTTTTGGATCGTCGCCATTGTCTGACTTACGATTGGTGCTGTTTCCCTCTGGAGCAACCATTCGTGACTATTGTCGCACGGTCCATTAGCTAGAGACCGGAAAGGAGAGTTTCGGGAAATGCTGGGAAAACGATGCTGCCAGCAACGAGAGAGGCAGACGACTCATTGCGGATAAATTTCCACAACCAGAAAGCATTTGTAAGAAGCACCCGTCTTATAGGAGGCCGCGGGAGATGACTGTGACTCTATAAATACGGCGCGAAGTGGGCGAGAAGATGCAATCCGGTAGAACTAGAGCGGGCAGAGACAATTTTACAGAGACGGTAGCCAGAAGAAGAGTGTCCGAGTCTGGAAACCGATTTCGAGAAAGAAAAGTTATGCCGGAGTAAAGTAGTCGAGCATCTTTTTTCTTTCTACTACGTTCCGTGTTCGGACAGCTGGTAAAAGCCAAGAACGCGTTGCCATGTTCTTTATGGGGGTCTGAATTTAGGTTATGGTAACGGTCCTCGTGCGTGTTTGCATATGGGTTCACAAAACTGAGAGATTAGATTGATTTCATATATTCTCTAAGACTGCTGTATAATTTTTTAAAATATTTTAATCTCAATCTTCAATATCGATTCTTTCCGATAAAAAATAGTAGAAAATCAATGTTGATTATAAAGCTTCTTTCTTATATCTAGATTTAACGCGACTCGTCCTACCTGACAACGATGACCCGTTGAACGTTATCGGAAAGGGATTAACGTCAGCCAAGGTCAACGTAGATATATCCTAGTCCTTGAAAATTCACCTTGACCATCATTGAAATTGGATAATATTACCAAGCACGTCTTCGCCAAGATCGACCAATGAATTTCTCCACGTGAAATGACGTTCGACTGTGCTAATTCTCGAAATAAAAAGGACGACGCGAGCTGCCAAGAAGAGGCTCGTGGAATCGCTGGTGCAAGACCTCCGCCAAGAGTTTCTTTAAAACTCAACAATCATCCTAAGAGTTAATTTATCTCTCCGCATTGCTGACGTTCAACATGGAACTTTCGCGTGGCTCAGTTTCCCGAACAACGAGCGTCCTTTTCGAGCGTCGCGACGCCCTGATATCTTTACCCTCGAAGACATGGTACGCAATAGGAAGAAATTGCGGTTCCTCTTAACGTTTACAGATACAAAGTGTCAACGTCCGTCTGTACAGCAGCGTGGAATTTCCTGAGTTTAATTTACTCAATGACGTCGTAGCTCGCACCTCGAATTAAGAAAACCGTAAACACATGAAACAATGAATGACGTTGCATATCTTATTCGCCGGATGAAAATACTACGACGCACTCGTTTTTTTACGGGCCGACGCTTACGCGTCCCTCGTACAGCTCCATAACCTGTCCAACGTCTGGATCCTGTCTGCCGAAAGCAACCACCACGCTAATTGTCGAGAATTTATGAGGCTGCTCCTAATGAGACAACGCAGGTTATTTACGCCGCGTTCAATAGACGACTGCCTATTGCGGATGTGGATGCGTCTTCGCTGCTGGAGATCATAGGAATATCGAGCCTAATCCCTGTGCGCTGACTTGAGGCGATGGCTGCTGCTGCTGCCGCAAACTCTACTGATAGAAAGGAACGTAAGGACGACAGAAGGAAAAGGAAGAGACTTTCTGATGGAAAGTACGTACCAGTGGGATTCTCATTGGCAGCTATGACTTACTATCATAAATTGCGATCTGGCTGACGAGATGCGGGTAAAAGTAAAAATCATGAGCACGTAGCTCTGGACGCCTAATAAATTTCTCATTCGCCGGAAAAGGACTGTGCGTAGGTACTATAATGACAATAGTATACTAAAAGCATTCTTTTCTTTAATCATAAATATTATTCTTTGGCAAATCCTTATTGGCACTGATTAAACTGGTTTATTATGGCTGGAGACCATTTATTATTTTTTAGGTAAATCGCACGGAAATTGGTCCATAGAGAATTCTTTTTAATCTCCGGAAACGATGCTAGAAGGAAGAGCGTGGTAAAGTAACAATTGTGATTCAAACTAAGACTGGCAATCATCCGTACAGTCAGTAAAAAAGAATGACTAAGGGAAAACAAGGAATATCTTTATTCATCAGGTACAACTATGCTTACAGGAGTCGTCTCGTATACAAGTGGTCCTCAGGGTTTTACACGTTCTTATCGCATCCGGATAGCCGGCCATGAAAGAGCTCGCCCTTATCAAGATCCGCGAGGTGCCCGTCAACCGAGTGTAAACACGAGTGCAAGGACTAATTCATACCGGAAGATAAGAGCGGCAGCTGCCTACCGTCAACGAGATAGACGGAGAGAGATGGACGAGATATCCGATAAGAATTTTTATCTAGTGTCTTTCCCAGTCTTGATTATCCACGCAACCACACCCCGACGTACTGGCCAGCTCGGATTTCATTGCGGATAAAAGTATCGTTAAACAGTGCCAATACGATCCACGCCCGAGCAGTGGATCGGTTCTAACGTTTCAGAGATCCTCGTCACAGTCACTCGAAGGAATCAGACGTGGTAGCAGCTTCGAATCAGGAAGAAGGTTAAGGACTCCGGTAACAGAAAATGATCGATACCTAAAATAGCAATGGAGGATCCAGGAACAACCTGGCCAGAACTAAAAATTTTCAGAGACACGTTAAAATACCAAGGATGAGTAATCTTCGAGAGATATATGGGCCAGTTGATGACGTCAGCCGTTCTACAGGACCGTAGCTCCTGGGGAGGTTAGGTCGAACGTAAAACGAAGAACGGGTAACGTCGGCGCCGGACGTCGCGACGGTCCTCCCCGAACCCCCCTTAACAACGGGAGAGCAACGCACCCTCTTTTCTATTCACGACCCCTCCAATCACAGCATAACCTACACCGAAGGCTCCACCGTACTTAGTTTACCCCTTTTTTGCATCAGGATTCGGCAGTTCGTTAATTGGATCATTTTCTCAGGTTATGAAGTTTACTTTTTTTTTTTTGTAGAAAAACAATTCCAATAATCATTTTAATACTTTTTCTCTATTCGTTCTAGAACCTTTATTCCCTGGAGGATGAGCCCTTGGGTGTAATCCTCGTGTCGCGACACACGAACTTTCCCTGCAGAGATGAACTTTCTCTATCGTAACGACTTCTCGGTCGACTCGGTACTATCACGCTTAATTACTCCGTTCTCGCTGGCTGTAAAGAACTCACTGAATTATCACGCTTCACGATTAATCCGAGTGGCTGCTAGAAATTCAAATTCCACGTTCAACGAACCTGCGTAACTTCAAGGTTACAACCTACGGATCGACCTGCGGCCAGGCTGTGCACGCTGCGCACTTTCAATGGAGTCCACGAAAAAGTACTGTTAATCCGTAACAAGGACGCTTGCCTCGAAGCCGCGTCGCCGAGGATCCAGCATCCCGAGCAACGGAAACATCCACAATCTCTTCTTGTAGGAGGACAACTTATCGTACTGCGTGGTACACCGCATTTCCGTTCCCAGAGGCATTATTGACTTATGTAACAAAGATAGTCATCGCAATCTGTCAGTCTCAGCTACCGTACCTTTATCGCCATTAAAGCTGGCAACGATCATTTAAAGTGTATACGTATATATCCAACAGTAATTAGATATGCCAAAGGACTTTGTAACATGAAAATGATTAAGGCCTACGTATCAAGACCGTTAATGCAGATAAAATGGACGTTCACTGTTATAAGTGTCGCTGCTGCAAGAACTTACGCGCGGAGACCTCGATACCTGGGGAGTAAACATTCCTCGTGCATTCATCAACACTCCTTTGCAATGCCTTGACGCTATTTCTCAAGGATACAGGCTTTTTCTCTTTTCAGACAATAAAATGCCCTTTCGCAGCGAGCGTTCGAGTCTTTGGGAAAGTTCAAGATTAATATGGAAGGCGCGACTTGTTGGGAGAAAAAAAAGGAAGTTACGCCGTCGGAGTAAATTATAAGGGAGACGTCCACGCGAAGATGACTATCGTCTGACTCACCGTCTAGATAAATATCGATTAGCAACCCCAATCGAGTCAGCTGGTCACGTTCCAATGGGAATAAAAATAAAGAGGCAAAGACGTATTTCGTCTGGTAGTCCTTGCTAAGTTACAATCACGATATGCATATCGTCCTTCGTATACAGTCGGCTGTTTTGTTCTCTCTGCTTACAAAATTATTTATTTAGATTATACCAAGTGACCGCATCTGGTTCAACGTTCCTTACGTATTTACACGTTGCGAATGGCTGACGTTCTTCAGCCAAGAATTCACTGTTTTATACAAATCACAGAATATTGGTACCAGCCACCACCCACTGGGTATGATGATTTTCTTTTTATTCAGGAAAGTTGGAACTTCCTTGATAAAATTTGCCTGCGGTACGCTCACTTTGTCCCGTGTCGAAGCTCGCCTCCTGCTGGCTCGTGATACGCCATTTCTCATGACTTGCTCGCAAGTAGGTGGAACGTGAGCCTGTCGTGCAATACTTCAATCATCATGAGTCGCCGTCATCGCAATTATCGCAATCATCGTGCTACGTAGCAGCGCTAACCAGTTTGATGCCGCCATTGTGAAGCACTGTCCGAGCGTGGCATTTTGTGTAACAATATCTACTGCTTTGCTTGGGCATATGTTATAGCAAGAAAAAAAATAATACCGATACCGTGTAAGATGCCCGGGATAATTGAAAGAGAATTAGAGAACGACGCGAAACGAATTTTTTCGTTAAATTATTCCGCTAGCTTTGGAATCGACAGAGTCGTAAATCCTTAGAGTATCCATGATACAGAAGTACCGAGAATGAACTAGGCACTATGGAATTATTAATTGCAAAGGTACACGCTAGATGTCAGTCGGAACGCTAGAAAAAGCCGAACTATATTATTCCGTCCGAAAAGACTCACGGAGTCCTATATCGTTGCAGAATCAGGGTTGCTTAAAATAGATGGACCGATGTTAATAATCTCGGCGTGTTCGAAGAAAAGTGGTGGTACAGTAAGGTTGCCAATTTAAGAGACTAGAGTTATCTACAATAAAGATATATTACAGAACGTCTTCCTCGAGGGGTAACGACACCAAAAATGGCAGGTGCGACTTTACGATAACCACAAAATATATTAGAAAAACCTAATAGTCACCTCAACCTGTATGAAGGTACACCTGCACGATAATCTGTCCGAATCTATAAAATTTTATCCAGTTCTCCTCGGCTCTAGATTCGACAATCAGCAAAGTGACTGCGCCATGTTGGACGAAAATAGCGCCAAACGATAAACGGTTAGCACGGTCCATGGAGAGAACCAGTCCCAAGGAAAAATCCGACCGTCCAGGAACTTAAGATGCCCGCCTAAGAACGAACGTGAAAGTTTGAGACCCGAAGGATCTCTAATTTCACAAAACCTAAAAAGGGCTTTGGGTATCCATCTATTCTTTTGCCAGGTAGGTAACTAACGCGGTACTTCCAGCGGGCAGCTGTACATAATTCTGAAGGACTGTTTCTCTCCTTAAAATTCACAGCGAGAGCACAAAGAATTCTACAGGCAGACGTACTCCTTTGTCGGGATGACATTCGTGCGTCCGTCAAGCTGAAACGACGTCAAGCCCCACGAGGAGTTAGACCAATCGCATCTGAAAAGGAGTTCTCCCTCGCGCTAACTGTACCACAAGGCGATGCCACGAATGCCACCATAAATACAGGAAGATACTATTTGCTGTCAAAGGGAGTGCGGTTGCTTGAGTTTGTGATTCAACGATAAAAGAAGCCGTTAATGACAAAAATTGGCAACCGTGCCTACACCCGGTTGAGAAAGAAAGGATGGAATCTGCCTCTGGAATAACTTTAGGATACTCTCAGTACTAATTTACTACCTGGGTACAAAATATTCAAATCCCTATAAGTCCACTGACGCAACCAGTATGCATAGGTATCACTGTACACGGACAACGCCACGTCTGTACGTATAAAGAGTGAAACGGTAGAAGGCACGATGACGTTGGGACGTGAATCATCGACAAAAGAAAACATAACCGGAAGCGTACACGTTAATGAATATTCTACCAATTATGTCTTCCCTACGTTTCAAGAATGATGCACTTGGTGTAACGTGATCTTGTATTTTTCCAGATTCCACGGCAGCAGCCGATTCCCATTTGCATGCAGATTACACTGAAGGGTAGTGACTGCAAGGTTATCTGCTTTTGAGTCCTCCCTTAAGATTCTGTCGGGAAGGGCCGAAGGCTCTAGGACTGTAATGGCGAGTGCGGGTATTCGCAAAGGAGAATGAAGTCTGCACGGAGAACGAACGAACAGGAGCGAGGGCTTAATTTCGCCGAGCTCGTATAAAGGACAAAGAGTGAACCAGTGTAATGCTGGCTTCACATGTGGGCAACGGTTAGCGGCCCACACACGACCATTTAAGTCTACCTACGACATAGCAAGACGATAAAAATTGTTTGCCACGAGGTTGGGCCGATAAACAATATGGCGGATATGGATTTGGAGTTTGAGAAAAGCCAAAAAAAAAATGAGTAATAGGAATCCATGTGACACGGATAATCAAGAACTTAACGGGCACGGGATACGTATGAAAAATACATTTAGAGAAAAGCCCAAGAAGGAAATCATGCCGGATCCTAATGCGCGTCTACTTTCCAGTGTAAATCGGACGTAAGGTTTATGATTGGCGTAAGGAAAGGACGGCGGCGAGCCGTAACGAATGATACTAGATTTTAATCTTAAAAAGAAAATAAAAAAAGAAAATCCTTCTTAGTAAATGACGAAGCGGTAAGCAAGTCACCGGCGTGGCATTATGAATGAAGATCTCTTAAAGCTTTAACTGTGCAAGCCCAAGAGCATTGTATGTATCAAAGATATTTAGATGATCGAGATGAAATTATGAATATAATCAAATCTCTTAAAGAATTTTGTAAACATTGCGAAACGGGGATAAACAAACGTACGTACGTGCCCGAAATAGGTATTGCGCGTGAATTCTTTCGCTCTCGCGTATCTTTCGAGACATTTTCTTTTATTCTGATATTTCCCATTGCCGAATCCACGCGATCGCCGTCTTACGCAAGCCTGAAGTTTCCTTTTTCTTTTACCGTTTCTTCTAAATCACGTATACCGGTAGCCTCGCTGCCGGTACACAAAGTGCGAAAGGCAAACACTGTCTCCGTGTAAATGGGTCGTGGTGGTAAACGTTTCACGGTGGATTCAAGTCAAACAATCTGTTCGCTTTACTATCGTATCGAGTCAATATCAGGATAATGGCTTTTATGCAAGTCAAGTATCAGATAAATAATGAACGACAGACCATTGAGGCATGGAGGAATGAATTATGAATTCTAACTGATATAAAAGTCTCTTTTGTATTACATAAACGTGGTTAACCGAGCTCGAATTTACATTGAACTATAGGAAAAGTAATACACTGACATTCCATGTATATTGAAAACTGAATCGCTGTAAAGAAAGTATCGAAGCGTAAGAACGAATCGCTTCTTGGCAGAGACTCCGTGTTCTCCATAGAAGGATGGGAAAGGCCTTGCAAGTCTCGAGAAACTTCATCGACTGTGTATATATGTATGTGGTCGTGTATATATATATATATATATAAAGTACATATGGTTAAACGTAGAACGAATAGTTTAAAGTGAGGAAAGTCGTGACGAATTCTTATCTCTATCTTTTGGCTCCGACTCGTTATAAGACTGGCATGAGACTGAATATTCTAGTCTCTAGCGATTTTTTTTTAAACAAAAACTAAATGGCCTTGCCGTTTTCTTTCCTGATACAAGTCTAAGGACAAATAATATTTCCTTGATTCGGGTAAACGAGGGTCTCCTAAAAAAAAACAGTATATAAAACTATGTATATGTACGTAATTAACTATTGTGATATTATATATGTAAGATGCGTGTAACCAGCTGACACGAATATCAATAGGAAAATGACTGATCTCGCGGGTGCTGGGAATGGCACAAAGAATAATTGTAATTACTGTGGATCAAAGAGAAAAAAAAAAAAAGATAAGAGTCGAGAGAGCCAAGAGATTAATAGCGTTTAAGTAAATTCTCTTTGTTATAATTTCTCGCGATACGATAACCATGCTGGAACATACGTTTGACCGTTATTGACAGTGCACTGTCACTTGGCAGAAATGTCAACGAACTCGCTTACCTCGAAATACAAACAAATCACTATTACAAATACAGAAGCGGATTAATCAAATGAATTTTATGGTTGATTTCAGGCATTTAATTCAGCCGGATAAACACTGTCAATCGTACATCACACATGAGCGAAGGCCAATGATCAGCGTACGATTCCCGCGAAAACCATGTGTGTCAATAAATGGTATTGAAAGAGCGATAATTCCAATTGTCGGATCCCAGCATTCATCCAAATTTTTCATTAGCGATCCCATCGGCTGTCACTGACGAAATTAAGGAGCCAGACAACGCTATCAAGGGTGACGTTATCACGTTATACGTAAATAAATAAACGTCAGAGACACGAAGAAATTCCAATCCAGAATTCAAAGCTCTCGTTGTACCAGATACAAAGGATTTTAAGGTACCCGGAGAGGAGATACCCCGCCCTGCTGAGAAAGGTGCGTGAACAGCGACGAGGGACATGTTTTTCTAGATAGTAAATAAACCAAAAGGATTCAGAGCAAGGAGGATGAAAAGGAAGAAAAAAAAAAATAGTCCCCCGTATATGCAGGCAGTGGAATGCAGAGGAGAGACAGCTTCGTGGGGGTACGCAGGGAACGTGCATGCGTGCTCATACATGCACGGGTTACTGGCTTTGAGTAATAGCAGCAGCAACACTTCCGATTAATAAAAGGCGGCTCTCGTTTCGTGTTTTTTCACTCACGTTTCAGGCGAGAGACGCGGGAATATCCGGAGTGCGGGAGCCAGGGTCGATCTAGCTTCCTATATACGACACTACGGTTCACTGCGGATCACTATTCACATGATAATTTGAGCGATATCGTACCGTGCGACTCACCACCCATCCACCATTGGCATTTTGTTCGGTTCGACTGAAAGAAAAACTCGATCGAGTGAAGTTGGCCGCTGCGGCCAGCAGCGAGAGCCGAGTGCGGCGTAGGAGGCGGTGCGCCACTTCCATTGCTCCATGATTTCTACTGCGCCACACCGCAGCGCCATCTACGCGGCTGGACACGGAACTACTTTACCGTTCATTCGGCCAGACGGATAAGACGCGAAAGGTTAGCTTCTATTTTACCACTGGAATAACTCTGACAATCACTACTTCCTTATCGTTTACAATATCGTTATAACGTATATACATTGTTCGATACTTAATTACGGAACAGCCGTTCATTACTGTTTATCCTTTATTTTTCGTATTACAATACTCGTATGGAATGCGATAAGGTTCTCAGGTTTGCACACACATTTTACAACAATGTTCATATAACAATACTATCTGCAACAGTAACTGTGGGTGTAATAATCCTCGTTATCGTAAACGCTTCTTCCTGTAATATATATACAGCGTTGGTAGTCGCGTCGTGAACGTCGAAACGAAAATAATAATTGTATTCGTGTTTAAGTGTGAACCGGGAGTCAGGTCCTCTGGATTCACCCTCGTCCTAGAAGAGGGAGGCAGAGGTGTGCCCTGCTACAATTTCACACAAATATGACAGAGCAAATACATTAAGACAATATACGGGTTTATCTTAAGTTAATAGACACTCGGAATTTTAACGCTCGCAAGGTGGTCCGTACTCCGTTAGGAAATTCGAACTTGTTTCTTTTTCTTCTTCATTACGTTATACGAGATCTTCTCTCTATACTCTATCGTTGTTATACTGTATTTGGGTAATATTTATGCGCCATTGTAGCGAACCTGTCAATTGACTGTGTTATCGGTGTATTCTCGTTTCAAGTTTCGCATAATATTTTTTGTTCTTATAACTACAGGTGATTAATACGTCCTATTAGTTGACTGTGATGTTTATGACATTGCCGCACGCAATTAATGTTGTACAAAATGAGGGTTGAGCAGGAATTACGGATCAAACGATAAATCGTTTGATCGACACGAGATATGATACTGCGATGGAAATGCAGAGTAATTCGTAGCGACGTACGCGGTATTGAATGATCGTAGGATTTCTTTTTTTCTTTCTCTTCTCACGATTACCCACCTACGCATCTTACGTACGAAATTGTATCTCCGCACGCTGCTAACGAATGTTTTGTTACTTAAACGGATAAAAAAACTTGTATATTCAACAGGTATAATATCTCTTAATTAACTAATTATGATTATTCTGGAACCATACTGGATATAAATAACTTACTATGCCTTCTTGTAATGCGTTTACGATACGTCAATGAAGATAACTGTTGGCAAGGTTCAAGAGAACGGTATAGTGACCTTGCTGGCTCTTTAAAGATATTTCTACCAAGAAACTTTATAATTAACGAATGATTAATCTGATTTACTCGGCTAGTAACAACTTTTTCACAATTTTGAATATCAACGATTTCAACTTTCTACGGGTAACACATTCGGTTTATATTTATCATGGTCTCGAGAAACTACGCGTATCCAACATTAATTAGTTTACAATGCACGATACTCGTTTATAAATTTAATATAACTTTGGCTGTATAACTTGAACAAATATTTAAACGTTTTTACATAGTAATTTGCTTTAGGAAAGATTTAACAAATCTTGAACAACGCACAAATCGATTACCGACTGCTGGAAACGTTGTCTCAGTTAATTTCTAAATATTTTCAAGTATTCAATAGGCAATCTGACAGTGGAAATTTTGCAACTCCCAGTGAATATATACTTTTCAGAATTATCGTCCATTCTACTGCAACAGCAGGAAAAGCAGATTCTGCCGTTCCAGAAAAATGGTGTAAAACGTCAAAGACCTAACCATCACTTTGTAGTAGTTTCACAGCAATCGTCAATAATCAAGGCAAGTGTAGGCGCGCATTGCTGTGCGAGAGTACTTAGCAAAATGTTTCAATAGATTAAAAGAAAACAGTAACAAGATGAAAGACACCAAAAAAAAAATACCGACACACAATTGGAATGTATAACAAGTGATTATACCAATCATCACACTAAGGCACGATAAAACGTATTACAAAGTCTTCAAGAATATCCTATTAATAAATGCGTTTCCCTCCAAAGGTATTTTTGTCAAGAATTCATAAGAAGCAATTAAAAGAACACACAAAAAAGAGACACTTCTTTTCTTCGTTAAGAATGTGTTAGCTAACTTCTTTTAATAAATACAAGAAACATTAAAAAGGATCGTGTATCTTTTGGTTAGCGTCTCAAGAAGGTAAATAATATCAAATCACTTATTTTGTTAATAACACCAATTAAATCGAGTCACAAAATTATTATAAGAAGCACCTGTCAATACACGTTCTCAGCATTAGTCATTCGGTAAGAAATATTTTGTATAATATGTGGGCATAGCACATTAAAGTATCAAGAAAATAAAAAAACTAAAAACAACAACAATGTTATGCGTTCCTCTGTCAACTATAACGCTATTAAGTATATCGTGGCTCAAATCCGTTATTTATACTTAAGAAAACAGTCTTGTACTTGGAATAACGAAGAGAATTACAGGGTAATTACAAAATAGATAATATTTGCAGGGTTCGTGCTTCTTTTCTTATCCTCGAAGGATTTTCTGCAAATATGATGTTCCACCCATATTTCATTATTCTTGAATATGTCTGTCGTTAAGTATTTCTTTGAAAACGAAATTCAACCATAATAGATTATGGTATATGCCATATTGGATAGAATGTACGTGACAAAAAGTAAAAAAAAAAATACATTTGCTTTCGCATGAAACTGATAAGAACTATGATAAGATTAATATTTGAAAGAACAATAAACTCAGAATACTGTTTTAGGTACCACCGATGGTGAATATTGCGCTATTTTTCCACAAGTATCCGAATGTAAAATCTTAAATTGAGTCATCCTTGGAATATTCGTAGTAAAGAAAATATTTAAAAATACACGAATCCTTTGTACTTCTGATATAACAATAACGACCATTGCCACTGAATTTTTTTAAAAAGATTTTTTAAAACTTAAGATCATTTAACATAATTTATCCGTATATACCGTACGTACAGTGATTCACATTCCCTTTGGCGAATACTTCCCCAAAAAATACGTTTACTCTTAAAAAAGTAATACTTCAAATTTCAATTCCTGTGTTTAACTCCATTGGAACGGATGATCTGTGCTTTTAATGAGACAGATGATTTTTTAACAGCGTAAAATGGACGTGAATTTACAGTTGAAGAACTGTTCCTGCCTAAAGTTCGTTTCTACTATCAAGAGTTATATTTATATGCCTACAATCTTAAAATTGGCAGTAATTTGGTCTTCTATTGTTCGATAAGCCTGAGAAATAACAAGCGACGTTATTTTACGAAACTTTGAAATATATTCTGCCAAAACAAAAAAATTATTTGCTCGTACATAAGTCTGAAGCATAAATTGAAATCGACCTTAAACAAAATAAAACGTTGAATTAAATATGCGAGGTTACGTAGGACGTCTGTAAGACGCTTGTTGCAGCAAGAAAAAAGATAACGAGGAACTGTTAGTTTAAACGTAATAAACAAAACAAAAAGTGGAATAGTTTACGAGTTGTAGATAAAAAAAAAAAATTGTACGACCGCATTAATGTTTTATCCAAACCGATCTGGCATTAATGTTTTGTCCAAACTAATCTGGCATTACCGTAATATCCCATTTACGTGTCTCGTACGAGAAATTGACTAAGTTGAAATTTGAAAACAGAATACGCAGAGAGCAGACACGTACTTGGCCCCTTTAACGAGCATACAAAAGTTTTTCGTATCACAGTTATTTTTGACAAGTGAACCAAACACATTAAAAGAATTTTTCTTACATGCAGCATGTATCGATTGCTCTCTGTTAATTGTCTGCTCGAGAAATTCCTGCATTTGCATATTAATTGGAAAGAGGTGATCGATAACCTTGGAGTAGAAACATTGTAAACTGTAACGGGCGATTCTGCATTGAGAATTCGCCTTTGAGTTTTCAAATCCTGTTGCAGCTCGTTCAGTAAGATTATCGTAATCTGTGTGAGTATTGTACCTGCGAGTCAATGAAGATAATGAATTTATATTTTGAGCACTTTAAACCTCATACTCGAGCACTTTGCTTTTCACCTTTTATAATAAACGTGGACGAGGGGGGTATCAATTAAAAGGTAAAGAGGCGTTCTAAACGCAAAGGCCATTTAGGACGACTGATTGGCAGTGGTGGACTTGGCTTTGGATTTACGACCGAGTAGCTTACGAAAGGATGATGTCCATCTGGAACGAGTGAAGCCACCTGCTCTGGAGCCATCCGGTTCGCTGCTCGAGGATTCGCTGATTTTTCTGCTGCTTCCACCGCCCTCGTAGGATCTTGATCTGCGATCTCCGGTCTCGGATGAGAACCTGAAGTATAAGAATTCTTTAGAACCCACACAACAGCAAGGGGATCGGTAGTTAGAAGACTTACCCGGAGTCTGACGAAAATGCTCTAGCGGTTGGCGGAGCACTGGAGTTGGCCGAGGACAAAGAAACTTCGGCAACCGGAGTGCTGGGAAAAGCCTCGTCCTCGGAGCTGCTGCTAGAATCATCTATGTAGCTGATACCGTGCTCCAAGGGTGAACTTGTGCGCAAGGGTGGCAAAGCTGCTGGCGTACCCGGACGCAACCAGGTGCGCAAATCCTGTAGAGGTGCTTGAAGGCACTTGAAGAGCTTCCCACTGAAAAGAGATATTCGACTGCTTAGTCGAATTTTTTCCTCGAATGAATATTCTCGTTACCCGTCACGAGGAGAACTCACTCGTCCCGTATCTCGTCGACTTCCCCGAAGGTGCGCTTGGCGTACAGACATACGGAACAGCGTCTTCTACGTCGGCAGGACGTTGCGTGCAGCGTAGCAGCTCTGAGATGACGTGCGGCGTGTCTCAAGGTAGTCGCTTCATGACTGAGGGCCGCCACACCTTCCTCCCGACGACGACGTTCAGCGCCCAGCTCTCCCTGCTCGGCTCTCAGTCTCTCCTTCAGTATCTCGTTCTGGAAAAGTGAAAGAAGACAAGCCCAGTAATAGCCGGATGAAACGTGCCGCCAAGAATCTATCAGTCAGGAACAGGGACATTCTTCTAGTTTGCTCTTAAAGTGATTAAAGTCTAACGATCATCTCGACCAAGTCGGATTCTCATTGCGCGCTCTGGGTCCTATTAAACGCTGGATTATCGAGGATAGGAGAAAGTCGTATAATTATTATAATTAACTGAGCCTACGCCAGTCTGGAAGATCGTCCAAGCCCCAGCCTGATTTTCCAGTATCGGTCTCTCCACCTTCCATTAGAAATTCTACTAAAACGTTCTGCAAGATCATATGAAAACTCGAATCTTTGCCAGAAGCCACCAATGTAACAAGAATCATTGAAGTAGCCCCGCCAAGAAGAAAATAGACACCTCAGTTAAAACTGGTACAAGTTACAAGATGCCGTAGGCATGGCTCGCTGGATTTCTCTATGTTATATCCTGACCGCAAGTACCCGGAAGTCTTGCCGGTCGGGATGGGAATCCAGGATGTATCGCGTATCGCAAATAGAGAAGCCGAGGCTAGCGTGGGGTAAAGAAAAGTCTGAAAGACAGCAAAGAGGATATACAGACAACTCAAAGGGAGGGGTTCGTCGACCCTCCTTACTCAGGATGGTAATTTTAAGCGCACGGTTGTCAAACGACAAGTCGTCGAAGAGCATTTTCGATTACCCCGAAGCTCCTCCCTCCAGATAACGGACACGAAAATGACGGCAGGAGCCCGTTAAGACTAACCTCCCGTTCCAGGGCGTCGCGCTCGGCTCGAATCACCGTGGCCTGTCGCACAACGTCCTGCCGTGCTCGTTCGAGCGACCTCCTGGTTATTTCGTTCTGCGACGCCTGCAATTGCAGCTGACGAAGTGCAGCAGCGCGCTCGCACTCAAGACGATCCCGGGCGGCTACGCAGGCATCACGATCGGCACGCACGCGCTCTGCCTCGTCTTCCAGACGAAGACTTCTTTCCAATTGGACGAACAGCTCCTCTTCCTTGTCGCGCAGTTCAGCCTCGCATCCCTCCAGCCTCTTCTCCAGGGCCTGCCTGGCTGCTTCTATCTTGTTCCTCTCGGCCTGCAAAATAAAGAAGAACTCAGCATCAGGATCATAAATGGTGACCAAGAGCATGCCTCATCCTTGGGCATCGTTCCCCCGTCTAATATGATCTTGCTGGGATCGATAGGGTGGACAGCCGCACCTTGATATTTAATATAAATTAATGACCGACTTCAGGACGGAATTTACAGGAAACACGTGGAAGTGGGTGTGCCGGGCTGAGTTCATTCAGTTATATCGTGCACTCGTTCGCGTCTACCTTACTGCATACGTGGACATAGAAACTTGTTATCTCTTAACCGTTCTAGTTCATCGATAATGAAACCTGACAATCAATGTTTCGCCCAAGAGCACCGTAACTAACTTCCGCTTGATATAGAGCAAACGGATGGACGGACCAACGAACCAGCCGTGTTTTCAATGGGATTTCTAGATCCTGGATGCCTACCTGAAAGGCTGCCTGACCGAAACGAAGCATGCTAAGTATTACAAGCGCTTGGAGTCAAACAGAGGACGCTCGCGTGTATAATAATTTTCGAGAGCTCCTCGCGCACTCGTATATATTCTCTGCACGTGTTCCTCGAATGCCTTTAACCTTTTAACGTATGGCCTTCGTCGTCAAACAAGCGTTACTTTACATCTGGTCTAACTTCGCACGTTACACTTTGAGATGCTTTTTACAATAAAATTATACTGATATCACAATAAACAAAAAACATAGCAACAGAGATTTAACGAATGGACGCGAACGACCTACTTTGACTATATACAGATCATTAAGATCATCAATGAATCGGAGCAAGGAAGTTATTACAGGCTCTGTCGGAGAACGCCAGAAAACAATGGATAGTATCTAGCCCGTTACTTTAGGTTGGTACAGTACTACAGGCCTTTCGTAAAACGCACGCACAGTCGATGACTGGTAGAAGCACAGTTCATAAAAAATAATTCGTGGCATAATCATTACCAAGATTTCGAAGAATACAAAGTCATTGGAGTCAATATTATTTTACGTAATCTCTCTCTGACTTCTATTTGGTTTCTTCCATGAAGAACGACCGTCATTACTCGTGTGACACTGACTTATTTGTATACCCGGTACGCATTTAAAAACAGGGTATGTCAAACAGTGCCAAACGTGAACGCACGTAACGCTCTGGCATAGCCAATTACCTAACGCAAGTCTCAGAGAAAATGGTTGAGGAGTGAAAGGTCGTCAATCTCGGTCCAGAACCCACTGACTCAGAGACGATAGTTTCGCTGGAGGCTTGTACAATTATATAACTAAAAATTAATTAACCCAAGAACACCCTGACGTCTTTCAATAAGAATCCGATCTATTGCCATGCACGTGGCGTTGAAGGATGACTAATAAGATCGCAATGCAATTCCAACGACGTTACCAGGTGCCCCGGTAGCTTCGCTCAATGAATTATTTCGTGTCCGATGTCAACGTTCTCGACACGACACGTAGGCATATGGATACGCGGCTTATGAATGTATGCATTTCGCAGCGTGTAAAGAAGCTCAACAATGTCCAGCGCGGACAAAGTGCCGTAAACATTGCTAGGCTTGTGAAAGACAAGTACCCAGGAATGCCTTGTCAAGAGAGTCATCAGAAACGAGTGGCAGGACGAGTCCATTAAAAAGATTCCACGCGCGTAAAAGAAACTAGGATGAATCCTCGATTGTGCGTCGCTGGAAGGAACGAAGAGGGGAGACAGTTCCAAGGAGAATTCCCAGTAGAAGAGCACGTAGCAGTTTTCTCGAAGTTCCCACCGAAGTCGAGAATCGAGCAAGAAAGAAAAAGAAATTAGAAAGAGCCAATGGCAGTCAAGAAGACAAGGAAATAATAAAGTCCCGTGTTGTTGACCCAGGGTAAACCATCGCCAGGCATTCGCGCTCCCGGCACGTTCGGTGCATGTGCTTTTCGCACGGTTCGAGTAAACCGTTCGGTTACCTTTGAAGCAATTGTTGCGTTCCTCGCGCGTTACGCAGCCAGCGCCGTACGACGTATGCGTTCTTCACGTGCAGCTACTGTATATTTATATACACAGAGTCCTACCATAGTCATTTTCTAGCTCTTGCACGTTCCAGTATTACCGTTCGCGGTTGCAGTCCTCGGAGTACGCCACCCACGCAAAATCGTTACCTCCGCTCGTAGGTGGCTCTTCTCTTGCGATGGGTACTGTTAACTACGGCCTCGAAAGACTCCACCGGTGAGGTCACCAGCTCTCACGGTCTGCTGAGCAGTATCGTCGCTGAGAAATGCCGGGGGAACTCTGGTTCTCTTCGTTGGCTCTTACTCTGCACACGATGACTTCGGCCTGGACGTGTCTGCAGACTGGAAGACGTACAACGGCAACGGGTACCGACGGTAGTCACCCATATTATCCAGACGTACAGAAGGCGTTCGTGTCTGGTCTAGGCCTGCTTGGTGACACCGTCCAGGCAACGGTGTGGAAAAAGAAGAATTAAAAGTGGCCTTCGCCATTGCGTCACGCAAAAGAAAAATAAAGCGAGATTCGCTGTCCCAGAAACTAGTTGTTGGACTTTTGAATCCTCCTGTGTATTTCTTTTCTCCGTCTGTGGGCTCGTGGATTGATATCTATCGAGCAAAAAATTCATGGGTTTTACAATCCGTTGGTGAAATTATTTTAAGGCATTCTCGACGACTTCCTTGATATTTACCATGGAACATTTTTTTTTTCCAGTCTTGACGTACTAATTGGGGTTTTTTTTTTTCTTAGGTATCTTCGTTGCTACACGATGCTGTAGAAACGATGCTGATTGTAGAACAGGGATTCTGAACCAAAGACACAGAACTCCCGTTGCCTCTTAGCCAGTACACCATGTTCTATTTGACTTCCCTTGACGTGCCAGGCCGCTCCCCTGTTTACCGTATTTACCGTTAATCACAACCCTTACCGACGCACCCTAAAGGTGCCTACGGTTATTTTTCCTTTGTTAATTCTCTCCATTCTCTGTCCAACGTAGATTTTCACGAGGCTCCAGCAAGCTCAGACGAAAGTCGGATCAATGAGTTTGTCCAGTCTGAATGTTTCCAATGGACATAACGATGTTTTAGCAGAGTGAAATTTTCACGGCGATTACGACAATTCGCTGCGGTGTTTCATGTCGACACGATGATCTTTAGAAACGAACACTGGGGCCACGTTCTCATTGAGTCCTAGACCAGGTAGACTCTTTCCGGTCTGCTACGGGTGAAGCAGTCAGTAGGTACGCATAGCACACTGGTTTAATATAATGACTCGTCAAGAAAATACTTGGCATTAATGAAAGAAAAAAAAAAGAACTGCGAATAAATCTCAAATATACCGTAAAAGCGACAGAGAAATTCCGCCACGCTGCATAGAAAGTCGCCTTAAAATATTTCAACAGCTTTGCCTCTTGGTCAACAAATATTTATTTAAACCGTACGCGTTATAAATGTCCTGATCGCTCTGCAGACGGTTAATCAGCCAGACTCATAAAATTTCCGTAACGGCGCTGCTGTCGTTCGCACCGAACGTTGAAACTAGCCAGGATTCTACGTTAATAGAAATGACGAGTCCGTGGAATCAATTTTGGTCCTGACACCCGTACTCGTCCGTAGCAAAACTTGTTCGGCCAGCTGACAAGGACCTGCAGGACAGTACAAATTTATTCGACTTCGATTTCTATATTCGGACACTGCATACCCTGTACGTAGCTAGACTGACAAACCGTAACAGTCTCGTTAATGTCTTTCACCGAGTATCGACTTCCTCGGACAGATATACATACGTGCCTATTGGTAGCCGCCATTAATTTTTTTCCCGTCATCCTCTTCAACGCTGGTTAAATATAAGCCTACCTCGAGACGCCATTAAATTGAATCACAAGACAATAGACCGTATACATCTGAGAGAAAGTGCCACGCGTTTAATTCACAGGAAATCAATATATATATACATATAGATGTGTAAAAAAAAACTTTCTTAGCACCAAGTGAATTCGTCGAGGGTAACGAAGAATCGCATGACTTCTAGCGTCTACGCTGAATAGGTCTCTTACTGTGCGGAAAGTGCGACTGCTGACTGGCCGTTGCATCAGCAGTGCACTTTTAGACTGGCGTCCGCTTTTACCGCATTGTTAACGATATGAAAGTTAACAGTCCGGATGAGGCATCCTTTGAGATTGAACTTTCTCGTTGTCGGAATAATTTATAGGTAAGTCAATAAAAATTCGCCACGACGCCTCACCGTCCATTCACGCATCCTTACGGATCGACGCGCCGATCCACCCCGACGCCGACTTCTAATCCGGTCACCGAGTAGGGCACCGGGAACGCGGATAATTCACAGAGTCTCGTGCACCGGGTATTCTATAGACAATTATTTTCGTGTAAGGTCGGCAGTGACTCCTGGTGAAATTAATACTCAGATCTCCAAGTAGCGATCGACCGCACGCATTTGTACCCGATGATTCTGCTTACGACGGAGCGCAAGTCCTGCGTTCTGATATAAAAATATATTTCGCTGGGGTGCCTGAAGCGGAAATACGTCATGGATTGTTTGTGACTGTAGATAGTACTTTGAAGAAATCCCCAGGAGCAATTTCGTCACGCCAAGTATGTACCGATGCATTGGAATTCGTTACACAATGACCTGACGAAGTATCCTCGTCGATGGGAGTGACTGTAGCTTCCAGAACAGTCCGTTCAGATATCCTGGCAGTTGTGCATACAGTACCGTTGGTCTAATAGGTATCTACAGTGGTGCTGCGTGTATATTCTTGACATGACTGTACTCTGGCCTTGACGTTAATACCAAAAGCAACTGGGATTTCATTGGATTGAAAATAATTTTCTTCCTCGTGGTACCACAGTAACACCTATCTCAGGCAAAGTGTAGAATTATGTATCTTATCGTGAGACTAACGGCTTGAATCGATATCAATTAATTAATAGCATGCTTTCTTATCGTTGAAGCATACTTTTTTCGTACGACACTGGTATCGACTAATGATCTCAACTGAAATCCTTGCGTTCACGTGTGGACGCGACTTAACGACCTGTCCGCTCTCCGTGAGAAAGGCTGATAACAATCTCGAAGAATTCCCTCGTTAGGCCTCTTTTTAATTTCCTGATGGCGGAACTGTTTGCGCCTAACAGCACAGTGGGTGCTTCTATACTGTTGGACTCTAAAAAGTAGAAACTCAGAGCAACGTGCAGAACATCAACGTGAAACGAGTCGATTCATCTCCATTGAATTTATAAGAAGAACCTTTCAAGCCATCGGTTACTTATTCTTTACTGAGTATTACGTTGTATCTGTAGAGATTCAAGCGGTACCGGGAACAATCTTGGATTCTCACCTTTCCTATACGACTGGCGCAGCACTGTTAGATAGTTAAATTAGATGCAGGATTAATATGGATTGGTGTATGATAGTTGAGGAATAATCGCCTTGAATATAGAGGAGGAAACTGCAATGGCGGTTTACGTGTTTCCGGTTCTTAAACGGTCGCAAAGAATTTCCTACGTACCTTGACTTCGTGATATCTTTCCTCAAGGTAGTAGGCTATTCCACGTGCCTCCTCGTATCTTGCCGCCAGAGCGACGTATTTGTCGTAATGCCGCTTGAACAGGACGAATCTGTGTACAAAACAAGAGGGATTCATTGGTTATGTAATTAGCTGTAGAATAAACGAAGCGGGTCAACAAAAACCGGAAGACATTGTAAAGCGTATGGAGGGCGTCATACAATTATGTATCTAATGAATAGAACCAGTCATGGCTTAACAAGTATCAAGGAAATGTATTAAATTATAGTCGGAACAGATTCAGAAAGTCATTTAACATTTGTCGAGCATACTTGTTTCTCGAACGAATCAATGTTAGATGACGTTAAAAAAAAAAAGAAGGAGGCGCGTTATTTGAACTGACTTTTTGCGTATTACGAAACAATTCTCCTAGGGAACTTTGTTTTTCGGCTAACAAAAAAAGAGAACTTATCAATTGACTGTCTAGGGAATGACTTAATGTCGGATAAGACAATCTTATCGTTCCGTATCTTTGTATACGACGATAATTATATTCGTTCTTTATGGATAATAATTTAACACAATACTGCGAACCTGTAAAGATCATTTTCGGTTACGATATCTCTGATCGAATCCCCAGGATCAATGTGATCTGCCAAAGCTCCAGGCGATCCAGCCGACCTGGATGGCAAAGGACACGGGGGACACGGACTGCAATCACGAAGCGCAGTTGCAGCCACCAGGTCATCCTCGGATGCAGTCGTTAATAATGGACTCGGCGTCCTTGTAGTCGTTCCCAGGAGATCCTCGCTCCTCGAATGTCTCATCTCTGAATTCCTATAAATTCCAGCCGATCCAGCCGGCGGATTCCTGAAGACGACATTCCCGTTAGCAACGGTGGGACCCGGGCCCGGGAACCCGTTGCCGGCTATCCCGATCAATAGATCCGTCATTGCCGTTTATTCAGCCTACTTCTTCTTCGCGTAACACGGTAACACACTTATAAATACACTGCACAGCAGATTCACGTAATCCCAAGGGAAAGTCGTTAATAAAATTTATAAAGCGACGCACGACGATCGTCCTTTATCGACAGCATCGTCCACTTGCAGTGTCCACTTTTTTTTATCTGCCTTCCAATGCAAAACTGGAGCTTCAATCGCCGGGATATGGACCACTGGTCTGTCCTTTGAGACCCTTGCGCCTCCTACTATCGATAAAAAAAATACAATTTTTCGTAACGACCCGTGAGAATATCCTATAACGCCATTAGGCGCGTTCTATATTCTCTTTTACGTCGTATAATTTCTGATCGTCACAATGGTCATTGGTATACATAAAGAATCACTGATATAAATCTAAATGCATTGAGCAACGCGCACTCTGTCTCTCCCATGTACCTAGCGTACTCGGGAACTGTGAACGACTGAGAGGTCCTCTTCTATCGTCCTACTATTTCACAGGCTTCCCTGCGCGTGGACAAAAGCTTCCGCCAGGATCAGATATCCTCACGGGAACCCTTTAGCGCGGAACACGTAATTCGATGCCGATTAGGAGAAAAAGGTTTTGCAAAAGAAATACTTCACGCTACTTCTTTTAAGGCTGTGTTAGGAGAATACTGGAGCGATTAAAACTCCCGAAGCACCTGCACGTTCCGCGTCTACCTGCGAACTGTTACGAACTGTCGTGAACGGCTGCATGATTTCCAGTTTAGAATAATCCTGTGAGAGGTCGTTGGAACGTAATGTAGGGACATTCTACACTTTTTTTTCCCCCCCGCAGAAACTTATGTAACCAGCTGATGGTAAAGAAGAGCGAAATTTATATATGCTTTTGAGGTTACGTATCTACGTGTTTTTAACGCAGAGTAGCAGAAGGAATTTTCCATGATTTTGTAGTCAGTTTGAAAATGGCAACTCGATTATTACGAATATTTTCGAGTGATTTAATTGTCTTAAAAGGGCAGCAGGTTCGATATGGACACAGATTGCGTGGTGTTCCACCTATTAAGGCTAGGACTCTGCAACAGCGTCTTGATGGTGCGATTATCTCGGTTTATTCATTATTTTACAGGTTAGGTTGTCTGATTTATACTTATGACTAACAGTACTGTTTTCCCTTAGAATTAAATTACAAGGACCCAGAATTGATATTTCAAGTAAATATTGGCTTGCCTTTACCGAAACGCTCACGAGCTGAAATGACATCCAAATGGTTATCCAAGTTGAAACCACACAGATCGGATTCCGAGTATGAGAGGAAAGCAAGGAATAGAGAACGTATGTATTATATTTATTGAGATTTTTTTAAAAGATATATGTAGTTATGCTATATTATTTTTACAGTAACTATAGACCTGGAGACAGAGAAGAGAGATTGGCTGCAAACCTTTGCGCCTTTGCAATGTAAAACAATTGCGAAGCATTATGAAATTTTTGAACATTTATATGGCGATGCCTACTTTTATCCTATAGTACCACTTGAGATTGATTATGATTTTGGAAGTGAAGATGCTCTTGCTAGGGTATATAGAGGAAATATAATTAAGCCTGATGAAGCTAAACAAGCACCAAGTGTAACATACGAAGCAGAATCAGACACCCTCTGGACTCTTCTTTTTACTACCCCAGATGGTGTTCTGACTGATGCCAATGAATACTGTCACTGGTTCATGTAAGTCTTTCAATAATGTGATAAATGTAGTGTCATTATGTAAGAATTATATCAAATAATAATTTATCAGTGGAAATATACCGGGCAATGAGGTGAGCAAAGGAGAACAGTTAATGGACTATCTCAGGCCTATTCCACCACGTGGTATTGGTTATTCCAGATACATATTTGTATTGTATAAGCAAGACAAGAAGATTGACTACTCAGAGTACAAAACGGAAGAACCATGGTAACTATAACTTCCATAAAATAAAAAAACAAAATTTGTATGTATACTTTCATCTTTCTGGTTGATTTTCTTTCAGTTTGGCCTTAGAGAAGCGCAGCTTTAACACAAGAAGTTTTTATCAAAAACATCAGGACTGTATAACTCCTGCTGGACTAGCATTTTACCAAGCTACCTGGGATTCTAGTCTGACAGACTTCTATCACAATACATTGAGTAAGTTACATCTTGAAACTATGATACTAAAGTACACCTATCGATTCTGTTTAATTTCTGTTGTTTTTTTTTTTTTTATAGAAATGGAAGAACCAGTATTTGAGTATGACTTTCCAAAGCCATACATTAAACCTCAGACATGGTTCCCATTAAAACAGCCCTTCAATCTTTACTTGGACAAGTATCGCGACCCAAAGGACGTGAACAAGGATTATCTACTAAAGAAATTGAAGAAGGTCCATCCATTCAAAGCACCCGAACCACCATTAAACTTCCCCAATGTTCATAGACTACCGAATGACATGCCTTCGTGGTTAAAGCTGGAAGTAAAAAAGAATCGATTGGGTTTGGGTCGCATCAATGAGATAGAATAATCGAATTTACACAATAAACTGTTAATACAAACAAAACTATTTACTGAAATGAATAATAATACTTTTCACGTCAATGAAAAACGAATATTCTCCCTGCGGTGTAAATATTCGTTTTAACCTCAAAATGATATTTTGAGAACAAACAGTTTCAGCTAAATAAATATATTTATTAAAACTCATAAAAAAAAGTCTTCCTCATACGTTTCGCTGCGTTTGTTACGAGGTGTTTAAAATGATTTCAATCATTTATTTATTTTTTACTCACTCAGGTTTCAAATGAGCTTCAACGAGTTGTCTACTGCGCAACTTTATATCGGCACGCGTCAAGACATTTGAGTCAATAACTTCATGCTCGACGTATAAACCTAAATTTATATAAACATTACGTATAATATACAAAATATAAAATGGCCCTAATTGTCCTTGTCATTACCTGTCGGTTCCGGTTCTCCCACGCCGTATTTCAATTTCGATCTGTAATCTGAAATGTAAGTCTGATACAAATCCTTAGCCCTCACTTCTCTTTCCTCGTCAAGTTGAAAGCCACTCATGCTGAAGAGTATTCCAACTTTTCGAGTGACTTGCGTCAATAAAGTCAAGCCTGCAACAAACGAAAGGAAAACAAAGAAGTCGTTGGTCGTCAAAAATATTTTTGGATTTTTCAATTTTTTCTTTAACTAGTCGCCAGTACCATCCTCGTCTATTTTTTCAAACTGTGGCTCTTCCTCTCCGGATATCTTCTCTTCGAATTCCTCCTCTTCTTTTTCCTCTATTACGGGACTTTTCTTTGCTTTCTTTTCGTTTTCCTTAGGAATCTTCTTCACGGATTTACCGCGCTTAATGTAAACTAGCATGGATACCATATTCTGCATAGCGGCCCTTATGTTCATAAGTAACTCGCCTCGAATTTTTCTCATGTTCTTGAAATCAGCTTCGCGCTTCTTTTGAGCCTCAATTTGCTCTAACATAATCTTCTTATCAGCTTTATATCTGTAATATCGTGGATCAAGCAGCTGCGCGACTCGATTATAAGTACGGAAAACTACTGATGGGAAAACTAACGACATCGAACCTCATAAAACTTGGCACTAAAGAAGAAAACGAGACGCATTGAAATTTATTAATGGCTCATGGAATATCTCCCGAGAGAAATTAAGTTATAATAAGTACTTGGGAATCGAACTATAAGCAGAAACAGACCGAACGACAAATACTATAATTTATCGATTATCCAAGCGTATGAAATTCGAAATGTATACGAAAAAAAATAAAATTAAAATATTCAAAGGTATTCTGGCACTATAAACGGCAGAAGGTCAGCAATAGTAAATTTTCAAACGCACTGTCCGGTCGTTCCAATCATACTGTGTTCCAAACTAGCCAATATCCGTAGAGCATGTTGTTTCTTGTTAAGGATGGAATCGCGTTCAATTAAATTATGATTAAACTGGACCAAAAGCCGTGCCTTTTGTCTCATCTGTTCTTCGAGTCTGAGGTAAATAAATTGAAAAACTTAATAAACAAAGAATATTAAGTAAAGTAAACCAAATCGTAAGTTACCTCGGAAAAAGTTCATCGTAAGAGCGCACCAGCATAGATTCCTTTGTTCTGTCAAAAATATCTTCCAAATGTCGAATTTGCGACTGCAGCCATTCCTCGCTTTTCGTAGCAATAATCTTTTTCTCAGTAAAATCCGTATCGCTCTGGAATAAACGATCTACTAAATTAGAATAAAAATTATCCTAGACAGTAATACTTTATCCATTATCGATGCGCGTCGAATCCACGTAATTCCATTTGTTTCCGCCAGATGGCGACAAGAGTAGCAGCCATTCGTGAATTTGTCATCAGATACGAGTCGTTGATAAGATCGGTAATTAATAAATAATTTAATAAACAAACCTCAACGCGAACGAGCGATTGCGCGTACGCCCAAAGGTCGTCCACCTGACTGCGTACATTCTTCAAAGTGCGTTCACGCTCTCTCATATTAATCCACACGTCTTGCGCCATCTGCTTATACTTCTGTCTGGTATCATCCAAATTTTCAGCAGCCAATTGTCCCATGACGGTCGCTTTAATGAGAATTTGACATTGGACCTTTCGATCGACTTTCAGAGCGTCGAGTACAGCGTCAAAGTATACAGCGTCCTGTATGGAAATTTAACGTTGGAACTTGGAAGAACGTTTCTCAATGAGTGAGCTCTTCGGAGCATTCAGTTGTCGCCCTTTCACATTTAAGGCAAACAAAGGGAGCCGCCTTCGATTTTACGGCAGACTGCACCAGAATGAGGCTCCCCCTTCGCTCACCTTCTTAAGAATATTCGACATGGAGATGTACGCCTCGCGGATGGCTGCCGCGGCATTCATCTTGGCGATAAATCGCTGGTAATTAGTAATAAGGGTTTGCTGAAGATAATTTGGTTTGTACTCCTGTTCCTGTTCGTACTTATCCGCCAACAATGCACACTCGAGCTACGTCGAAAGAAAATGGTGAAAACAAAAAAACAAAAAATTAACGCACGACCGACACCAAAAGGAGAAACGGCAGTACCTGCAAATCAAAAAATTCCTTCATCCTCTTCTTCTTCGTGTAGCAAAGCTTGTTCAGGAGCTTTCGCTTGAGGGCGCTGTCCTGGAAGACGGCAGCGTGGGTCTCCTAAATAAATTTATTTTCGGGGCTGATGAGAATCGAAATTCAATATAAAACGCAATAAGGATTCGAAGATACGCTGGGTTTGAGATGATCGTAAGCCAATTGGAAATCACGATGATGCTGGAGCAACGTGTGCATCCGCCGCTGATCCCCATTCATGATGTCGGTCATTATACCACGATATTCCTTGACGTCGGAGGTTAGGTCCTTCAAATCTCTGGATACTTTTTTTTTCAGCTTATTAGCCCCAATCACTTGCAGTTTCCTATCCCGCGCTACGACAAAATATGCATTTAATTCAGATTAATAATTCCCTCCCGGATCATA
Source organism: Trachelus iudaicus (assembly GCA_030142595.1). Classification (NCBI taxonomy): domain Eukaryota; kingdom Metazoa; phylum Arthropoda; class Insecta; order Hymenoptera; family Cephidae; genus Trachelus; species Trachelus iudaicus. Next base: position 601,880 of record JARQTH010000645.1, read on the forward strand.
ATGAATCAATTATTAAATGATCGAGCATTAACCGTGCAGCTTGAGGATTCCACGATACTGATTTAATTTATCCTTTGTCGTCCATCTCTCATCCTTCATCCCGTGAAGCTTAACGTTCTTGGCCGACAACATCTTCCTCTTGATATAGAATTAAACTAGAAAAAAGATTATACAACTTAGAAATATTACAGATGCATAGGAAGAACCTCGACAGCTGTAACGAGATGGACTCAAGGTCAATTCACCAGTTGCAATTGTTTCTGGTATCGATGAAAATGAAATTTTTTTTACTGTTGCATTATGCAAGTACACTATACATTACAACTAGAATACAGAACTATGTATACCAGCAGAGATGATAACTCATCTCTGATACCAGTGCACAAGTTCATCATCAGTTAACTTACTTACCGAGAAGAAAAGTCTCTTTTATTGCCAATAGAAAAAAAAAAAAATTTCTCCTAGTCATTTATCATGTCCGGTGCAGTAATTTTCTTTCTAGATATTTTACTGAGCTTTAAGCCCCGTTCACAGGACACGTACGTAGCTATAGTTATACGTATACATATATTATATATGCACAAACGTACGTAGAACGATGGCGTCGTCGGCCAGGACCTCGTTACCATAAATCAGCATAAAAGCAGCGTCAATGTCGACTACTTAGAAAGCTTAATGAGTTGAGACAATAACCAGCATAAATCTTCCTGGGGTTGACGTCCCTCTGGCTTCTAGGTTACAACGTAGAACAGGGACAAAGTATGCATCGCCTTGGCACACGAGGACGTAACGTTAACAGTGCCAACTAGAGACATCTACCAATCTTGTTATTCAAACTTTGATTAAAGACTCCCTATCGTCCTGTGAGATTAATAATGAAGTTATTACGCAGGAAGATTTTGTCAGAGTGTGAGACTTTCTCTTGAGCAAGGGACTGATTGAGGTCTCCCTTTAAGTACGTACCTAACCTTCATTCTACGTCTCGTCAGTTCCGTTTCCATCCTCGTATACGAATAAGTGTGACTTAATTTTGTGGAGGAAAAGAATAACGGACGAAGAGGAACAGAGCGTAAGGCAGCGAAAGGATGAAGGAAGTTCGAGAGAGAAATAAAGTAAGACCGAAAGCCTGTGCCAAAGGAATATCGCCGCGGGCGACGCTGCGTTTTCATCGAAGCGACGCCGTGCTGTGCTGCCCTCGGGTTTTCATGAAATTGATTGGCGCGGACTACGGGAATAAAAGCCCTGGGGCTGAAACGAATGAAACGTCCCGTTAGCTCAACGGAGATCTAAATTAATAAAAGAGGACCGGAAGTATTGGGGGGTCTCTTGATTTCTTTCGGTACCGCGTCATTTCCGGTCTTCTATAACCTAACGAGATCCTTTGATATTGGATATAGGGGGACAGCTGATACGGTATCCGTGAGCATACATAGTCGTCTATACGTGATCGGGTCACCTCTCAGGTATCTCACAATTTAATCATTAACCTCCCCTCGAATCTCTGACACGAGAATAGATATCCTTGGCGGTGGTAAAGATACCGGAAGCGACCTGGACGTTTTGTTTTTTGCGTCTAGACTCATTTACCATGGGATTTACGTATTTTTCAAATTAATCCACGGATTTAATGAAATACGCAAGAGCCAGAGGTTCTTCCGAACGGCGCAAAGTCGTACCGAGGACCAAAAGAGAGTACTGGGGGTTGGAGTGGCCCGGGTGAACGAGGACGGAAGCAGCGGTTGGGTACGTGGAGAGAGTAAGCGTAGGAAGCATTAGTTCTCCACTGAACTTAGCCTCGAGTTAATTGGACTTTTTGGGCTGGAGTTTGCCGAATGGTACAGCTGGGTACATTAAATGACTCTTATTGCTACGGTTAGAAAGGAATAGGATACGGTGCTGCCCTCTGCCTCTGTTTCTAGACACGACCAGCACCTCTCCGACCCTCTGCGACATTCCTGACTCAGCAGCCACCGTGATAACACCGTTCAACCAGAATTCATTACTAGGGAATGTAATATGAACGTTGACTGTTTCACACCAATCCACTGGGCGACCCTTTAGATACGTTACTGCTTTATGGACTTGTTTAGCTACATGATACATAGGGCTATTCAGCTTTGAAGTATACAAATGAACTATGACAGTCTGTCATATTTTGATATTATATGAAATATAAGTAAATAAAATTGCACGAGGGAACTGAACAGTTTTTAATGTCAGTTTACAGGCTACTTGTGTTTCTCAATTAATTCACTCAAGCACTGCCTCAATGATAAACAGCCCTGTTTAATATATCGGTCCTTTTAACCCTTTAGCTCCTTTTACGCCGCAATGATCCTGATCCAAGGAAACTCAATGATCTTTCCCAGAATGTCTTTCAGGAACTTTTATCTCTGGGGGATGAACTGGGTATGTATTTTTTAGCGAGTATTCCTGACGAATTGTATCTCCAGAAATACTCCTCGGCACTGGTACTGCCCTGGGTAAACGAGAGAATTCGAGTGGCCAGCAGCAGCGTCTAGAGACAACAGGATAAAACTGCAGACGGTCGTTATGCCAGAGTGAACATCCACTATTTATTTTGGAATCGGTCGAGGATTTCTATCTGGAAACCTGTACGCTTCCCTCGTGGCAAAAAAAAATCTAAAAAGATCAGCAACATTTGTTCAGAACATCGTTATGTATTACATGGTAGCAAATATATGCATAAGGTACAGCGATGTTATCCGAAAATCATTTTTACGAGATCACGTACCCTCTCTTTTACGTATGCACGCTGCGTGTGCGCCAGCGAGCCGGTTCCTGTTGCAATTGGGCAAAACCATAAAATCCGGTAATTATTAAAATCCTCTTGAGAGCCGAACGTGAGGTGCATGTGGAATTCTGAAATGAAAGAGAAATGGCATTAAAAAATAGTAAAAAAATCAATAAGTATATATCAGAGGTATAACCGGTTAAACCGACTGAACAGAATTATACATATTTCGTTAATCAAGTGCGCATAACCTACAATTATAAAGCGGAACGTTTAGTTGCAATTTTAATTGGCACGTTTCGCCGTTAATTTTCAGTTAATGGAGCAATCAGAGTCGTCGGTAAAGTTATTGAGTCTATATATGTATATCTTTTACGTATATTTAATATGCACGGTCTGTGGCCAGGTAAATGGTACGAAAAAAGAAAAAGGCGCGTTCTCATTGATCGTATAAGAAACTGGACTATATCGCACGCGAGAAATTCCCTAGAAAGTATATGTAAAATTGTAGCGACCCGACGACCTCGCGTCAGTGCACTATGGAAATGCTGCCTTCGCTCGTCCCTTTATCGCGTTATCAACAATGAAAAGTGGCCTCTAACAAGCTATAACGTTCCATAAAAGCAGCCTTAATGGGCAACGGACTTGCGTATTCGCGTTCTGTTCAATTAAGGTCGAACGGCAAGTCGTTTGTTCTTTGTGCATTTACGTCGACAACTGTGCGCACGCGAATAACGCGTTTTCCTCGCAGCTATGAGATTACTGAAGCCCGACACTTTACAATTCGATTTATTCGCCGAGATAGTCATTAAAGCGTAGAAAGATGGTAGGAGTATAGAGAAGTTTGAAGAAATCATTTTCAAAGCAACTACACGTGTTTCAAGTACAGACCAGCGATCATCTTGGAAATAGAGGTTAGATACCTTTCTTTCTTTCTTTTTTTTTCCGTGCATTTTACAACAGTATTTAGAATAGCGCATCTTTATTGCCCGTAAATCGATAGCTATCTATTTTCATGAGGCGATTCTCGTCCGTGCGATATCCGATGAAAGTTTTTTATGCGCCTTGGAAAATTATTCGAGGAGCCATGAAACGGAAAGGAGAGTAAGAAGAGGAAGAATCCAAGAAATTTGCATGACTCTCGTGAAACGTCGATGGTCGATCCGAAGCGCAACGCCCACTACATTTAGTCGTAATCAGTCTGAAAGCATTGGCTTGACAGGTCTTCTCCAATCGAATTTACGTGAAATTCTTTTTATCCAAAGCTCGGGTACACTCACCCTGATCGTAAATGTTGCTTAAGGTTTGTAAGCCGGAGAGAGTACCGGTAGGGATTGCGAAAAAGTAGATAAAGATAAGAAAATAGAAAGTATGAGAAATTCGGTTAGAGTAAGGGTGTCAGAGAAAGCGAAGAGAACAGCATCGGCACCCTCATTCCCAGCAATAGATTTATTGCCGACGCATTTCAGGCCGAATATCCAATGTGGCCCTAAAAAAAATACGCGGAAACCATTTTAGATGATTGAATAAATTGATAAGAAATTCAGGCCGATATCCTTTGAACCCAGTCGGGACCGTCAAGCACAATCGAATACTCACTTTCTCATCTTCTGCAGCTCCTTCGCTATGGCGCATGGGATGTGCCGGCATCGTTAGACGTGCCACGATGCCAGAGAGAATTTTTCAAAGCACAATGTTTGTTCTCAGCCACGTTCTCTCCGCGTAAAACGAACTCCAGCCAGATAAGCTTCGGTAGCTACCATAACTTTTTATTTCTCTCATTTTTCTTTCTCTCTTTCTTATTTTAACCTTCATCTCGCTTCGACCTTATCCATACGGCTCGTACCGATGTATCCATCTTGCTCTAGCTTCTCTTCGGGATGATATGCAAATTCCCACGATATCCGCGGATGTTGATAAATTATATTTCGATGCTTCATCGTTTTCATATATATAATATTCTTCCGGCCGATCGCCGCCAGCACTAGCAGAAGCAAGGAAACAACTTGGATAATGAAAATAGCTTCAAATTTTCCTATTGAAAGAATCCTCAACTCTTCACTCTTGGTGTATTTACTCTGGTACGTTTAATATTGTGCGATAACTTCTGTGAATTTATGATTTTTACTTTCTTAAAAATTATACTCACCTTATATTCACTGTCGCTTATATATATTGTTACTTTGTACAGTACGCGTAGTCAATTCTTTTAATATTTTCTCTTTCACAGTCTCCAGCTTAATACAAAAGTCGAGTTTTCTCGGCTCTTCAAGTTTATCGCGATCGTATTCCAAGCTGTATGTATTTGGCATACGTTTTTCGAGTAGCTGTTCTATACAGCTATAGGAAATACGTGTATTCTCGTTTCACACTGAAAGACAGTACGTATTTTTACAAGATCCGCACTGTACCAGAGTGCAGAGAAAGAAGACAAGCTCTTGTAACTGTACCGTACTATATACCATATACTTGTCCAAGGATAAAGTACATCGACTCAAGGTGGATGGACACTTGTAGAGTACGTAAGACCTAGAACTGACCCAGACGCCATTGAAAAAGGAATCTCTGTGGGTAAAGTGGATTTGCCCAGACTCCATTCGAATTCGAAACGAAAAGTCAAACTGGCTGTAGATATAAAGTAAAGAAAGTTTTCTCCTCTTGTCAGATATTTTTCTTCCGCCCATCCATACCAAGGAGACAAAACATTACTGGAAGTAAAAAAGAAACGAGGAGAATATCGAAAAAAATTGGTCTAAGCTAAAGTACTCGATGCCACCATATGGGAACCGAGGAAACAACTCTGGCAATACTTATGGACAATGGTATCGTGCCGGTTAATCCATCTTGTTTGATAACTCTAGGCTTATCTGGAATATCGATGCTGCTGATATCGCTTCTGTATCTACGCGTTACTCCGAGGATTTGGATTCAGGACACTAAGAGAAACAGGGAATGCCGAATTTACATGTAATCTCATAAAGATCATGGGGTGGCGCAGCGAATCAGTCGCCATCTCGTGGGAAGTGCGAGAAACCGAAGGGACTCGGCTGTCGCTTTGGGACGATCATACGCGAGAGTGTATTATGCATATACGTGTGTACAGATCGTATCAGAAACGACGTGAAATGGATCTACGAATAAACGTCAAGGAAATATGTTAGATGAACGACAATGCTATCGGTATGAGAACATTATACGTATTCTCCTGCTCTCCTTCTCTTTCGTCTTTGGTTTCGCTTTTGCTTTGCGTTACGGGGATGCTACACAGTACGCTCTCGATACGGCGTATATTTACATAAGGAATATCCGAGAAGCGTATTAATAGAAGATCCTACTTTAAATTCAGCAAGCTACCCTGATGTAAGCTGTTTATCTCTTTCTCTTTGGAACTCGCAATGCTATTGACTGATAGACAAAAATGGCGACCAATGCTAATCGTTGTACGAGGCGCGATTTTCAATACGATATTTAGAGGTTACTCGGTGGAATTTAATTAGAATTGTCGTGCTGCTACGTTTTAAGAGTACGAGTGATTAAAAAAAATAATGGGACTTTGCAACAAGGTGGATCATTACATTGTGTATTTGTACGTGCATCTCCATGGAGACGGATGAAGCTTTAGAAAAATCCAGACGAGTCTGATCATCCGTCTATGTACTTACTGTACAGGTTAGTTGGAAATTAATTAAACATTTTTCAATGCTACCCCTTGCAGTCAATGGCATTGCTACGGAGCTGTATATATCTGACTATTCGTCGTCTGGAAGAGTCGTCCCCCTCGTTACCGCAATGTTGGGTAGGGCTGCTGGAGCAGGGACAACGAGATCGTACCCTCGTAAAACATCTCATCATTAAATGAAAATACATTTATGTAGAGTGCCGGGGTGTTACATCCCTTACGACCAGGGAACCTTGCGCTGAGAGCAGCTGCTACTGCCTATTGTCAAGGGTTGACAGTCTCTTCTCTGTGCTCATCCCCTTAGCATCACTGCGAAAGCGCGTCTATGCATGTCTCCGTGTTTCCTCTTGGATAAATAAAACCTCGTCACGATCGTGTATATAATGTCGTCTGCGCTGTTGCCGTCACCGTTATCATCATCGTCATCGTTATATTCTGTCCCTCTTATTTCTGTGCACGCTCCTGAGCATTGAATTGGACGTTGTTGATTTCTTACGCTTCTATACACTCCGGTGCTACCGTTGCCACCCTGTACAATCGTTCTAAAGATTCTTCGAGAATTTCTGAATTTTTAGCTTTGTATCTTATGCGTATATACTTTCTGGACTTTTAAAAATACACTCAAAAATTCTCTATCCTGTACTATGGGGCTTGCTACTGTCTTAGATTGTCAAACTTTGAGGCTATACAGAAATTGATCATTGTTAATATTTAGATAGGATATTTAGTTGTGGATTGTTATTTTTTTGTGACTGTACTACATTTTTGCGAAACGTCAAAAGTGCAGATTCTCGAAGGCCGTGTATTGTCACGCGGTTTTTTTTCAATTCTGTTTTTTTCTTGTCTCAAGATCACTGAAAGCTTTGCATTTTCAGAGGACGTCGCAAAAAGAATTTAATTTTTATATCTAGAATTTTTTTCTTCATGAAAGTCACATTCTATTGGTACTCCTTTGCTTTTCTTCTTAGCCAGGGGCTGTTGCAATTTTGGTTATCGACCCAGCTGGCGGAAAATTGCGAAAGGTGCTGAAATGAAATTCCAATTGACGGAGATTGGTTACGAGAAATTTTCCAACGAGAAAATTCCTTTCCGTTCCTCGGGCAATACCGCTTCCGTAACCCCGAGGGTCGAGGGTGTAAATGCAGAAATTTTCAGTCGCCCCAAAGAAATAAAACCTTCGCTACGCCCGTTGGCCGTCTGTGACTGCGCATAAAACTCGAAAATCTCATGAGATTTGAAAACTTCAAGGATTAGCCAGTATTCTAATCTGCGTTAAAGCACCTCGAGGCTTCAGCGCCCTTTATTTTTCCGTGGTAAAAACTTTCGTGGCATTCTAACCCCCTTCCTTCCCATCGACGCTTCTCCATACCGAATTGTAATTAACGACACGAGAGGGCAGCACTCAAGAAATAATGGATCGCGTCGATGGAGAAATTTAATGGTAGGAAAAATTGCTTACCCAAGTAAACTCGCAATCGCTCCTGATAATTGCGCCTATATCGCGGGCGTCCCTAAAAACAGTCCTATTAGACAATCTGCCATTGGCACTCTGATAAATTTTTTATTTAAAATTTCTCAAACCACGTAAACTCTGCTTTCAGAACGTTAGCAACTTTTGAATGATCCTGTACACCCGTAGGAGACAACCTCACTGCTAATATTCTCAATTGAATATCCACTCTGATGTACAAGTAATTATGCGGTTCCTTGTCGATGCGATAGCCAACCACCTGATACGCATCCGTGCAGCAGCATCCATGGAGCTATGAAATTTCCGTACACTCAAGCATATGCACATTATACATCCTGACGTATGAAATACAGTAAGCAGTCTTATCGAGAGAAACAAATTATTTATGAATGATATTTAAGAGAATTTCAACATCTTAAAATCAACCTAAAATCTGCACGTTATCGTATGTTAAAAATCGTATTTATTTTCCGTTTTAGGTTAGAGCCGTAGGCGACAATCTACCCTCGCGCATCGTGATGCTTTCCTATTAGGATACATTAAATTCTGCGTGGTAAAGGAAAAAAAAAGGAAGAAAAAAAGAGAGGGAAGAATCGAACAGCGATAAGGTCATCTATCGCAAATCGAATCTCACCGATTCCAATCGCCTCTCCCCTCCTACCTCTCTGGAAGAGAAAAAAAACGATCGTTGATATCGACCACGTTCATTGGAAGATTTTATATATCTCATGGGACTCGAAAGAGAAGGTACAAGATGTCCCTTGACTTTTATTTACCTGTATGGCATTAAATAACGTTTATCATTCCCCATGAGCATGACGTCCGTCAAGGGGGTGAAAAGATTGCGTGCCTGACGCCATATATCAATTTGTCAGTTTAATAGGGGCGTATCCTGGTCACCCTAATGTAACCCGACGTGTAACCATGGCTTTACGAAATTGTTCGTCAACCCTGCAACACCCTATGCATTCTCCTTAGTTTCTAATCACGCGACTATCCGCCACCCCGGACTATCTATCTCTGGTTTCTACAATTACCTAACGTTGATTCCAGTAATTCCCAAGGGACGAGTAACGGACTGGGGTGGAGACCGTGAAGTGGATAATTGCCGAAACAGTTTTGCTTGCAAGAACTCAGCCACTTTGGTTGAACAGTTTTTTTTTTGTTTGCGAATTAGTGGCTTTTTAGCAGGTCGTGACAAACGTTGACATTGTTTGGGGACAAGTGTGCCTATAGATATATTTAAAATCCCCTGCCCGTTCACGCGATGTTTTTGTCATTATCAAATGGATCACCCTTACTGCCAACCCTCTGCTAACGTCGTTCCCTCTGTTACGTAATGCTTGATAAATTCATTGGATCCCTTTTATTTTTTTACAGGACACAGTTGGAATAATATACGACTGCTACGGCGAAGACATTTGAATATCCTGGATGGAATTATATTTAAGGGATGCTTGCACCAGGTTCATTTGCGAATATGATTTATTGGCACAAAAGCTAGCCGTACCTAACCTAACCTCTGTACCAGTGGTGGGCTGCTTCCGTGGCTCGAATGGTTATCCTCTTGGGGTGAGTATGTATTGTACTGTCTGTATATAGTCATAGAAGGGTCGGTTATACATATGTATATATATCCATGCATATCGCAGGTTCATACCTCGTACCTATGGATCTACCCTTTGCAAGAGATTCTATATTAGAATCATTTTTTCACGTGGAAACAGAATAACACGTTTTATAGGGTTGGCAGGCATAGAGTCTAATGGGTACGCGTAATGCCCAGCAGGTTTCGGCTGGTGAAGGGATGATTTACGTGGATAAAGGAAATTCGTGAGAGGGCGTGTTCGCCAGCACGTGCCAGACAAGTTCGGCTGTCTCTGAGACGGCGAGATGACGTGGCGGCTCGTGGCTATTTCCCATGATCCGTTTGTAGCTCTGGAGTCTCTGAGGGAAAGAGAGGAGTGGAAAGCAGGTGGTTCTCGACGGCCTTGGACACCTTAATTATACAGGGTGGCTCTGTAAGAGTCTCCAAATGAAGATTGGTCGTACCGAGACTCTTGGAAACGTTACTTTCGAAATTATACAAATTTGTAAAAGCATCTTGGGTCCTTAGGTGTCGGTGATATTACTTGAGATTGCACCAGCCCTTCGGAGTTCCTGCTCGAGTCAGAGGGTGAGCCTTTCGTAGAGACGGGATACGTCAGGATCTCTCGTTTCTTTAAAACATTCACCTTCGCTCATGGGAACGTGATAATATTCTTATGGGGCCGCATAAGCTTTACAGTTTGATTCCCTGTCACGCTCTCCTCTCATATACGCAGCAATAAAGAGGCGGCCGATAAAACTTTACGAGGTCGTTACCTTATTATAACTCGGCAGGCTCTGTAATTATTATCGCAGCCCAGGCAAGAGGTCGCCACAGTCGTTGTTACGGATACGCGACGAAAAAAATTACCGAGTCTTCCTTGGACCGTGTGCCGCGAAATCATTCGCGTAGGCTCAGCTCTGTGGCGACCTTACGATTGATATTTGAATGGCGTCTCGTCGTGGAATTTATAACCTCAAAACTTGACACCGGGGCCAATCAACGTGCTAAATGAGACCTGCGAGACCTCTCTTGAGTATCGAGCTACTTAACCTACGCTCGAGTCTCTGTCTCCATTTAAAATTCATAAAGTTGGCAGGCCTCGTGCGAAAATGCACTTTTCTGCCTCGCCGAAAATTACTTTCGTCGCCCCGGGCGAAACGAGGGTTGGCGCCCTTATATTTAGTTCCGCGAAGTTCGCTCTCGAGCACTGTAAAAATCTTCAAAGTTCTCATGTCGTGTCTGGTGGAGCTTCCCCCCGTCCTGCACCTTGGATCCACCCTATAGAGCAAAAGTTGAAGCGTACGGAAATTCTAACATTTCAAATTCTCCCGCCACGCCACGACCCTCTGGCCTCCGGGGATCTTAATATTTAAAACGTAGATATTCTTCTATCTTGCATTTTGGGGTTAATCTTAATCCCGTCTTGGGAATTCAAAATGAAATCGATGCCTCGAGCACGTACCAACCGTTTTACCGATAACAGTTATCCAAACTGCATTTCCGAGATTCTCACAGTTGGTAGTCGTACGGAATGCATTTGCCTGAGAAAATTTTCTCGGCTGTATATACACATATATACCGATGTAAAGTCCCATAGAAAAATTTCTTCTTCCGATGAACGCCGTGGCGCTCCCAAGTAAAGTAAATAACTTATCTGAGGGTGAATTTATGAAAAATATTTTCAAATCGTTATCGCTCCTTCGGTCGAATGTTATAGATATTCTTGCGAATTATCAAAACCATTCATGACTCGATCCACCCTCCTTGCTCGACCAATTACCGAAAAGTTCCCTTTTGTTTTAGCTGAGGGTTCCTGGGGAAAATGTATACGGCCCTGGCCTGTATTCGCGATACAATTATTACAAGGGCAAGAGGCAACACGGTGTACACCGTCGCTACCGAAATAGACGAGGAAATAAAGTGCAGCCGTTGTGACCCAATATTCCTTCTGATTCCCTTGGCAATTCCTCGCTTATGGGGATACGAGGTGGATATGGAAAAACTTGACCGCTGCTACAAACAAGGAGACCGAAAGATCCCCGAGTCAGCATCTTTCCTGGAAGCACGATTGAATTCGTATACATAGACAGTGTGCTGCTATGTACTGAGCTAGGCATACGTTTGTACAGGAAACGATGCCATTTAACCAGCAGAGTAACCTGGTGGATGATGGGGTTGAAAAAAGATAATTTTATCAGAAATTGATCTTGTGGATAGTTTTCTAAAAAATATTATTCTTGTCAGGTCCTACTGTTACCATGTACAGGTATAATCGATGTCAGGAAACGTCTGAAGCATCCCCTAAATTTGTACAAGGGCATGAAAGGTGGTTCCACGTGTGATGAAACGCTTAAGCTCAGTTACATGGCAAATAGGAAGATCAAAGAGGGTGTGTGCGTGAGGTCGTTCCTGGGATGATTGTCAGGGTCGACCTGAAGGAAGAAGAGGGTAACGCGGTATTGGTATTGGTAGTGGCGGAAGATGCTGCTCCGTGCAAGGGATAGAGGAGGTAATCAACCTCGTAGATCTCGTGCCGGGACTGCTGAACCTCCCACGGGAGCAATATGTTCCGTATTCGGGAAAGATATGTCGGGATTCAGGACTCTGCGTAGGCAGCGTCCATGAGTGCGAGTAGCCCCAAGGGTTCTACTGGCTTCCGCTTGAGGGTCCGATGGTATGGAAAGACAGAGAGATCTTCCTGCAACCTTAAAACCTTACGAATCAATGAGTGCTCGCCGATACTTACTCCCTCTCTTCCCTCAGGACTCGCGAAGTTAAACCTCCAACAACTCAAGGACATTACGGATGCTCCAAAAGTGCCTGAAGGACTTTGCTAAAATATTGGAGTGCCTTCACTACTAGGAAGGAAGGAATGAAAGTTCACTCGTGGAAATGGCATGGATGAGCGATGAACTCTTTGATCTAGAGGAATCCGATTTCCGTTTTGTCAAAGAGAAGGAGGAGACGAAAGAGGATGAGGATCCCCTTTACTATCTTCCCCACTGATCCAACCTTCTTCTGGAACGAGTCGTGGAGCTCAAGCTGTGGAGCATTATTTTGTTAATTCCAGAGGTTTCCTAGCGGTTGGAATATAAGAGTTACTCAATATTGTTTCAATTAAAAAGTACGACTCTTTATTATTTAATAAATGAATTTCTCTAAAGAATAAGTTCTGACAATTTTTTTTTTACTAAAAATCACCGATTGGCGAATTTTATTTCAGAACATTCTTATGCACACATCCTGACTTCGTCGCGTGGCAAAAGCAAAGAGAAATTCTCTGTACCAGAAGCAATTAATTGAATCTCCATGCAAACGAAGAAGACGAAAGTGCACGGTGTTCTGGAATATAGGATGAATTCTCCAGAGAGTGCATTTGATGCCAAGCTAACTGGATGACCGGATGCTGTGCCAATTTGCTTTCCTGAAATATTCCAAGAACTTGCCTTAATTTCCACAGAATTATTAAGTTGCTACAGTGCTCGGAAATTATTTATTGAAATGCCGTAACTGGAAAACTTTCTTATAGCCAGCCGATTACTCGGCACGGCAGCTTCGAGTTGGTTGCCAAACAAGGATTATCCAACAAGACACACACGCCACAGGTTAACTGGAACTTCCGTCTCGATCCTTTCGTCATTTCGTACACCAGATTACTCATTCATCTTTCATTCGTCCGGTTACCTCCACATTTCCTGCAGCTGCGTTATCAACTTTTAATAAGATTAATGGAATTATTAACTTCATTCGCTGAAAGTTTATTGTCACTTCAAACCAGATGGCACATAAATCTTCTTTCTTTTTTTTTTTTTTTTTTCAAAGCAAGTCTCAAAACGATCAATATCTATAACCTACAGGTAGTGTAATTTATAGAGGGACATTCTGTTTCTAAGGATATATCCCTCTGTGTATTCTTTTATATGAAAATCGATTCTGGCAACCTTAAAGAAAATGTTTCTGAACGTCGTGTCTCTGCGGCTTTGGAACTAAGGGCAATATAATCCAGGCCTTTGCGGAGGAGGCTTTATTTTTTCCATATGTTCACTCGAAAAAGCCGTATCTGATGGGTCCTGGTATCAAAGGGACCTAGATATACATCAAGGTGTACGGTTCGGCTTCAAGCCCGATTTACAATGTTTACTCTTGTCTAGGTAAAATTTATTTTACAGCTCGATGGAAGTAACACGTAATCATACCCCGATAACTATGGATGAGTCACGGAAACGAGGCCACCTCGTTAAATCTGCTGGATTAAAGAGTCTCGTTAAAACGGGTTTCCACGGCACGAGTACGAAAACGTACCAAACCTTCTTCCGCAAGTTCTTGTTTTCATGAAGACCCTCGAAGAAACTAATGCTCGCCTAATATTCGAAGAGAACCTTAAATAAAAGCTCTGCTGGCAACCAGAGAATCGACCCAAGGATCAGAAAGGGTTTCTTTAAAAGGATACGTCAGAATGCCTGAGGTAAGGTTGAATTGGCGTAGCCATAAAAGACGACGCTTCAAAGTTTTCACCTAATCGTATCCAAAGTCTTCGCAGGTTCTCCAAAGGATTAACTATAATAATGTCCATTGTCTGCTGTGTTCTTCAGGAAAGTTTAACCCCAAATAAATAGTTAAGTGGCAGCAGCTTACACCAACTGGCTAATACTGACCTGCTTGAATCGTTGAACCTCCTTAGACTGGATTCGAATGGGAGCAGCAAACTTAACTGCTCGGCAACTCCCGGCAACTTTTGCTACAACTTGAGCTTCCAATAGGAAAAGGCAAGTCTTGTGTGGGTCGTTGACGACACGAGACGCCCGTTAGGCATCAGACGACGCTTCAACCTCCCCTTGTGCAGAAAGACCCGGATGGAGCTTATCAAAGGGCTTTCATGGACGTCGCTACTGTAAACGACTACAGAGCAAACGGGCTAGGTATTGTACGCAAATTTGTTTTTGTACTGGCTCGGCGACGTCCATACTCTGCATTCACGCAACGCTTCAACCGCTACGCCATTAATCTTCTGGCTGAATTCTAGCGCGTGTTGGTTAGCCGGGCTGGTTCGGCAGAGACAATTTTCAATGAGAATTAATTTGAACGTTTCTGCTCTATGGGAGTATTCGACCATACAGATGGTTTTTACTTCATTTTCTTTTGTTAAACGATACTTTTTTTTCAGATCTCCACAAAAAGGCCGTACAAATATCGAGGGGATCTGTCTGTATTTTCTCTGGAAGAAACTACGGTTAGGATTGTTTTACTTGATATAATATATAGTCGTTTAATGAATTAACGTTAAAACTTCCTAAAGACCCGTAATGGATATTCGAATCCGTCTCTTTATGGGGTTCTCTATGGTATTAGGGTGGATCTTCATGTAGTAAAGGAAAGTTGGTTCTTGGAGAGCTACTTCAACGCAATCCCAGAGTAAGTGGCCTGGCGCCCAAAAGCTCCACTAATAATTATCTTCTGTTTATAGCTAATCGGGCCTGGCTGGAATTTTTTTGTCGAAGACGGAAGTTGATACTCTAATAGAGTTTTCCTTTGTCTCCCTTGTAACAGCTCACGACCATTTCCGTCATATTTCTATGACCCACGAGAGGTATCGTTATCAATAAAACTTTTGAGGATGAGTAGTACAGGCCGGTCCAGACCACTGCCTTCCATATTCCATATTCCATATAACGTTGCTTCTTGCGTTCGTGGGATCAAGGGATTTTTACCAGGAGCAAGATAAATTAGAAAAATATTCAAAACAACATCCCTCAAGCCAGACAGTCTCCTCCTCAATCTCTACCTTTCGGGATTCACTAGATTTTTTATTCTTATAGCCCCTTACGACATGTATAAGCAAAATTTTAACAATAGAATCCAAATGGATATTCGGTTTCATACAGGATCTTCCATTTTAATCTTCGTCCCCTAAAAGATTCAATATGTATAAGATTTTCTGTTATAAGGGTCACCATCGTAAACCTTATTAACTTTTTTTTTTTGTATACCTAACCTAAATTGAATCAAGGCTCGACCTGCCATAAAACCAAAATACAGAATATCCAAATTTCTTTTTGAGCGCTATATCTGATAAGCCACAAAAAACAATAACGAAATTTTATCTTCATAATTTCTCTCTTGTTACTTTGTTCCTGTTCTTTTGTTCTGTTCCAGAAACACCTTTTACATCCTGAATCAACTCTGCAGCATCCATCTGCACGGAAGTCGCGTTAGCAAGATCGATAAACATGAAATTCAACGTGGCCTAGAGAGACAACGTCTTTATGAAAAATTTACGAGAGGCGTTTCATTGCGAGCAGAAAGAAGAATTATCTGGCAAGATTCATCGGCGGAATTTTTGCAGGAACTAATCAACCTCTCGTCTCTATTTCCAATAGAAAAAGAGGGCAGAAACGACGATGAAAGAAAGTGCGGAAAACCAATAGCCGATTACACTAGAGGTTCGAATCCTTAATTGGAGGAATCATTAAAACGCTATAATTATATGGCTTTCATTATACCGACTAGTTTCCAACGAAACGATCACTAGGTTAACGATGTGATCTAAAGCCCATAGTTACAGGATGTGACGTATTAAGCTAGTATAACGTGAATTCGAGCTCCTTTTGTCTACCTTGACACAATGCTTACCTCCTTCCTTATCGACTACTACTACCCTTCATCAACCTCTTCAAACTTCGTTTCCTTTCATGTCGGCCGATGATGAAATCTCCCTGGAAACCTGACCACTCCCCTATTCTCTGAGAAATGATTCCCTGTACGTGACCTCGTAAATTCTACATACGAGTATAGGGCAATTTTGGAAAGAGCTTGAGAAACTGGTTCACCGTAACTTCCGAAAATACATAGGAAAATTAGGAAATTACATAGCAATGAGATAGATCCATAAGTTCTTCCGAACAAACAATTCCAATTTACTGTAATCCAGCGTGGTTACATTTTACATATAAATTCTAGATATAAACTGTGATAGTTTTAAGTTATAATCAAATATTTTTCCTTTCCAAAAACACCTGAGACTCTTTACACGGTAATGGAATACAATTACTAGCTTATTTAGCATATTAATTTACTACACTGTTTTGCTTTGTTACTACAAGTATTTCAATGCCTAGAATTGTATTGGCTTATTAACCAGACACTGTTCAGTAAATCCAATTAAACCTGATTCTCATATTACATTGAAAGATGTTACCATTGGAACACGAGGTATGAATCTAGCTCCGATACAGGGTTTATCTTTATCGTTTCTTTGAGAGAATACGGAATACACAGTGGGGTAGCAATTAAGAGGAGAAAGAAGTGGATAGTCATTAGGGACTAGGGAGCAATAAAATCTCCAATAGAGTTTACGGACGGCGCCCTATTATTATCAAATTATTATCGATCGATCCTGTCTGATTTGTAATTGACATTCGAACCTTGTAATTAGAAGAGTACGGCGTATTATTCATACTATACACAGCCACATACGTCCAATGCAAAACACGATTGACAATCACGCACACAGCAAACTACGTAAAGGATTCTAACCTCCCTGAATCCGTGACTAACGGACAGAATCAGTTGTGCAATTATATTTAAAATAACGGAAGTTTGCCAATACTAAAAATACACAATGTCTAACGCTCAATGTAAACTAACACGAAACGCGCCTCCGGAAGTATTTCTCATTATCAAAAACCCACTCCTCGTTTCTGTTTTAATTAAACCCTCGGACTGGCTGTCTACGTTGGACAATTTCACGTGAATTAAAACTTCCCCTACCAACACCCTCTTTCACACGTAACACATCCAACTCAGCCATGCCACGCGTATTTCTCAGGTTCCCACGAGGTCGCCATTTTCGATTCCATCAGCGACAATCTCGAGCAACGTCAGCAGCCACGGGAGCGAGGAACTTCCCGCTCTTTTTTTAAATTTTCCAGATTTACCCAACAGCCAATCACGGACGAGCAAACTACTTCCACGCGTTCCCTGCGTCTTCGAAAGTTTTCGTGCTCTCTGCTTCCAGATGTCCTCGTGAAAAGTATGGGAATAAAAGCCAGAGAAACGTACCGACATGCAAAATGCCATTTCGCAAATTGGGTCAACGATATATTTCACGTTTGGCGGTAAATAAACCTGGGGACAATGTACGAGCTACACACATTGTACGCTGGTAAATCGCTCGACGCCGGGTTTGGCTTCGCCAAACGAATTGTGTTTTTGGTTATGTTATGGCGATGCCCGCATGTTGCTTATTTATGTTATATGTATAATGTGTGTATATATAGCACATACGGCGATACAGATACGCATATACCAAATATCCAACTACGCTCGTGCCTACGCGCGAGAGGTATACAAATTGGTGACATTGACAAATGGGGATTGACAAAAAAATTTCGTCGGCGTAGGTACTAATGGACCATAAATACGGAACAGTGTGTAGTACAATGAAAGGACTGAAATTAAAAAAAAAGTGGATACCCCGTAGCCATCCATTGATATGCGATGGCTTCTATGCACGGATAAAAGGAAATGCACTCGTTTCAGGATGAAAAATCTGATTAAACTGCTCGACAGTGTGATGGAGGAATTAACGTTGACTTTGGCTAGCATGTATGCCGACCACTTTGGACTCTCTGGCATTTAGTGGGGTATATTTAATTGGCGGGAAATTTAAACTGTAAAACTGAAAAAATTCATTTTTATCAGTATATACGAATGGCCACCCTTGTAATCCTTTTTTTTTTTTTTTTTTTTTTTGGTTATTAGGTATATAAAGGTATTTACTGCAAGGATGGAAATTTTTTTACTTACGTTACTGTACCATGGGGATGAAAAATTACAGTGAATCTTTAGTCGATGGTATCTCCGGGGGAGCTCTTGATCCGGTCCGGAAAAAAATACACAACCCCTCTAAGGCGAAGGACACAATCACAGCAATGCATACAAAGCACTGGATTATCCTCCCTTAAGTCCTTTAAGGCTGTGGTATGGATACCATCCACCAAGTGCATACAGAGGGGTCGCCCTTGACTAAGGGTTGGATGAATTCTGGATTCCTTGGGACGTCGTGGGATAGACCTGTGGAAGATAGGACTGTTCAGATACACGTGAAATTTAATGGCTTCATTAAGATAGCCAAGGGTAATATCCAGACGATCTCTAGTTTCTCGTTTAATCGATATTATATTTATACACATAAAATCTATGTCGGTATACGTACAGGGGTCCGAAATTTAGGTCCCATAAAATACTCAAGATAGCTCAAACCTAGCTTATCTGTTTTAGAGGTTAGAACGGTCCAGGTGAACGCGCATTAAACCTAACGACGCGATTCAGGTGGACAACCTGACGAGGAGTTCCAAAAGCAATTCGCAATGTGCGACTGAGCACCCACCGTTTGCTGGACGCAGTATAATTTTTATGCCATTTCATTAGGCCCGTAGGCGAGACGTTTACGACATTGGCAAGCAGGTACCGCCTTGTTAGGTTCATAATAAAAAAAAAAAAAAAAAAAAAAAACAGTGCCGGAGCTTTTACGAGAAAGCACAGTCGTAAATAAGCTTTTTTCCTTCCAGTGTCAAGAAAAGCTTCATTGTACTTTTTGTTACTTGCGCCACGAAATACCAGGAGAAATAGATGGGCCGAAAAGGAAGTTAGAAGAGTTGCTAAAACGGAGCCTCGTCACTGCCAGCATATGGGAAGTTCACGATGGAAAAAAAAAATCAAACTGGAAACTGAATACGCATGGAAGGTGTATAAGCAATTAGGCATAATTATGTAACTTTTAATTAGAACGGCCATGGAGCATAATCCGGATATTATCAGAAGCACGAATAAGTAATCTCTCATTAGTGAAAAAAAATCTGGGTCAAGCCGAAAATTAATGGTCACCCTCTTTTTTACAGTTAGACTTATATCTGGATATTTTGGATGTACGTGCACTTAGGTGAAAATTGCATGAATTTATATTCAGAAATTTACTGTCTACGTGAATTATTTCACTCGAGTGTGGTATCGAAACCGTCTTTTGGTTCTCGTGCGTCGTTTCTTTCTTCTTCGAATTATTCCATTAAATTGTCAGGACGCATATATCTATATACTTGTAACTTTTTTTACGGGCTGTCTGATCTCGTCTGTCTGAATCATCTACGCGAGGCTAATTACCTGTCAGTGTTAATCATATCCACCGTGCGAAATGATAAGAAATACTTGTTATCGAACATTAATTTTAAGATAAGTATACGTCGTGTTTTTATTCTTAGTAATTAGTTAACGCAAGGTGTTTCGTTCGTGCGAATATCCAGAGTAACAGCGTAGCTAATATTTTATTTCTCTTGAAAACTCATTGGCCGCAACGGAGAAATAAAAATGTTTCTGCGGCTCAGGCGCAGCTCTCGACCCGAAAAACTTTGAATGCCTGGTAGGTAGAATTCTTTTATTCTTCATTTTTTTTTTTTTGGTACCCCTTCGCTCTAGGCTCTACTTCCGGTTCCATGTTTCGTCCGTGCCCTCTGTCGATCTTTATATAGCACATACGTGCTTCTAGTTTTCTTTTTTGTGTCTTTACTTTTCTCTCTCTCTCTCTCTCTCTCTCGCTTCAGTCTTTCCCTCTATCTCATACCAGCCACCAGACTTTTTAAAACCTATCCACAGTACAAGTGGGCTCCTATCTTTAGGTCTCCATATTTCCCTGAGTGTACAGATGTTAATTTTACTTCCGAAAGTGCTCTCATCGCCTACGAAGAACAAGGATCGCTGTCTCTGAGTACAGCCGTTGCAGGTGCAGCTGCGAATGCATAAACGCTGCAACATGCCGCGTTGCATATGCATAAAAGGACCTTCGGAATCTATTTTCCCGACTGCTGTTATGTCTCTTTGAAAATTTTCAAGCAGTCGCTTTAATTTGCGAAATCCTTCCGTGCCCGGAGTCTCTGTGCCCGCGCGATTGGACTATCGGGTTTCCCTGAAGGATCCAACGAATAAATAAATAAGGACAGCACGTTAGACGGCGTTGATTTATATTTATTTCACACATACGTCAGTCCTTGGGTCTCGTCCTCGCAAGTTGGGAATCACTCGTGAAGGATATTTACGGGACCTGAAAAGTAGTAGTCAAAGAGTATCCTTCCGAGTTTGCGATACGAACGTACTCGTTGGCACGAATATAAAAAGTTTCCTTGCTTATAAACTTCGGATTACGGTTCGCCGCTGTAAAGGATGCGATTCCTATCGTCTGTACCGGAAGATTATCCCATCCAACTACACGCACAGGCTGCACTGTCGTTTGGATACAAGCAGGTGCATCGTTCAACAGAGATCGGCATTCTGTGAGTAATGTTTGCAGGCGAGTCGATTCAGCGTTAAAGCAGTAGCGAAAGCAGAGAGCCATTGAAAAAAAAATAACTGAAAAGGACCAAAAAGGTAGTTTCATTTTAGAAAAAGCTCTGGTACAATGGAGCAGAGCCAGGGAAAGAAAACTGGGCCGTTGGTCGACGGCCACAATTTCCAATTAGTTCGAGCAGCTCACGCCAGTCGCCGCTGCATACTGCACTTTGATATTTTGTGGTACGTTCCTATCCCTTGCAGCGTTCGGTAAACAGTGTTTATCGCTTGTACATAGTGCGCCGTGTCAAAGCACCTATAACTGGTGGTACTCGTGTTTTACCGTAAACCACGAGTGGCTACTACTTTCAGCGGAAGTAGTTTCCACCGGTATTCTCGAATTCAAGGTGGCTACTCGTCAAAATCTTATCCTTACGTTGCAGACAATTAAATTAGGACCCCGGGGACCTTCCCGCATATTTATAAGGGTTAGTCTCGAGCTCGTGAACCATATGAAAATCAAATAAAGGAACGAATAAGTTTGGGAATACGGGTCCCGGTCGTACCTAACCTAAAAAAAGGCTATGGTCTTTCCTCAGGGGCGTGATCGCGTGGTATCGTATCCAAGAGAAAGTCTGAGTAAACATCCGTGACTGCAGATCAAATATCATGGCATTCTTACGTGGATTCGGATTAATATTACCCTGCATGACTTGTGCATTATCTTTTTTTTTTTTTCCTTCGCTCTAAGTATTCTAAACTCTCAACGGCACTTGTGTTTGTTACACAGAATACGTAGGAGTAATATTCAGCATCTTCCTGTTACACGGTGGGTGCCTAATATATCCTCAGCGACCAAGAGGAAAAAATGTGCGGTCTTTTCCTCAGCACGCGTAGCCGCTGCTGTGAAATTGTAAGAATTTACGAGGTGCACGTGGACCGTGGAATGAATTTAGACTTTTACTATTTTTCCACGTAGCGTAAGACGCGAAGGGAGTGAGAAAGGGGATAAGATCCTTGGAGATACACATAAGGTATGTATAGTGCGAGCGAGATAAAATAAAGGGTGGATGAATTTCCTTTGTGCAGAGGATATATCCACTTTATAGAAGACAAGGTACTTTAAGCTAGACCAGATCCTACCGAGCACCCTGACACTTTTATGCCCTTTACGTTGATCCACGTGGAAATTGATTGGGTCAATGTACACATAAAACGTATATCAGCTAGAAATCTTAACCTATTTTCAGATAAGGATTTATTATGCAACGTGCGACCTTGTGCTGGTACCTGACATAGTCTACACGGTTATTAAAGATTATTGGACTACCTGAAAATGGTTCTGTCCATTTTATTTCTATTAATTCCCACGATAGAACCCACATTCAGGTGGTTCAATAGTCCTGAACAACCGTGTATATAAATCTACATAATTTTAATGGATTAAAAGACATTCTAATCGCGTAAAATATTTGTATGCAATATATGCAAAGAAACGGTAACATTGTAAACAATACTTTTCTTGGCGTTAATAGGTACTGTATATAGGAATATACATAAATATTTAACCTCTCAAGGGTAAAGTGCATATGGCAATATATAAGGATAACTTCGGATACTAAAAGTATTATGCATATAAGCATCGCATAAGGTGCTCGCACTTTATGGCCTCTCTTATAAATTTTAAATTTCCCGCCATGGCTGTGGAGAGTGTCTCATTTGAAATCCTCGCCGTTTTCATCCACGCACTCGGTCCTCGTAATTTTTTTCCCCATGGAATCTTATTGACTCTCGCAGTGAAGGCAGTGTCAAGGAAAACCCGATTAGGTGATTACGTCGAATTCGTCTGAAAGGAGATATTGATTTGATTTTCACTCTCTGTATATAAGTAACCAGCAGGTATATACTGCGCCATAAGAATTAACCTTAAAACAAAATCCTCCTGGTTCCATTTTGCGCGATTAGAATAACCTCCATGAGATTCTCGTGCGTCCGTCTTCTTGACAACTTCTTGATTCCTCCTGGGAAAAATTCACCAAGTAGGTACAGGCCAATTAATTGGTGACTTCTCCAGACCCTTGTAGGTTAGCGTAGCTGCCATCAACGCGCAGGGACTGTAAAGACCATCCAGGATTAGGTTCAAATTTGTGAAAGATTTTAAAAATCTAAAAATCACTTGGGATAGTCTCTTATGTTTCTCTATATATTTTTTTCTGACTTTTTTTTTCCTTACCCTTTTTTTCCTAAGGGTTTCACACGTTAGCAGGAATAATGGGATCGTCGTTAATGTCTTGGGATGGGCTTGAGAGCGTAGGTTTTCATGGGACAGTAAAACCATTTTCCGAGGGCTTTCCATTTCCGGTCCTCCAGGTCCTTGGCTCCTCTCTGCACGAGGTCGTGAATGTCTGCTCGACAAGGGTCCCTTGATTCCTCTCGAGGATCCTTGCTATATACGCCGTCTAATTAATTCGCAGCGTGTGCCAATTGGTGAATGGGTTACCACGGTGTTGCTTCCCTCGGCTTTAACTTCCTCCTAGGGCTGAATCTGCACCAGCTTTGGCTCATCCGGTACTAACTCGATAGGTATACGTACTACCTTTACTCCGGTACACAGTGCCACCTGGAAACTTCAGATTATGCTTTCATTACCGTCTCAGCCACTTTAACAATTGAAATTTACTAGCGTGGTTGATAGGTACCATTTCGTGAAACGGATGAAACTCGAGGATCATTCGTAAAACTGCAAAACGCGATGCTAAAAGATATCCTCGACTTGGCACTTTTTTTTTAAATAGATAACAAAGACTTCGTACCTAGACGGGATAATAATACGACTTGGATGTCTTTAAATCGTCCAAAGGACCTCGCCCGTGAACGATTCGACGAAGCGCAACTAATCACTTAATTTTCCTGTTTCGGTAAGCGTAAAACCGTTTGAAAAATCGAAAAAGTCGAGCTCAGCCAAAGGGCTAACTCACCCACCCTAAAGACTGCCGGTAATTAATGTGAGCGAGACTTACCGGCATTTTTCATTGTAGGATCGAATTTACGCGAATTCAGCTTGATCTCGCATTAACTCCAGGAGACTCGGGAACGTTATCAACCCAAGTAAAATTATTGGGTTATCCATCAAAGTCGAGCAACTTCGATATCCTTTAAGGCTCACCCTCTGCGTGTATCGCATTTGACGAATTTTCGCCTTAGCCTCCCTATCAAGTTACACGCCCTCGGTACCTTGAGCCATCAACTAGGAAGCTGCTAAAGACATTTTTTTTTTCTATAAAATTTCCTCTGACAAGGAAGCCCTTTTTATTACTCAAATTTTTAGCGTTTCTAATGTAGCGGTCCTATTGCGTGTTGCGCATGCGCCAATCATGCGACGTCATGATTTTCATGGGGCGACACAGTCGCCTTCGACTTGTCGGAAGGAACAGAAACAAGGAAGCCATTTTAGAGCCGGAGTTGAGCCTCGTACAACATCGAGAAAAGTACGTGGAAACCATAGAGCACGACTTGGGAATCGAAGTAAAAGGAAACAGTAGAAGTTGGCTTTCCTCTTTGGGTAAACAAAAGGCCAACGGGCAATTTACTGTCGATTACGCGTTTTCACGGAAAATTGAATCGTACCGCTCTACCGACGGACTAAGCTTTTTCTCCCGTTGCTCGTTTCTACCTTTCAAAAGCGTAACGAGCTTTGCTCACGTGGGAACAATAACAGCTGCAAATAAAAATATCAACTTTACTTCGGTACAGTTACCTCATTTTCTATCGTGACTCAAGAGTGACGTACGTACTGCTTTTTCTCATCACTCTGTATACGTATCCTGCGTACGCCGCATACGTAGGATAAATATTACATATAATTTATACCTTTCAATGTTAAATTACTCAAATCGTATATACCAAGCTGTAAAAAAAAGGTATGCTCTGGTTCCAATTCAAATCTGACTACGCGAATGGTAATTTTCATCAGTTAAACAAATCCCACGTGTAAATATTGAAATTCAGCTTGCGGCTTAACCGTCAAATATTTGCAATTTGGTAACACGCGACGCAGTAGTGAGACCAAAATACCTGCGAGCCGATAATGGAACCTGACGCGCCGTAGGGAAAACAAGGAATGGCGCTGGGAGACTTATTGTCAAATCACCCGTGATATTATCTGAGACCTTCAAGGTTTCCTCCCTCTTCTTACCCTAGACATATTTTAGGTCGATTACGACCACCGGCGACTTTATTGCTTGCGAATCTAGTCCCTGAAATTATCCATGTAGACGGGCGTCCTGAGCGCCCTCTACGAGACGGGAAATATAATTTACAATTTTCACGGACGATAGAAAAATTCCCTAGATTTCATCTAGTTACTTTCCCTCTGGCTCTCTCGTCCTCGTTGGACACTCGCACTGCTTAAGGACTTCCATCGATCGTCTCTTCGAGCATCGACCTGGATAATTTTTCGCCATTTTTCACGCACTAGGAATTATTCATTTTTTTTTTGCAATCCTCGGGTTGACTCTTAGGGGGAGGCATTGATCCCACAGGGAATTAGATACTCAATATTATCTTCCTCCAGGACGACTCTTCTATCTTACTCTCGTACCTTTTACTTGCTTTTCTTACTCTCACTTTTTTTTTTCTTTTTTCTTTCACAGTCCTTCCTTCGTCGTTCTCTCAAGGGGTAGATAAGTAATCGAGGGAGAAAGAACACCAACCCCACGTCAAACACTCTTCTCGCCGTTGGCTGGTAACCTTGGGATCACTTATGTAATTCCGGATATCGACGTCATATCAGGTTTACGATAGTACCTTGGTACATGTTCAGTTTTATCTTCGGTTCAAGATCCTCCATAAATTCTTGATATTTTCCTAGGTATGTCGGATCAACTTTTCTCAGTTTCACCGGATACGCCAGTTTTTCCACTTAAAGGCTCCGGGGACAAGATGTAAGCTTCCTCGTTGGTTTCTGGAGTCTGAATATTTTATCGTTGCCAGGGCAAACGAGCACTTAACACCATACTTCTTCAAGTTCTCGACATCATATCGAATCTCCTGAACCTCAGGATCCTCGGAAAGATAAGTTGATTTTTTTCTACATATTTTACCAACCGAAAATGGTAATTTTTGATTTATCCAATATTTTCCATTACGGACACAGCAGACAAATGAATTGTAGATAACGAATTCATTATGCATAAAAGTGTGGGTACGCGATACAAAACCTACTGCAGCAACGTCTGCTACCATCCGTCCAAACTATACGTTGGTGCACTGCATCATGGAAACCGTATCTCCGTTACCGAAGTAAAAGTGGCTGGGATCCCGTGAACAACGCCAACAACAATGTGTCACGTCGCTGTTTCCGCAACGCCTGAAAACTTGGCGCGTCAACGTAAACCAGCCTTAATACCAAAAGCAAATTGGCGCTCGTGATTTTCAAGATTTTCTAAAAACAATGTCAATTTAATGAACGAACGATTGGAAGCGTTTTTTATAATTCATAGATAACTAAGAACTAAGTCTGAGTTAACTCGGAGTGTAGGTGCAAGGCTAGTTCAATTTTAACCTAAAAGTAACGACGTGAAGTTTGCAGGGAATTTAAACCACATAGGCACGTATGTGTAACATACTCCCATGTGTTGGGTGTGTAAATTTCTCTACAAGGGCTAAGCCACCCTCTCCCTATCTTGTTTAATGGTCAGGGCCAGGTTGGTTTTTCTGAAAAAGATATTGAAAACATAAATTCACAGTTCGTATCCACCCTCGTACCAGCCTTGACGCTACATCCCACATTACAATGCGGCTTAATTTACTTGGCTCATACATACATGTATGTAATACGCCACTCTATTTCACGAAGCACGTGGACCGTACAAGGACCCGGACGAGCAGGTTCGTTCGACCGACCAGTATACCAACGTGTTTGAGCCTAGCTGACCAAACTGACCTTTTTAGAATACACAGGCTTTACCCTCGCGACGAAATAATTTTCTATTTCACGGATAAGCCTCGTGCCCGGAGATCCCAAACCTTATTTTGAAATAAGTCATATTAAAATCGAAATTTTCTTTTAATATACCTTTCTGCGTGTCTCGATATCTCAGCATAACTATTAAATAATGTTTGAGCAGTAATTTTATTTTGAATGCATTACTTTTCAAAGATATTTTTCCAATATGTAAAAATTTCTATACACCGCGTTCATTTTTAAAACACGACTACCGTAATCTTCGTGAAATTAGTATTTCACCTAAACTCAATATTGCTCTTACGAATTCAAAAATATTCTTACTCTCCAAATAGTCGGTTCCGTGCGAAATCTGTTGTCGAAAATCTGTATTTCAAGACTGTAAACACACATATATATATATCTATGCGCATATATTTTTTCTCGTCGCGCCACAACGCGAAACGCGTTCGCAAATTACAACGTGAAAGTGCGCCCGGTAAATTTCAATTTGAGCTTAATTTTATCATTGCATACAAATCTCTATTTAGAGTGGCGCACTATAGTATTTTCGTAGTTCCGCGCTCTGCCGTACTTCACAGTGGCGCGCTCCAGTCAACATGGCGAATCTCCACGTGCGAATTATAATACGTGTTTGGATACGGCGTTCAACTTATAACCTAAAAAAAAAAAAAAAGAAATAGAAACTCCAAGTCATTAAACTAAGTGCGTTTTTCCTTCTCGCCATCCTTTACTCACCCTTCCCCCCTATCTCAGTTTCTCCAACATCTTTCGTCTCTCAGTCATCCCTCGTTCCTCGGCGCATAACTATTCCCGCATTATTCCTCCCACTCTTGGCTGCAGACACTTTACATTGCGACCGTTGCATTATTTTTTACCGGCTCGCAGACATCGCGTGAAACGGCGCAATGAATAAACGCCTTGCCGAGACGTCTACCAGAGGCCAGCGGCAAAGCTCCTCGCGTGCAGCTTCCATATATTCGTTCGAAAAAATTCCTCCGCACCCCCGCACCCTCGTATTCTCCCGTTCCCATGAGAAAGGGCTCCGAGCCTTGGACGTTTTCGTTGCGCCGTTTAATCGGAAGCCGGCCCCAATAATAAAATTTCCATCGGACTCGCCGCCCGCCATATTTATGTGAGACTCGCCCCTGGATCCTTCCAGAAGGAAGATCGACTGGAAAATATATGTGCGATTCGTAGAGGAAGAACGAGGGGAATGAAAAAAAAAAGTAACAAAATTCTCTTTGCTTTGTGAACCCTCCCTGCCCCTCCGCCGCCTTTAAAATATATTCCAACACGTGTTGCACGTCTTTACGTATGTACAGGAATTTCAGTCGGACTGGAATTACGTGCCATATACATATACACGTATACATTGAAAATTGCCTAAAGCAACGTACTGCCTCTCATTGACAGTGAATATCCCCGTTTTAACGTATTTTAGTATTTTCATAAAGGATTCATGTATATATTTAATTTACATACGCTTGATAAGCTCCCTACGAATTATACTCATCCAATTAAACGGACTCGGATCTCTCAAACGCAGTAACTGTGTTTCTCTATGTATTCGAGGAGTCCAGAGCTCGAGAGAGTCGATCGACTTTGCCGGCTCTATGTGTTTTCGTTTTACGTAATGCTGAGTAGATAGATAGGATGTATATACGTGTACATACATAGACCGTAGTTGACAGTAGATACCGAAGGAGTCTGGGATGCATTGACAACAGCGAGTATGCATCCCGGTGCACTCGCCTCGGGAAAAATGCAAACGAGATCAAGGCGCGGAGACACGATGGAGATTCGACGAGAAAATAAATTGCGACATCGAGTCACCCTTGTTCCCATGGCAATTAATTGTTTCTTTTTCTCTTTTACTTCCTCCCCATCCATTCCCTAAAGTACGATTCGCTACGTTTTCCGACTGATGTATGAAAATTATGCGCATACAGAATATACGATACCGGGATGCTCTGCTTCGAATTATCATTTCCTATTATCGTGACGTATTGTTTATCAATGACGGTTTACTGGCATTCAATAACAATTTCAGGAACTGTCGCATTCGATTGGTATTTTATTTTTTGGTTGCACTAGTCGTTCGATAGGATTGACTACTATTGGAAGAAAAAAAAAAATATATAAAAATCATTAACGTTCCATAGACGTTTCATTTTAAAATAAAATACAACGCTCACATTTTTTCTTCTTGTATTTTCATGAAGATATTAACAAGCTGCCGCCACGTAGCGATGTAGCGTAACGATGTAGTATATTTTTCATTCTACTCGTGTCCAGGAAAATAGCCTCTGTAAAATGAGAACAAGCAGCCGCCATGTCGAAAGTAATTATACGATATGGTGAGTGGGACTTTTCCTACCTGCGCAACCCTGACTCTGTGGATTTGTCAGAGTAGAGTGAGTGAGCGAGAGACACCCCGAGACTAGGAACAAGACCAAGTATCACGTGCCAAGTACCCCAGGTACTGAGACCGAGAAAGGGGACAGGGGTGGGAGGCCGGGGGGAGTGGACGAAAGAAAAAGAGAGACTAAAGAATCCGAGGCAGACACGCTGTGCGCTGGCCTTGTAATTTTAATCCTACGGGACACGTGCACGTCTACGGGCAACGAGTCGAAAGTGATGTAGCACGAGGGAATTTCTCGTATAAAATTCTCACCCCCTTTTACATATTACACATGAAAATTCCAACGGGAAGAACTGTATATTAGGATCGATTTCAATGGCGCTAGCAATTTACGGATGGTCGAAATTTTATCGAGTGCCCAGGTGCACTATCGGGTTATGCCCAATATTCAAATCCGATTGATCTCAACAATTCGATTTTATTCATTGGCGTAAATGAAGGTTGACGCTTTTCTCTCTTTTTTTTTCCGTTAATTTCTTTTTTTTCCTCTCTTCATTCCACGCATCTTTTTCTTTATGTCACTGGCTTCCTTCTTCGCCAATGACGTTCAAGCACTGCACTGACTCATTCCGTACCAGCGACGCGATACAAAGGTCTAGCGACTGCATGGTGGAATAAAGGACTGTTTGTGGCGTTTTATGTAGACGCGCAAGCGCAATGACTGTGTAGCTACTTGAAAAAAAATATCATGCAGTCTGTATGTGACAGTAGCGTAGAATAGGACAGCGATGAGAGAATGCAATTAGCAAGAGACAAAGGAGATTCATCCCTTCTACGTTTCCTCTCGTGCTTTACCGTATACACGTATATACACACAATATATTCCGTATACACGATTTATACCATATATCGCTCCCGGGTTTCGTACCGTGCCTGTCGTTCGTTTTACGGAAACCGGAAATGTCGGACTACTGACCCACGTAGTACTGGTAACTGCCTGTATGTCTGTTTCCTGGCTCACTTCCATCCATTTGCCGAACGAAATAGCCTACAGGTGTTCGGTAAGTATGCTAAAACGAAATCGCCATTGGAATATGGAAAATATTTTATGATCAAGTATTTAATGGAAAAAAAAGTACAAGTAACATACTTGGGAAATATCTGATATTGACGTCATGTGAATTTTTGTAAGGAATCTTTTTTTTTACGTTGAAATAGTCTGTACTTTTTTTTTTTCTTTCGCTCGTAATACTCTGTCCTGGCTTATACTGTCTCGAGTATAATTATGGCGTTCTGAAAATGTATTTTGCTGGTCATATGAAGCCACTCGGTTTACCGTGTATATACACGCAGTCACGCACAAGCGACAAGAGGTTTCCGCCATTTTCCTGTGGCTCCCATGGCGACTACGAAAACTTCAGGCTACTCCGTTGCTAATATATCCATAGAGTCGGTACTGGTGGGATGTAGGCAGACGCAGGATTCCTGGTACCAGTACGTGGGAATGAGCATGTAATTTACTCAGTGTCGCTGCCATTAGGAACTACCTTGTTGTACGTAGCAGGGTATGTTGAGAAATTCAACCTAATGAAAATCCAGGAGAGAATCACTATACCCAGTGTTTTTCCAAGTTTCCGTAAGCACTCCAAAATTCTATAAACTTTTGTCTACGTGTTCCGAGAGACTGATAAAATTTTACCGACAACCCTCTTCCCTCTCGCCCGGCTCGTTTCTACGATTCAGACAGTTCTCAGCCATTTTGTATTCAACCAGGTGAGTCGGACGGGAATTTGTGTACGACTTGAAATTCAAGCTTCAATCTAAATTTCCAAGTACCATATGTGTCTGTGCGTTTACCATTGTTCGCTGGACTCCGTTATAAATTCGGAGTTAGACATTTTCTGTCGTCAGGCCAAAAAAAAAAAAGAGGCAAACCCTCGAGACGTCGTATCTAACCCGTCTCGAAGCCACCAGACGTTACTTTATTTTATTTCTCGCAAAAATATCGGGGATCCTGTGTCCACCTCGCCGTTACTTTATCCGATGTGACGCCACCTCGTGTCAGATAATTCACGCCCAACAATACAACGTCCGATGCGTAAAATCTCAAAGAATGGCTACAGCGCCACCCTGGACGTCCTAAATGGATAAAAGCCACGACGCCATTGTCTGGAGGCATCCAGCCGGCAATGACAGAACGTACCAACGTCCACGAGCGAGACAATATCGTATCGTGGAAAATTCTTGGGCTTTTCTTTTTTTCTTCCTTCCCTTTCTCCGATCACTTTCTTTCCGCTCTCGCTCGTCCCCTCACTCTTCGCTTCCTTCACGAATAAAACGTCCGTCCCGTTTCCGCAGTCGCGGGTAGTTTCTCGAGGCTCGATTTTTGTCTGGCCTGCTTCTTTTTGCCGGTATCAATCCTTTACCTTCTGTCGCGCGAGGGTGAACTTGATAGATGCAATTCATTTGTCATGGCACGCAAGTGGTGTCGGGGCTGTCCTGTTATCGGCCAGAGAGCTTGGAAACGCATAATTTTCAGTCTCAGTCGCGTAGAGGCGAGAGGTTATGTTGGCTGTGGGTAATATCGGCAAAAAATACGACGCAAGCAGTGAACAGCGGTAATTATTAAAGAGAAACAACTCGAAAAGAGGTTAGGTTATAGTCAGTGGGATCTAGCTGTCATAAATATCTGTATTTTTGATAAAGCCGCAGCACGTTGTGACAGGCGATAGAATAAGATAGCAGAATATATACACATTATTATATACCAAGGACTGTCCTACCTGGTAAACGTTAACGGCCGGCATTTAGACGACGTTTAGGTTACTGGCTGCCTCGAGAATTTGGCTCCTGGCTTGTACACGACACGTAAACTCCATTATCGTCGAATGGCCGAGGTTGCACGCTCCACTCGTGGTCGCACTGACTTTGGCTGCCCGATGTGGTTCATTTAATCGTCATCGATAATATCATTCCGCGCGCGACACTGGAAGTTGATGGGACGGTACTGCGGTTGGCAAAATTGGCGAAGGGATATTACGCGGCGACGGACGAACGTTAAGCCTGATTCACACTGTACTGACCATTGGAAGCGGAAACTACAAGCAAACTCCATTAACCCTTAGTGACGTCAAATCAGCACACCGTGTAAATGCCTTGTTTGTGCTACAATTTACGTAGCTGCTTGTACTCCGGGCGCTGATACAATGGTCCATGGCTGTGTCTTACGTCTTGATTGAAAATAGTAATTTTCTTTTTTATTTAACGGTAATACGAAGTAATTTTTATTTTCACTATTTTCACTGGCTTCTTTCACATTTTTACGAGCGACGCGGACTTCGACTCTAACCTAGAAAATTTTTCTTTCTTTTACAGGCGCAAGCATTTGTCAACGAAGCTGAAGGAGGTTGGTACTATCAGTTAATTGCGGAATGTTTCATTAATCACGAATTCCTATAGAACGTTTCGATAAGGGTAACTAGATAGACTTTCAAGAGTCTCGCTTGTGTATACAGCTCCCTCGAACTGTACTGCTTGCATAGCCAATTAGTATAATTAATTAAGTGAGATTATCCTTGAAGGTTAACTATTTTATATCGATAATTGTATCTTTTCACTGCAAGTTTTTACCGCTTCAACCACTGTATTCCTCTACAGTCCATTAGATATAATTATTTCAAGTTTCCACCAATAGACCGTACTGAACTATCCCGTAAGCATCGGAACACATTTTCCTCACCCTCTACATTCCACAATCTAGTATAGATCCGAGCTTGCTAGTAGTCTATCGGTACACAGCAGACACTAATGCCGAACTAGGAACATCCAATGTGTACGTAAAATGGAAACACAATTCCTATACGGGGAAGCATCGTGTGGAGGAGGAATAACCGAACCGGAAATTTCCGTGCCTCCGCTAGCTTCCGGTACTGAACTTCCTTGATAGAATCGCCTAATCTTACTAAGCATAGTTACGAAGAGTTAACCTCGGGTTAGTCAAATAGTTATACGCATATCTATATACGCATAGTTTCTGCCGTAAACGTATATATACATCATAAGACTATAAATAGCGCGGTAAAATTGTCTTTTATGAATTCAATCTATTAAACGAGACGTGCACTTCGTTTTACGTGACGTACACAGCAAATTGCTGAAACCCCTCGTAAATTATATGCCTCGTCCTGGGGTGTAGTGAGTTCACCCAGTACATTGCTGTCCTATACCCTGTTCGCCCTGTTCGCAGAGGGGTCATATCGAGGGCCTATCTATAGTCTCCATAGTCATTGCCTTTGAGCCTGTCTTCTATTACCATACGAGCGCTGCGTAAACCGCGTCTATACTTGAACAGTGCATAATTTCAGCAGTGTGATTGTAACTTTCCATGAACTAGCCGATGTCGGTACGTGTACGGTATACATATATACATATACACTGTATCGTTTGCAATGGCACGTAACAGTGGCGACAAATGTTTAATTTCTATTGAAATTAGTCAGCGTCGTTCGGATCGGTGGCTAATTCGCTATGCCGGTAAGGCAGGGCTCGTTTTTATCGGTCGTACCTCGGGAGAAATCGCTGGTGATATATTCAAGCGTCCCTATCGGTACATCGTTTCTCGCGGCGGTATAATTAAAGGAGTCGGATAGATTAGGGGGATCCATGGCAGAGCCTCCGGGATATTAACTAGAAGGTAAGGGAAGCTGCGCTAGAGGGATGTTGGCAGAGATCAGAGTGGAAAAGGGTGAGTGCTCGCAGTCTGTCACTGATAGGACCCTCTTTATTTATCGGAAGTCCGGATTGACAAAGTGCTGCGCCGAAGAAGAAAGAGCGAAAGTCGACGAATTCGTAACGATGGAATTTCGTGGGAGGGGGTTAGAGGGGAGGGGGAGAAGGGTTGATTATCAAAGAAGGGTAGGAAGGAAGGAAGGAAGGAAGAAACGGGCACCCTAATCTCACCACTGCTTGCCTACCCTTACTCTAGGTACTGCAAACCGCTTTCATCCTTTCTTCGTTTCTGCACGACTCACCCCCTGCGGATATATTCTGGGGGGGAAACTTAAATAGCAGCATTCAATCCTGTCGTCGGTACGTACTACCCTTAGTCCTTTGTTCTTACCTTGTAATCGATTCCAACTGGATTGAGGTTAGGGGATGTGGAAGGTGGTGAAAAATTTTTTTGGAAAAAAATTAATATTTAACCCTTAGCTACCCTCGTGCTCTTCTTAACACATGAGCATCCCTGGGAAAGAACAAGAAATAGAATTCTTCCCGCGGACACGTCCAGCAAACTCGATTGATCCTTAGGGCACGTTCGAATGTCGACTGCACGCAAAAAAAAATTCCCTAGGACGCGCCTTTGTCAGCCGTGTTAAACGTAACGCGTGAACGTTGCCGCAACACGACTTTAAAGTTCAGCCCAACGATATTTCAGTGAGATCTGGTATGCTGATACTCGCGAGTGAGGAACTCACCAGTATTGTTGCGGCTTTTAGCACGAGGCACATATTGCCAAAGTTTCGAGCCAAGTCGTGGCATTTTCCTGGCCGTGGCGGTTAAACTTTTTGATTTAAAATGGCCGACGAAATATCACCGAGTATAACGCAACCGTGACGTACCACCTTCCAACGGTACAGCCATCTTTTTTTTTTATCCAACTAACCTCAATACCGTCTCGATACACGTACTCCATAATAGCTCGGGGCTAAATTCGTGCCTCTCCGTTACCAATAGTTTCCCCCCGTCGGTATCGACGGAACGTAATTGTACCACCTTTTATCTTCGTCCGTCTCCACTCCTTTTCCACTATCCCTTGCCACAGGGAGGGCCAATCCAGTCCTATCTTTCATAGCAATACTCTACTTTTTTTTTGTTATCTTTAAAATAACCAATCGCAAGAGTCTCCACGTGCCGGAGGGATGAAACTTTGCAGCCGTCAGAACTCGTCTAATTCGGCGCTAACGGCAGATCAGCCCGTAAACTAGTTAGGGAGTTGGTAGCCCTGGCGCCTACGTCGCTCTAGCACATTACCCCCAAGTCATTAAACTACCAGCCCGTCCTGACTGATCTACCTGCGTGTTAAACCTATTAAATCAGTTTCTTCCCCGATGTCTTCCGAAGCGTTAACCATCGTCGACGGAAGCTTCTTCAGAAAAATTCCAACTACCTCCCTCCAGAATTTTTGTAAGCCGCGCTTAACGGTGGGAATTCAAACAGAAGCGCAGGCTGGCGGATACACAGGATTGAATTTCAGCCTCGTTCACAGGAACACACGCTGATATTTCCCACTTAATTGAGAGCTGGTCCGGATGTTTACATTTCTTGGTATCTGGGCTCTATTGATTCTTATACCTATATCTATACAACTTAGTATAGATAGTAGGTTAGTACTTGGGGATTGAACATGGCATGGATTAATTACGCCTATTAGGTGATTCGGAACAATGAAACCGCGTATGAGGGATGCTGGATTTAGGGGAGGCGTCGAATAAGCCGTTAAAGCCCCAACGACAGTTGTCCCTGTAGAATCCATTCGAATTAACGGATCTTCCGACGAATTCGAATCCGGGGATTCCCCGGTTTTCGGTATATACGCCATTAGCTTGGTTTTACGGAATGAGCAAGTTTTAACTGCATCTATACACATAGGTGTGTATATTGACGTACCATTATGTACACTGTAGTATACCAGTGTGTAGGTTTATTGTTGAGACACATGGGTAGGTAATACCGCGAAGGTAAAGTGGTGGAATTTAATGGACGTAATGGCGTACACAAAAGGGAAGCCAAGTCGCTGACGCGAAACACGATTGCGGAACGGACCTGCAGAGCACAAGGACGCTACGCAACGCGGCGGCAAACGTTGCGCGACGTGTTTCTGGTGCGGAAGATTTGTAGAGGCATTAGTGGCTGGCTGAGTCTCTTCGTGCCCTTTCTACTTTTACTCGTTTCTTTTTCTTTCACTATTACTACAAATATATATATATATATATATATATACACATACGTATGCCATCATCCTGTCCCTCGTGCACTTTTTTCAGACGCACCACGTATACCATCTTCATCCTACTTTTTTTCATCTTCAATTCTTTTCCTGGCTTCCCCTCACCCCCTCCGTCCACCGTCCCCCGACCTTCCACTTCTTTCGCGCGCCTTACGAATCCAGCACGCGAGCCTTGATCGATTCTTCTTTTCATCGACGTAAAAAAAAAAGCGGAAGTGGAGAAAAAATGAAGAAAAATTCGCACGGTTAGGGTTAAATAATTGCCTAGAAGCGAGACCAAAAAAATCTTGCCATAAGGGGGAAAAAGGAAACAGCTCAAACGGCCTACTCTCTCGCGTCACTCTAAACGGCGTCGAAACGTTTCCCAAGTATATTTCATTCCTGACAGTTGGACAAATTTATCTCGGCTTTTTTTTTCACTCGGGATATATTCGCGTATCTACGGCAAGGCAGGGTCCAGGACGATTAGGATTGCCGGTTGAACTTTCTATCGCGATTTAATTTAATGCACTGGCGTAGGACCGTCTGTTCGATCAGACTACTGGAGGACGGTTGAGCTGCAGTTGTTTACGAGTAGACGACCGCCTAGCAATAGTCGCATCCACGGCGTGTTACGGCGGTTTTAGGTTAGGTTGTATAGAATCGGAAGGATAGAGAGAGAGAGAAACGCTGGAAAGTACCTTGTTGTTGAGGTGGTAGAATACGAGGGGGTTAGGTTGGCAGCACTGGCTGTGGTGGGCCATTGTCTTCACCGTCTCAAAGTAAGTGTTCCTCTTGAGGATGCTTGGAGCCAGTGTAAGTGCTGCTAGGCGTCGTTTCCTACCAACCCCTCACAGGTTGAACCGGTATCCCCAGCACCTCTAGTATTTCAACCCCCTGCCACCCCTGTACCAACCACTTCCCCCTTTTCCACCCCTTTTACAGGCTAACGGCATAAGGTCTCCTAGTCCCGGAATTAGGGAAGCTAATTTCAACCCTTATACCTACCTCGGAACACCCTATATAGGTAGCTTCGCAACAGCATTAATTCTTCCTTCGCAACAACCCTTACGGGGAAACTACCCTTTAATCATACAGATATATACGTCTCTCTTCAATTTAATATATATGTATATCAATATAATATATTAATATATATTTTATTTTACCCACCCCCTCCTCCCCACAATTTTTCTCAAGCACTTTTTCCACCCTAGAAATCATTTAATCAGCTGTTTCAATGGTTCCGTTCGATCTTCATTTATAATTTTTAATGTTACCAATATTTTTTATTTATTTAATTTAATAGAGACTGGAGATATATTCAGCACGTTAATGAGGTCCGATTAACAACACATGTGGTTAACTATCTCTCGGTTGGCTGTTTTCCATAAAAGCCCTTGTTGTCTACTGTAATGCCCAAATACACATAACGTGACTGGCCGGCGATGGATATACTGTAAATGCATATACGCTTCGGTTACTGCTGGACTAAAATTACTAGAATTCACTAGTCGATACATCCCTATACAGTGCAATCAGTTTTCCAGGGACCCGTTAAGCTCAACCGCTGATTATCAGATGCATGGGATAACGCGAAATTATTGTAATTAATTAATCGTATTACGATTCTTTTTTTTTCACTTTGCGATTTTATATACAGAATTTTTCTATGAATTTAGTACGCTGGTTTATTCGTACAGCTTTGAGGGTCGATGGAGCGATTAATCGAATTTTTATGTAATTAAAATATTTTTTACTTTTCATTATTCTCATCACATTAAGGTCGCGAGATATCATGGCGAATTTTCAGTATCACGGCTTAAGGAGCTACGATTCGTTTCTATGAGCGGTTTCGACTAATAGAATTGTTCCTGGTCTTGGGGTCGATAGGGTGGCTGCGGGAACAGGGGATGGTTCTCGTTAAAAGTCTATATTACACCATGAAACTAAATTCTGTTCCGATAGTCTAGTCGAATTGGAAAGCTCTCAGGGTTGGTCGCTGAACGTTAAGGGTGAAGTTTAGCCCTAAATTTCGAGAAATGACCAAGTGCCTTAGCGGATGGTTGTATCCCTGTGTATTTTACGGGGGATGAATAAAAGGGATTTTAGCCTTGTGCTTTATGGGTTTAGCTACGCAATTTCATCCCTTGCTCGGGAGGGGGAGTTGGGGGGCAGTCAGGGGCCCACATCTTCAAATTTGTCTCTCAAAACCTGCAAAATGTTCTGCCGTTTCCTACTCTTGCTACCCTTATTTCCTGTGTTACTTCCTTCCTTCTCCCCCCACTTCTTGGTCGAAGCTCATCCCTTACTTGGCGAATCCACCCCCCCTTTGCGAGTCTCTTGCCGTAAAATGTTGCCACGACGTAAACTACTTGATTAGTGTCTTAATTAATTTAGTCGGAGGTATACGACGCCTTAAGCGCGAGAGACGCCTGGCGTCGTGGCGTCTATCACGCAACGCGCCGACGCACACGAGGAAAGAATTTAACGCGAGAATACAGTCGAAAATGTGAGTCCTCGAAGGGATGTGATTTTTGAGGTAAAAATTTGTGAAATTTGAGGTAATTAAAAATCTGACACTCTCTTAGCCTCCACTATCCACCTTTTACGTCTGACAGTACAGAGATACGTTGTTCAAACGCAGAGGGAGAAGATCTTGGGTAATCTCTTTCATTCCTTCTGTCGCGTACGTATATATATTTATTATGTATATAAATAATACATCGCCATTTCTTGTTTACTTCGATCGCTAAGAAATCGCGTCCCAACATCGTACGAGGAATTCCGGGTTTTCCCCCCTTCTACATTGTTTCCGTCGCCCCTCGCTTACAGTACTGCCAGTCCCGTTGCGTCAGACCATCTTGAAGAATTCATCAAGGCACCGTCGACGTCCGACCAAAGGCAGACACTCATCGTCGAGAACTCCGTCAGGGTTGGGGAGGCCGGGGAAATACGCCTGTCGTAAAGACTAATAGATACTCGTCATATCTTTTTACATGGATGCCGCCTAGCGAAGGGGAGAGAGAGAGAGAGAGAGAGAGAGAGAGAGAGAGAGAGATTCATTAATTCCAGATAGACAGAGAAGTATAACGAACGCGATGGTAGACTTTGGGGGGGAGGGGGGGTTGTAACAGCTAAAAACACAGGCTAAAATAAAAAGGTCGAGAAAGGTAAAAGAGAAAGAAATAAAGCAGAAAAAAACACAGGGCAAATTGTTATTTTCCGCAGCGCCTTACGGCACTTTTTGCAACTAGCCCGGGCTTTATCCGGCCCTGGTAATTCTCATCTCTCCCACACTTCCGAGGGCGCTCATCGCCTTCCACCTGCTACCCTTTTCCTTGAGTCGCCAGGAGAAGCTGTCCAACTTGCTTTTCCCTTCTATTACCGTCTATACGTTAGCCCAAGGGGCGTAGGACTCTCCGAAGAAGGCAGGGCCGTAGTATTAAGGGGGTTTGATGAGAGAGCACGTGGTACCGGAACGTTAATTGTTTCAGGAACGTTAAGAAACTTTTACAAGGCTTGCACATTCTTACAAAACTTTCCTGAGAGCGTATCTAACCGATATAGCCTGCCCACCTTGTCCCACGAGTTCCATTTATACTGACTTCCTAACCTCACCTTAAAGCTACGAAGAAAAAAAAAAGAACGAAGCGACGGGATTCCATTGTCGGGTCGCTCGGAACTTAAAGTCCCACTGCCACACTTTTCTTCAATTCACAATTAACTGTCACGGGTATCGTGAGAAGGACAGAGTAAAAAAATTGTACGAAAAGAAGTAGAACAAAAAATACTAGACGTTAAGGCACGTGGAATTCGTTAATAGAATCGACGTTACGCCTTGGTAATTTCAGTTGACAGTATCTGTACGTAATACGCGAAACTTCGTATCCACTGTATCGTATGTCTGTATAAATACTTTTATTCTTTTACCTGACTGCACGGAGATCCTCGTTGGGAAAACTTCTGGCAATAAAAACCGGCTGCTCCGACAATAGCGAACGGCTGTTTTAAAGCGTCGCGCTCAGAGGACTCCGGGCGACTCCTCGTTCCCTTCGCTCGTAGTCACAACACGATATCTCGTCCGGAGGATTAACCATGGGGATTAACCATGGCGTCAGAACGAATAC
The DNA here is from genome assembly GCA_030142595.1 of Trachelus iudaicus. NCBI lineage: Eukaryota > Metazoa > Arthropoda > Insecta > Hymenoptera > Cephidae > Trachelus > Trachelus iudaicus. The sequence continues at coordinate 642,137 of JARQTH010000645.1, forward strand.
AAGCAGTGTTATTAAAACCAGGGTAAATATATTTGAATACATTTGTCCAGAGACGATGAGCTGGTTGGGATGCATAAGCGAGTAGCGCTCTCTCGACACTCTCTGTTCTTAGGTTATGTCGTAGCTATCTAGTATATATATATATATATATATATGTCTATCCAAGATCCTATTCAGTTCCCCAAGGGATTCGCTTTTCTCAATACCGATGGCAAGAGGCCGCCAGGACGGTAGTGATGGGAAACGGAAGTTGGTACGGGATAGGAGACAGGACTCTCATCACCTCGACACTCTACTTCCACTTCTCACACCTTGACGCCAACGTCTATTCCGGCTTCCTGGCATCGCGGTGTCCCGAATAAGACGATCCTGGTAACATCTAGCTGTAACCCGTCCGATGCAGCCAGGTCTGTATTAAAAGTTTCCAATACGAGGGCGGTTCGATGCTCTTCTACAGGGAGATTTAAAGAAATGACGTTCTTGTCGATTTATTTTGAATCTCACTGGATCTTTGGATATAAGTATGTCTTGGTTATATATACACGTGTATGCGTATATTCAAAATCAATCCGGATGACTGCCAGAGGGATTTATAGCTAACGATTAGGTACCTCTTAGGGTTGCATGACATTGTCCAGGGTTGGTGGGTAATGAATTGACTGACTGGAGCCTTGTGTAAATTCGAAATGGTCTATCCTTGCGTATTTTCACTTGATGCAGCTCCCTGATACCGTCTAGACAGTGTATCCCCGTGGGACGGGGCTTTTCATTATCCGGGACAAGGGGGGGAAAGGTGAAGCGCCATATTGGCTGCTAATACAAACGAGTCAACATCCGGCTCTACTTGGATGGAGTCAACAAGCCTCTTCTTACTTTCTACTTGTTCTTCTTAATGAAGGAAATGAGAGAAAGAAAGATTACGGTTCTATTGCCACTGAGCAATTGTACTTTTCTGTCTTCTGCTGTATACAGGAGTCTTAGTAATTTCTTTTCGCCTCTTTCTCTCCTTTTAATATTAGCTCCGATACCTTACAGCGTAGCCTTACTGGGTACTTGGATTGAATATTTTTGGGTGGAGTCATTGGCATTGTGATTGTACGGGTTGATTAAGAAAATTTAATTATTAAAGAATAAACGGTACCTTTATTATACATCGATATGAAAAGAAACACTCTAAAATATCTCTTAGGATTAGATTGCTAATTAAGTCCTATAGGATGCCCCAACGTCCAACGCAACGTTCGTATATCCTAAGTTCTACGTATTTCGTATTCATATACTTTATACATATATGCGGTTAACATATATGTATATATAAAGGGTGCTAACTAATAGTCTAACTTAATTTACACAACTGACACCACACTGGAATTATATTTACACGCGCCAGATACAAGGAGCTTAATTAATCTTTCCCTCCTGCCGACGCGACCGCCGCCATTTTACGAACGAGCCCCACTGGTGCTCGTGTCGGTATACGCAACAGGAAACACACGCACCAGCTTCACTCTGATCATCAAGCATCATGTACAATGGAAACTTCCACTGGGCGTCCTGATTGTTCGTCGTCGTATCCAGTTCCGCCATTAGGCGCTTCTCAAACGTATACGCCATACTCAGTTTCCCCCACTGACACTCGATTCCACTTCACTCCAGATTACCGGCAAATTAATTATGCCCTGGACCCCGTGACATCCTGGTGCCGATCATCGTTGGCGCAAGGCAGTCCCAGCGTGCGCGGGACTTATCAAACGTCCCGGTAGGATCTACAAGGAGGCGGCGGTCCGCTCCAGATACCGTTCTCACGGCAGGTTGGCTTCTTCACAGGTTCCAAGGGCGTGACGTACCCTGGTGAACATGTGACCTGTATATTGTCACCGGGCTTGTACCAGAACTTGAGAGGCGCTATCCTGCCATGAGGTGGATCACCGGGATAAGGACATCTCACCTCGCCTGAAAGCATCAAAAGAAGAAGTGATACCAAACACAGCAGACTTCCGGTCCCGCACGAGTCTCGACGTCGGCTTAATCCAACCTGGAGGCAAACGAACTGGATAAAGGGATGGGCGTTACACGTCCGCTACGTTTTCCTGGGTTTTAAGCTGATCTCGCGTGCTTTTACTCTTTCGTCATCCTTTGCCCTCTACTCTGTCTCCAGAAGTTCCTAGACGCGCTCGCATACGTGTACCCCGGGACGTGGTATCCATTCTCCACCCAGTGAAGCAGGGATTTACCCAGTAGCGTCCCTCCCTCGCGTATACATATGTATACCTGGTGAAAGGATTTGTCGAGTCAACAAAATCTGTTTCCTCGCTTGGGTACATAGCATCTTCGGTTCAACGAATACGGCATCATCTTTGGGATAAGCCACGCGCGAAGCCTCCCGCCCTCGTTCGCCCCCAGGAGTCAAAATACCTAACCTGGAGCTCGAAGATTTCAAACAACCGCTTGGATCCAACCTGGGGTTGGTTAAATGTATACCCGGTGAAGGTCCTACTTTGGATACTCACAAACTGGGGGCTGATGCGACCACGTGCCATTTTCTGTGCAGATTATGGAGGCCTCGCCGAGGAGCTGATGACCCGGTAGACAGGCGAATCTCACCAGCGCGCCCACCTTGTGCCCACGTGCGCGTTTCTTACCGGAAGCCCGCTCGTGCTCGACGATCTGACCGCTTCTTGGCGCCGAGGGTGGCGCACAGGTGATCTCTGGAAATCGACCAACGAAATTTTTGAGGTTAAGCAAACCGAAGAGAAATAATGTGCGATATCGCTGAGATTGAAAAACTCTGACAGTTCCTATATACGTAATGTATTTGTTTCAGTAGTTTCGCAAGAGTCCTTTTCCTTCGAATAGCGTCGATACGATTCCTCGAACGTCCCCCGGGTCCAATGGAACGTCCGTATACCTAGTCTGGCTCGAGGAAGCTGGTGCGATGGCGGAAGTTGGTTGGAAATGCCGGCTTAAAGTTCTCCTCGCTTATTTGCAGAGCGTAGCGCTAAAGGATTGCCTAACTTATATAGGATTGTATTTTTCACCGGTAAACTTTTCCTTATTCATTAGCCAGCGAAGGGATGCTTACGGGGAAAGGGTATGATCACCCTCCCCGTCAGGACCAGGAGGGGATGCAGAATACGAGAATAGAGACGCCGTTTACGGAATGCCTGCCTCCGGCGTACAAGGGTGGTATAATCAATAGGCTGCTATTTTGTAATTACAAGTGTTTTCGCCTTTGGGGTTGAACGAACCCTTCTTCCGTTCACTTCCATCTCGCTGCGTCTCGTCCACCTCCTGGTCCAGGGAGGCTGGCAGAGTCGACAGAAGACAGTCGCCAAAGCTTTCAAATGACCAAAGCACGACTGAAGTCAATCGAAATTGTTCCGCAATATTACCAACCCTTTCTATTGTATCCTTTCACTACCCTTACTTCCTACCACGACGTCTGACCTCGACTTGGTGTTTACCTTACCTTTCCTCGGTCTTCTATACTTTCTGCCTTTAATCTGGCGCCACCCTACCCACCTTTTCACCGGCTCTTTCATTATTGTTATAATACAAAGGGGTTTTTCATAAACGCGTCAGAGTAACAAGAAGTGGCTGACTTCACGGAGGGTAGTCAACCATTCCCTCTCCCCATACTCTTTCTCTATATAGATTCTCTATGGCCTCGAAGTCTACCATTTTCGAGAATGCCGGCTGTATTGCAATTGATGTGTAGTAGGGAATATAATTTTTGGAATTCTTCCAGATCATCCGTCGACTACCAGCTCATTATTAGTCAAGATTATATCCAGTTGGATTCTACCCCCGTAGTACGCGGTACTCAAATACACTATCAGTCTCTCCCGTGAAATTAACCCTCCGACCCTGCTTCTCCTATTCCATCGTGGCTTCTTACGTATTCAAGAATTTCATTAGCCAGACGTGCAGGCGCACCCATAGAACACGATCTGAAACGACGTCTGGTAATATCCACGGTTTAAAACTGACTTCTGCCAGACAGCGCTGAAGTCTCTTAAAATTACAATGTTACATCCAGAGGCAAATAACAGTGTAATATTTCCAATAAGCAAGTTCAACGAGCAGTAACGTATTAGTTAATTAGCCCTGCCGAGTTTTAATCAGCTGTCGTTAATCGTTCTCACGTTCCTTATTTGGGTAAGCGTAGAGGCCATTACCAGACCCTGCAGATTTTATTAGACAGAGTATTAAGTTAACTCCGGAAGGCCGATCGAGCCGCTTTTAAAAAAAGTTTCTTCGTTTACGACCTGCCTGTAACTCTCTCTGACCACCCTGGGGGTTAATGTAACCTTAACCGAACCCGCCCCCAACGCAACCACCCCAGCAAGCTTCGCTCCAGTTGAAATGACACAAGAAGTAGCTATCTAAACTATATATATATATATATATATATCCCGACAGGTGATAAAATCACGTTGACTTCATCCACTTCTCCCAGACTCCAAGGAACAGGGGGGGGAGGTTGCGCCCAAAATCCAGGGTGGAACACTGGCTCTGCACGAGGCTTAGGATGTGGCTAGCTTGCGGCATACCAGAGGAGTCGTCGGCCGATGATCCTTCCCATCCACTTCCACAGCTACACTCCTCCCCGAGGCTTCAGGACTTCGACTAACTTTCACCACCTCATACTCATCGAGGAAGTTAGGAAAGTTTCCGATTGTAATGAACCAATTCCGTTCCATCCACTGCCTTGGTTTGTTCCTCTCTCCCGTTCATCCCCCATGCGCCTCTTCAACGTACTCCAGACCCTCGGTACTATTCCAACAGTACCTCTCCATGCTGAACACACAGTTTATTTTGACAGCTAAGACGCCGCTGTGACTTACGAGGTGGGCCTGTCGTCCCCGGGGTAGTTTCTATCAATTTCACACGATCGACTGACCTTGCACGCTGCTCAGGATGCTTATCGATAAATTTAATATTTTTATGGCGACTTTGAAAGCATTACCAATGTATATACACACCCGAACACGTTGGCATGGTACCGTTCCATGTGCCATCGCCGTCGCATCTGATGCTCTGCGCTCCGCTGAGTCTGTGTCCCCACATACAGGCAAAAACCACCCTACCGCCGTAGCTGTTGTTGTGCTCGAGAAGTTGTAGCTTCACGTTGGCAGGCTTGACCTCGGGGCATAGTATGGCTACGCATTGTGGTACCTTGGCTGACCATTGGCCTGAAAAATGAGTATGGAGCCTCGTGAAACGTTTGCAATATTATATTTCTCTTAAATCGTTCCATCTTCTTCTGGCACTGGAAGACGAGTAAGTTGGCAGAAGTGGGTAAAGCGTAATTCCGAAAGGGACTTTGGATTAGATGATTTCAGATAAGGGCTGTTCGCCGTCGTGGGACAAAGAACTGTTCAACCGGAGGGTAATAAAGGTAACCGGAGGAGACGACGAAGGTGGCGGAGTTGGAAGTGGTGGAATAATAGGAGCACGGGTACCAACCGGTTCAATTAAGAAGAAACGAGACGGACCGGGAGGCATTTATTTTTGCGACTCGAACGGCGCGCGACAGTTTGCGAGATTAAAGTCAGAGTTGCAAAAACCGATGGTAATCTGGAGGAGCCGATGGCGGAGGGGAAGAACGTTAGGAAAAACTTGAGTGGGAGAACCTTCCTCTTATTCGCTCTTCTTCGGCTTGCTCTCTGCCTCTCTCTCTCTCTCTCCCTTCCTCACTATAACCTCTGAACTCATCTCGGTGTGCTCGAGAATGAGCGCCATCTTCGAGACACCAATATCCATCCGAAGTAAAAGATCTGTCTTCGGGACGAAACTGATCCGCACTCCCGTATAACTAGAGTAGCAGCTACCTCGAGATTGAGTGACTCTATTTATACGGAAGCTGGTTCCAATTTCACAAGGGAGACTCTAACGTCTTTTGCCTGACTAGAGAAATTCACAATTTTAATATTAATTCGAATAAATTCGTATTATACTTATTTCAAATAATTATCATCTCAATGATAAGGTCTGAGGTATGATAAAGACTCACCATTGTATTGACAGGTCATACTGGATACACCCTCCAATCTGTATCCCTCGGGACACTCGAAAGTAGCACTTTGACCCATACGTGCACCCTCTATCTTGCCGATTAACGGTGGCGTAAGTGTTGGCAAACTGGGACAGTGAACGTCTGTAAAAGGATAAATGCCGCGAAGCGTGAGCCATTATTGTCCAGAAGAGTATCTTTCGCCGTCCAGTAAGAAAAAAAATAAAAAAAAAAAAAAAAAAAAAATGAACGCCTCGTTAGCCAGAAACGCAATTAGCGTCGCGCTGGGAAATGAGAAGATTCCATGGAGTCGTCGGATTGCTGCTACGAGCGTCGGGGACGAGGAAGAGGATCAAAAGAGGCGTCGCGTCGCCATTTTAAATCTTTGAATCTTCCAGTCGAATTCAAATGAAGCACTGGTGAGCATTCACTGACGAGGAAAACAATTGGCTTTATCTTTTTTAAGGTTATGCAACACTCACCCAGTACACGAACCCGTATAGAGTTAGTCAATCCTCTGGGCGTCGAACACGTGTAAATCCCTGAATCCTGTGTCTTCGCGTAGTATATCGACAAACGATATTTCCAATCTCTTTCCGAGGCAGCTATCGCCCATCCTGTACAAACAAAAATCCGCTACAAAAATATCCTGACATTCGTACCTCGTGTATGCGAATAACAGGATATTATATTCCTTTCTCCTCAAAGAGGAATCGAGAGACGAGAGAGAATCGAAATGGAATAATGGCTCGATGAAATATACTTCTCGAGATATAAGCGCGCACGCTCCTCCGGGTAATAGACAATATTTACATACCGACGCGATATTAAATTCGCCATGACGGTAAAGCGTGGGGAATTCAAAAAAATTACTTTTCTCCAACCTAAAAATACGTTCTTCAAAAAAGCACTATAACCTTAAGCGTATTGCGTGCACTTGACGAGCTTTTCGCTTCAATTAATACCGGGATATATTTTCACGTGTCACGCGTAATAAATTGTGTTATCCAATCCAGTACGTATTGACGGTAAATTTCGTAACGATCGCCACACGAAATTTCGACCTAAAAACCTTCCCGTATTAATTGTCAAGGATTTCCGGTGAATCGTTCGTAAATCCCATTCGCGATAGTAACATGACCGGCAATAAAGCAGAGTCCCAACAGATACCGACTGGACATTAATCTGTCAGGTACGTACGCAGCGTAACGTGAATGTTTCATCATGACGAGCAGCTGGATCGTCGCTACGTTATAACCCGCTGTCTCATCCGATACGATAAATATCGCAGGTCTGTGCGGCTACCGGTTCGATTGAAGATAATTTCAAACGCAGCCTCGTTCGCCTTTGATTATTCAATGTTCTCTGTCGGACAAACGAGAGCCGCCGTTAAACGTGCCCGTGATGCGCTTCTCTTTCGTCGCCCACGCATACTGGCAGGGCGCATGCGCAGTGCGTGCGAAGACGAAAAAAAAGAAAATGGCCGACAACTTATCAACACCCCCCGGAGAATAAAAACTTTTATTGATACGTATATTGAAAACGGTCGATCTGCGGTGAACGAGTGAAGAAATTTCTCGAAGATACTCGAGAGACTTGCCCTGGTACTGGTTTAAGCAATATACGGCAGGATAAAAGTCGCGAAATACTAAAAAGTCAGCGAATACGTTCTATCTACAAGAACTGTCTATAGGTATACGAGCTAATGCTCGGAGTCTGGTAAAATTGCTTCGATAATGGAAGGCACGGTTCTGCTGACACATGCGATTTCGAGACACTTTCGATGGAGAATTGTAAGAGAGGGAAGAATTAAGATTATACGAAATATATGAATAAGGAGAAAATATTCCAAAGCTTTCTCACTCTCTGTGTAACGCTGTACTTGGTAAATGGGGATACTGTGTCTGAATTTAGTAATTATAAACAACACAGTGTTCTGCTACGGGAGTTACTACCTTCTCTGCTCTCTTTAAGGTGGTCACAATGTGTACCATTGGCTTGCGCGTTCTTCCAAGCGCATTTTACGTGTAGTAGCTGTACGTCGTCCTGCGTATTTATGAACTACATTTGTATTCATTCGCAGACTAATTACCATATAATGGGGTAGCCAGTCAGGTAGGTATTTAGATAGCTAGCTGGCCGCGATCGCAGCGCCTCTACCGGATAGGGAAAACTGTAAATTGCAAGACGCTTCACGGCAGCCATTTAACGGCGGAAACGACAACCGCAAGGGTTACCCTCTTTACCTCTTTGCCTATGCTATTTCATTACCCCGCTTGGTGGCAGAAACCCCTTACGGAATGCGAACTCCAGCGTACTCTTTATACTGTCCTCGCTTCGGATCAAGGAAATATGGACCAGTCTGGACTACCCAACCCTGTTTCAAGTTCCGCGTCTGTCATTTAAATCAGTCTGGTCCGACCCTTTCACTGGTCGATTCATTTTCAAATTGCAAGAAGCAACCGCGCTTTCACTCACCGGTTAAATATTGTCGAAAGGTAGATGTCCACGTCCACTCTGGGTTACCTAGTTTTCTGGCAAAGAGACACTCCAGGTGCAGGATACTTCCTGGGAATACTGCGAGGGCGCCAGAAGGGTCGACGGCTGCTGAACCAGCAGGCAATCCGAAAAGTATCGTTGGCGGTACGTCTTCTACAAGAAGATGGACACTGGTGGTTATGGTGTAGAAATTTTTCAAAATTTTAACAGCGTATCGTGCGAGTTTGAAAATTTCGTATTTTAACCCTGGAACAAAATTCAAACTGCATCCCTCGATGTCTGCATACGTTATACGTATGAAAAATCCTGATAGTCACTCACGCTAGAGTGTATACCGGTTCGTGCTATTCGCAGTGGGATATATATATGTATATATATATATATATATGGAGGGTAGGTCGCACCCCTATTTCACTGGTCAGACTCGTTGGGAAACCCGATTTTTTTTCCTGCGGTTTACTCATTTTCGTTTTACCTCTTTACCTGTCCACCCTGTTTTTTATTTCCCAATTTTTTTTAACATCCATTCCTGTCGGTACGTCCTGCCTGGATTTTTAAGGCTCACCCTTGCATAGCTACATTTTTTTTTATTATTTTGTTTTTTTCGCGGCTCGAGAAGCACCGTCCGAGTGGATGTTAATGCGTTGTCCAGAATACCAGGGTATGCTATTGCACCGTCCAAAAGCTCTACCTTTGGCCGTATATTTTGTGCGGTTAAAAAATAGAAGTAAAAATTATTATATAAATATATAGATCACCGTCAGCGATCCACTAGGTGTTCTACCCTGGACCAGACCTGTACCCCGCGTCAGGTTCGAGATCTAACCCAGTGTATAAATAGATGCACAGAGACCAGTCGTTCCTTTTCAATAACTTAAAAAAGCATAAAATCGTCGTGCAAAAATGTTATTGTGACTGTGGCGTGGCGTGAGACGTTTTTCCAGGTAGTAACATCACAAAGAACGTCCTGACGCAGCCGACTAGAGGACTATCGGCGACCCCCCCCCCCCCCGGGTGGGGGGAACGCAGATATAGCTCTACGTCTAAGGAAGCCAACCTAGGTGTAGCAGAGGCGCGCGGACTACGTGGCTAGAAAATAAATCTAAGGAGGCCAAAGCACGGCAGCCAACGCCAGAGAATGCTTGTCTGCATTTCCAAGCATCCAACGTGGCAAGCTCCTCCTTCCTCTTCTTTTCCTTATCCTCCTCTTCAGCCTCCTCTCCTCTCTCGAGCATCACATGCATTTCCTATAGCGAGCCTCAGCCACGGCTCAACCGTCGTTAAGTATTTCTTGGTTAAACCAGCCCACGGTAGTACCACAAGGAGACGCCAGATGTCGCCAGCACGAATTTATCGTTCGCAGTCCCAATCGGAAAAATTCCAAGGAAGCACGGCAACTGTCAAACCGCGAAGATTTTTCAAACTTTCTCAAAGTTCCTGAACGATCGAAGCGAAACGACCGGAAACTAAAGTGCAACGATAGGACCCAAGTGCAGCCGCGAATAGGAAGACGACGCTTTTCGGCTAGTGGTTCACGACGTTTTCTCTCGTCCGTAACTTTACGAGACGGCTAATTAGAAATCCTGACTTCCAGAAGTACTCGTCGTATACGGTACTCCCTCCTGCATCCGTAAAGGTGTGTACGTTGATAACGATTACCGGAAGTCGAGTGCAACCCTCGAGAAACTCAACGGATAAACTTTTCTGCCACTGAGGCTTTTACGGACTCGACTCACGCCGTGAAAACGTACAGCAATATCGGCCCCGAAGACTCGTTACATAACCTACAGTGCGTGAAACTTTATATGAGAAAAATCGACGCGTGGTTCGAATCTTCGAAGATTACATTACTCTTTTACTTACCGGTGTAGTTGGATATGGCCGTTGTTGGAATACAAGTTGGCAGCGTGCCGTTCCACACGCTGTTACGACAGTGCAGCACCGAGTCGCCTGTTAGCTTGTATCTTCCAAGTTCGCGACATCTCAGAGCTACTCGCTCGCCATGGGGCACCGTAATCTTATCCGCCTGAAACGTAACGTCCACCTTTAAAAAAGTCCGCGCTTCTTGAGATACGTCGCTTCCTGCCTATTTTCTTCCCTTATTTCCTTGGAAGGCAAAAATTCAGTGAAGTCACGATTCTCAACGTATAGATAAATGCGTATACAGACACACACACACAATATATATATATATATATATATATCGCCGTACGATAAGAAAACGCCTTTTACATCCCTTCAGCTGGCTTTGAGAGAAAGTTTTCAACGATAACTCTCGCAAATTTCCGACATACCTCGATACGCGTAACCACAAGCAGCAGCGTCTTCTTGCAATACAAAAGCGTCTTTGGGATACTTGACGTAAAAAAGAAGAAAAAAAAAAAAAAGGAAAAACGTCGCCGTCGTGAGACGAATAATAACGTACCAATAAAATGGCAGCAGAGGGTATGTAAATTTTATGAATTCTTTGAATGATATTTCTCGTTGCATAAGTTCGCTAAAATTAACTAACGCAGCCGCATACTGTTTGCAAGTCTGACAGAAGCTTCGAGACTCGCGCAGTGTCGGGCGTCGTCGTCCTTTATCGGAATGAGAAAAGACAGTGTAAGAGGCGTCTGAAACTTTAAACTTACTCGTAACGGAATTTCCACGTAAAATTTGTTTCTGGCAAATATAACGTCACTGCGTCGGTCATATATACACACGCAAGAGTGTCAAGAATTATTTAATCAGAGAATTTACGAAATTCCAAGGCACTCGCATCCTACCGACCTAAGATGGCCGTCTCTCTGCTCGAGCCGTCGTCGAAAGATTTTGCGAACCTTTGAAGTCCCACCCGTTGCACGAGGCCTGTGCTTACGAGAAGGAAAGAAAAATGCGCGTTCTCAACGAAAAACATTCGCAATTTAAAAGGACGCGAACCGTCGCCACGTCACGTATTTCCCCTGCTTTAAGTCACTTGCACGCGAGAAGGACCAATCGACGAAAAAGCGTCGCTGACGAATATACCCATAGAAATAAAAGAAAGGCCGCGACAGGATCGTAACCGAGTGTCGCCAATAGGAACTCACTGCTACTTGTCGTTTCCTAGAGACTACCCCCTACGACCGTTACACTTTTCCTACGTTTCAGCGTGGCTCCGTTACCTACGTAACGTCCGTATGTATCCTCAGTATTTACTCCATGTATACATATCCCAAAGGCCAGAGGCATTTGCTGCGCTCACGTCGCGTGTGCTCCGCCAGACGTAAAACCGTTTCTGGTATAAAATTGCAAAAATGAAGTTTCCAACGTTCGACTTTTCTGACTGACCGAACCGTACTCCCCGATGACTTCCGGTTCAAGCAATTTGCCTCCGACGGTTAGAGAAAAATGAACTGAAGTACCAAACGTGAAATCGTATCGGCCAGTCTTGATCGCTTATTTCCATTTGTCTGTAAAATGAAAACAAAAAAAAATATCCCACCGCACAAGCATACAGAGATACGAAACTCTATACTCTGATACTGGAGACTCTATCTAGCTTCCTAGAAACGCAAGAGGGGAAGGGCGGAGAGCACGTGATCCGCACGAAAGATTAAATTTTGAGGAGTTCGATAAATTTCCTTACGTATACGACAGTTGGCAACAGTGTAACAGCATGGATGCTGCCTACGAGAAAGGATCTGTGTTACGGTAATTCTTTGATCTTCTTCAAGAGAATCGTAACGAGTCTCAGCACGTATCTCTCGATTGGAATTTAACGTCGATATGAAAATCAGCCTATAGCGGAGATGAAGAAAGAAAAGATTAATCCTTTCAGCGGGAAATAGAAGAATACTGAAAAAGCCTCCGGTCCACCCTCTACCTCCCCACCCACCCCCATCCCTCTTCACCGGGAGATGTAAAACAACGTCACACGCACGACTGACTCCTTTTGCGTGATCCGATTGCAAGTACGATCTTTCTCGCGAGTCACAGGAACTGCTCCCCATGAAACCCCCATTCGAATGTAAAGTAGAAGGGGCGGGAATATGGGAATGAAATGGTAAATACCTGCGGTGGACTAGTGGGTAATGCGCTCTGCCTAATGGATTAAAAGGAATAAGGTACAGATGAGTATGGGAGAGGAAAGGGGAGCTTATGGGTTCTGTTAAAACTGTCGGAGCTGCTGGAACGCTGTATTATGGGGTTTGAAAATGGGGCTGGGGAGGGGGAGGGTGCGATTTAAAGATGAACAGAGACGATTCGATGGGAGATGGGGTGGGTTGGCCTTATTTGGTTACAAATTGGCCGCTAGCATTTACGGGGTGGTGGGGTGGGAGTGGGGGGAGAGTTACATACCGACGAAGCAAACGATCACGTATTCGAAACAAGGGATGAATAAACCATCCGCGTATCCCGAAAATCGCCATAGGCTTACGATTAGCTTTAAAAAACAATGTCTGAAGACCCATACCTACACTGGGATTTTCACCAGATCCAGAATTTCCCCAACAAAAAATATTTTGAGGATCAATCGATCGGATAAATGAAAGAAAATATTAATTCAATGTAAATTTTCGTAAAAGCTTCGTTTAACCAGACACGCATATTCGAATTTCCCGCCAACTCTCGTATCATTCTCATCGGTCTCGATTTTCATTTTCGATCAAATTTCCTCCAACGAAACAAAATACGCGTGGTCATTGTTCGTTAGAAAGTAAAATTTGATGCAGCCATTACAAGAAGATTTGTAAGATAACAGGATATTGATCTGACTGGATACACAAAGGGGAGGATGTATAATGGAAAAAAAAAGGAAGGAAAGTAAGTATGGTGAATCCCCGAGGACTACCCGGCCGCTTTCACCCCCTCCCCACCCCCACCTCCCCCCCGCCCACCATACACCAATCACTATCCTTCTATCCCTCGCGTTCATTCACCAACTTACTTGCCGTCTCTGACTTTCAGCCCGCCCGCCCCCCCGCCCTCCCGCCGCCATCTCCAGCATCCCTAAGCAATCAGCCAACAGTCTGCCAATACTTTTACCAACATAACGGAATAACGAATAAAGAATATCCTATCAAGACCTCGATGGCCTGTCACATTATCATGATGAATATTTGATATTAATAAAAAAAAAAGAAAAAAAAATTATTTTCATCTGACGTCACGTCGGTCTACGGAAAAACAAATTTTACGGCCATTAATGGACTCGTCACAGTAATAAAGTCTAATATTTTCTATGTCCTATATATACGCTATGTAACACGACATTACATAACCCAGTTACACGGCAGAAGGATATTACTATATTATTTAAAAAAATAGTTTAACGCATAATCGGCCATTTTGAATGATTTAAATACTCACGAAAACCATGATGTTCTTGTAGGTGACGATGAGCAACGGATGCAAACCCTCCAGTCTGCAGCCACGCCGTAGATCTTCAATATCTGCAAGGAATACACGTGGATTTAGCGCCGTAGGACGTAAACAATAAATAAAATGGAATTTGGAACGAGGAAATTTGTCAGCGTTAAATGTGAAACTCGATCAGAGCAGATTCGATCGTTAGAAATTCATAATACGTGCATGTAGTACGTAATAATTAGGCATTCAAGTCCCGCTGGATACTCTGTCTACGAATTGGAATGCCTCGACTGTCCGGCATACTCGGATGTCGGTACGTTCTGTACCTGACAGCAAATCGAATCCTCCCTGTCCGACGGAAAGACCGCTTTAAATCGGAGTTACCCGTCACGAGTTAATTAAATTCCCGATAACGTGTTAGCACCTTTTGTACGACCGCTGATTGTTTCATTAAAATGTTTCGCGTGGTTTTACCTCCGATAAAACGAATATACGTTGCGAGATAGAGTATAGTCAGACACGCCTATGAGTCATGCCATAAACCTCAGTGCGATACCTAACCTCAAAAGTACGAAGTGGAGATAAATTTTTGGTAAAAAAAAATTATTCGAGTAACGATCAATTAATTTTTCTTTCGCCACCCGCTATGTATGTAGATTCACGGTAACACTTATTATACGTACGTTTAATATACGTGATGTCGCTTCGACGCGTCTGGCAGAAAATTATTCAATGAATTGCTAGTTAGGTTTCGTTATTGTATTAACAGCCGTAGAGCGAGTATACGAACGAATTGCGAACTAAAGAGATCACCCGTTCGTTAAATTATCCGAAATTGAACGTAACTTGTTTATTCGTCAAAATATATTTACGGATATATATTTATATATAGATTACGTGTAATTCATACCTGACGTATTTGAATTTCCCGCCGTCAGGATTACGGTAACGAGTTTAACTTCAAAATCAACGTGTTATCGAATTAATTGAACTGTATAAATATATATATATATATTATTATATATATATATATATTTATGACACTGATATATACATATATTTATGGCAGTAGGAAAATTTCTCACATCAAACACGTGTCCGCTACGCCTATGGCTCTGACGTATTGTACGCTGCGACGCCAATGCGTATTGGCTGGCGCTTAATCCGCCACTGTAAATTCCACGAACTTCACAATTCGTAGAGATACAAAAGCAGATGCGGATGTTAACGAAACACAATACAACCCACCGCGCAATATTGGTCAAGCCGTTGGTTTGGATATCCGTTAAAACTTATAATGGCCGAACGTCGAGAGCAAGTGGAAACTTTTAATCCAGTTTCGGAAACCCTAAGCGAACGTCCCTCTAATGCCGTTGGGTTTTGATAAAGGCGAGACCTGAGGAATTCTTGGTAAATTTACGAGCCCCTTTTGAATATCTTTCTCTCTAACGATTCTCTTCGTGCATTACCTTGTTATATATTGTATATATTCGTCGTTAATTTAACGAGGTTGCGACAGTGCTCAAATATCCGGCCATCTTTCTCGGTAAGGACGAGTATTTAACGTAGCCGCCACGGGGAAGGAAGTTTGGCTTTGTGGGAAAATTTGTTATTTTAATTTTAAAGTAAAACCCTGAGAATTCCCTTTTAAGATACGGAAACCGACTTTACCACCCAAAGGAATATTTTTCACTTCTGTATAATATTGTATACGTGTATATAGGTACTATGGATTTATATTATGTTTTAGGTAAAATATATGTGAGCCCCTATAGGTTCATATACGTGCAGATATCGGATTCAAAAGCGTCGTAAGATCTTTGACAAATTTCATTAATTGGTCCGCTAGATAAAACTTCCTCTGACCTACTTTAGAAAACTTTTTTCGAGGTCGCTAGCGTTTCATTGCGCTGTTAGTTATGCGATTAATTATTCCGTGAATCCGTGAAAGGGACTCTGGCTGGATTTCGGGTCAGCAGCGATGATTGTTTTTTCGCATCACGATTTTAGATTCCGCGCGGCTGTCGTCTCGAATGAAGACGTCTTGAATTCGAAATCGGTCGGCGCTGTCGTCGGGCGAACATGAAGGTCTGGATGGAACGTTTTACAAAGGAGACCTGACAGGGTCGAAGCAACCCCATATCCATCCAGACTATACCTACGTATATTGTATAGCGAGTTATATCCGCAAGATCCCTACAAGGGGATGACGTTTGAAAAAGGTGTTGGAATCGATATGGCAACCCCTAGTGTAATTCTTGAAAAAAAAAAAAAAAAAAAAAATACAGATATACCCATTTAGGATTTGTATAAGAGTTTATTAAACCTCCTACCTACTCGCAACATGTACCCCCATGTATAACAGAGTAGGGGTAGTAACCCTTGGATCGAAGGGAAGTAAATTTGTGGCTGGGGTTTCGAATCAAATAAATAACATCGTTGATCCTGGTATATCGACGACTATACATTTACTTTCTCAGTTTGGTACCTACATTTACGTATTCCCATACGCATGGCTTTTCATATTCAGGATAACGTTGGTACTTAATAACGACCCTGTATAGATTTGTTGGGTGTCCTACGTTTTCATGAATTCCAGAAATTTTTGTTGGTCCAACGTCACGGGTCTAAGGCGCTCAAATCATCTTAAGAAAAAGAAATTTTATCGAGCCTTCATGTGAACGGAGTTTTACGGCGTCATTCTCGCATTAAAATTCCCCTTAATACGACCCCTCCAAGACGATGACGTCGCTCGCTTGATGTTCCTGCAATCATTAATCCTTCTCAAAGCGCCGGTTTTGTCGCTCGCGATAATAGCCTTTGTCTCGTATCGAATGGCCACCATTCGCATTTTCATGTAACGTTTCGGGTCCTGCTGAAGAAACGTTGAATCGTATTTGTACTCGTTCGTGCAGACACTGTCGCTCGCTTGTGAACCAGACATCATTCGGAGATACCTATAGGCATTGTCGTTCAAAACTAGTCGAGTGGGTATTAACTCCCAAGGAGTCATTGTGCAACTGGAATCGCTTACAAGTCGCTGAGTTCAAACAGCTTAATCGCTCTTGGGTGGTTTCCATGAAAGATAATGGGCGACGGTTAGAACCGATGTCGGCTAAAATGGGATTGCCGGCTAAGCAATCTCAACGAGAGACGAGGGAACCGAGACAGAATGAAGATGACACTGACGTCAATGTGCTTTTTTTTTTATACGCAATGTACCGGGTGGTATATATCGATTGGCAGAAAGTAGAACGCGACGATGCCGTGACTCTATCCTACTTCGTTAGAACGACTCCTTTGGATCTTGTCCAATACATGCCTGGATCAAGCGATCAAAAGCTAACGGCCAACACGCAACGAGATATCGGCTTTTGAATGGACTCGTTTATTGTATCTTAATTTTCTATAAAAAATAAAAGGTTACTCGTCCAAACGAAGAAAGCGTCTCTGGCTCGTCGTCCAGGAAGTACAGCCGTGCAAATACCACGCGGAACAATCTACCCATTTCGGATGTCGCAGGATGCTGAACACGATATCGCGTGATGCATCGTTCACAATGATGACAATCGCGTGATGCGATTGCACAGTATAGATATATCGTTAAGCTCAGGTATCGATCCTTAGGTAATTGGCACAGTCTCTCTCCGTCTAGTGTTCTAACCGCTCGACTAATTCGTGATCCTGAGTATCTGGACTATTTGCCAGAGAATCGTGGCAAGTGCAGTCAAACGAGAAAATCCATATTGCCACACGTGACAGCGTTCCCGCATTAGATCGTACGTACGTTTGTAACGGAATTGAAAATGCGGTATGAACATTTCGATGGCATGCCGCGAACGTCAATGTTATTACAAATGGTTTGAGGCTAGCTTGCCCCTCTTTACGTTTGAAAACACACCTTGCTTCGCATGACAGAGTCCCTTGGCTGCGACGTAGATGATAAACACAAGGGTAACTGCATTCGTGATAAGTATCATCGTCGATCAGGCACTCAGCGTTGTTTTCACTGTCACGCGCACTTAACCAAATTCAAATCATCTTCCGGAAGCGTTCGCGAACTGAAGTGACAACCCGGTCGCGTAGGAATCTCATACGGCTTGCAGAATGTTCTCTACATGTTAAGCCAAGAGCCGGCAAGCGTGTCCGACCTCGTGGATGGCCGATGCGAGACTGAACCTGGGATAGCTTCCTTGGTGGACTGACACCGCGGTGCTAACAACCCCCCAAGTTTCCACCCTCGGGATTTACAAGCTCTGCAAACGGGAGGCTCGCGCATGCGCACTTCAACAGTCCAGAAACTCTTCCGATAGGAATGCACGGATTTATGCATATTTTCTATTTACTCTATTAGGAATTTCTTGTTTTATAACTCATTTAAAGAGGCTGCGTTTCGGTGCATCTTCCAAATTGAAAACGCTCTTTACCACTCGGTGCACTGTGTTCGTCAAGTACCTGTATTATGTGCCGGATAGAATATATGGTTTTGTATATATGCGTGTACATAGCTCATTGTCGAGTCAGTTACTACTCACAGTCTGTACGTCATCCTTAAGGCTGGAAACCTACGGGGCTGAAGCAGTCGTGAGTCCTGAATTATTTTCTACGAATTGGGAACCAGCTGTTTCACGTAGATCTAATACACTGGGCGAACTCGGATGACATTTGCTTTCCCACAGTGTCTAACCGTGTAATCTATGTGTCCTGGAAACATTCGGGTAGACGCGTTATAAATCAACAGCAGGAGCCGCGATGAAACTTTGAACGGTATGAATTTCGCATAAAGCGACGTCAGAGAATCGTATGGGAACGTACACAGATAGACGTCTGGTAATATGTATCTTTTATATAGGTATGTATCTTTTATACATTAACATATATATATACCTCTAAAACAACCGCAAGTTCACCGTTAGGAGTCTTTCCTATAGCATATTCAATTTACTGGATTTATTTAATCGGCTCTAAGGTGTAACACCGTGCGTGCTTGAATATGTATATTACAATCTGAAGGAAGATAACGATTTAGCTTAGCGTGTTTTTCTAATTGAAATACATTCGAACTAAGTTTCACAGGGTAACGACAAGCCTCGTTGTACATACAGCGTATAACCAACAAACCAGGAGCGCATGGAATCAAACAGGAAACGTATAAGGGAATACCAAGGGAATACAAGGTAGAGATTAGGAGGAGGATGATTTTCAGTGAAGGGAGGGCAATACCATTACGCCAAGGCTCACTCTGCAAAGAGCAACACGTATCGATGCGTCACTTCGTAAATGCCATCGTATATCCTTGGGTGCTTTTAAGGGATCAATTTACAGTCTTGTGAAAATTGAAAGATGAAAGTTAGGTTAGGCCGGACTGATTTATTCATAAATTTTCGTGGCTAGCACAGTGCCGAACGAAGTGTCGTACGTTAAGAAGCCTCTTTGCCAAGCTTGCGACTGTCGCTGGTAAATCTTTTGACGGACTCTTTCGGTCGCATTTTCATTTTATTTTAACCCTAGTGAACGCGACTCTCCGGCTGGTCGGAGGTGGTGGCCCTCTTGTCACTGGGGCGAAACGGAATGGTCTCATTTTGCAAGAGTAAGCCACTTTTTTGATGAGTTTACACGAATACCCGAACAAGCGTATCCTGAATGCATATTAATAATAAATTAAATGCTCACGATTATTAATATAAACATTGACTAACCTCGGTCCATTAGTTTGGTATTGGATCTCCCATTACCTCGTTTCATTACAGCCCTGTATAGCTTTTTCAATGACTCTGCGGTAATATTACGGTTTTTATGGTGCTACCCGAATAGAACGGCCCTGCTGTTTCGTATTTCACGAAATCCTCCAAGCTCCGATTACCTTTTCAAGATAAAGTGTCGTACACATTTTCTTTACTTCAATCTCCTCTTTCACCTTAAATCTTAACTCCTTTTCGACCTTATTCCAATCCGCGTTAAAGGTTTTCAGGATTCGGATGTAACGTTACGCTTAACCACTGAAACAGTATGGCGAGCGAGAGGAATGGATTTGAATTTTATTCGTTTACTCCCAAGAGAGAATTCGTTGACGATAAGAGATAAACGTGATTTTCTTGGGTGTAATTTTTTTTTTTTTTAAAAAGAGGAATATTCTTTCATTTCCTTTGATACTTCTCGACTGTACAGGTTTGCACTAATTTTTCTTTTATTCTTATTTTCTCTCTCTCTCGCCTCTCATTTGACATGTTATCCGCTACTTTACGATCCTTCCGAATCGTCCGCATTAATCTTCCACGATGTACTACCCTTTACAGAGTTTTCAACTCGCAAAGTAGCTGCTCCTGAGAAACTGTTACCCCCCTTTTCCGCTTCCACCAAGCTCTACGTAAAACTTTTCTTCTTCATCCTTTGCCAGAAACTTTCCATTTCTACTATTGGTCTTTTAACCGTGTTCCAGTGGAATCCTTGCACGCTCTGTTCTCGAATCGACCTAACCTGGTCGGTATGGGATCTCAACGGATTTTAACCTTAAAAATAAGTCCCTAGATGACAGTTATGGATATTCGAACCTTTTGTCACTATACAAAAAATTTATCCTTCTTACCTAAAGGTATACGTACCGTAATATACAAGGGTTATACGTAATCCATATATCTCCCTAGAAATTCATGAGATTGCAGGAAATCGATGCACGTAAGACAAGGGGGTTTCGCGTCGTTTTACAAAGGTGAAATAACCCAGTAACGACATCTGCTTGCGCCGGTAACGACAATGAAAACTCCTACACACAGATTGCACATACTGGCACTAAAACGGCTGTACAAATTTTACGGCTCGCAAGCGTATCGAACATTTCATAGCGATACGATCAATCGATCTCTATTTCAGATGAGGAAAAACGTACAGCCCAACATCCATTTATGGATTTTTCACGAGAACCAACACGAAGCTCGGTAACCCATAACGTATGTTATTCGCATTAGACTGTATAATTTCATAGATTTGCCTGAACGTCCACGGGTATCCGTAGAGCTATTCATATACAGGCTCCTTCATAATACTACTTAAATTTTTCAGAGAACCTGTAACCCACGATAATCCATTCTCCAGAATCTTTCTGATTCGTCGATAATATTCGTATATGTTTTTGAAATGTTTCCTGAAACGATGAAACGGGGTTATGGTTATTATGACGCAATCACAGAAACTTCCAGGAGCGTCCATTCCATTAACCGCGATTCAATCTCCGTAAAATTCACCAATGGAATACGGATAACCAAGGTATCCCTTATGGCTTTTAGAAATTTCAATGGTCCTACCACTGTCGGTGCTCCTTGCACAAAGGATTCGTGTCACCAGGAATCCAAAATCCTGAGGAAATTTCATTTCGGGATATTCAATCAAAACGTCGTCCACGAGTACTCGGATAAACATGTCCTTGAGTCATTCGAATCCTGTCTTGTAGCTTTGTGCCATATGACTCTTTGGATGGCTGATAGATCGATGAGGATTGGCTGATCCAATTCCTTCCGCGAATACGAATCTCGTAACTCCAGGACGTTTCGCGAATCTGCGACAAAAGGAAATTGTCACGATGAGTTTCCCTTCTTCTCTTTAGTGTATTTTTGTTTTCCAAAAAGAAACAAAGTGATGAGATATTTTCTCTTTATGTATATAGTCCTGAATAACTGTGCAGAAATTTGTATATACGCGGAACTCAGTACTACTGCATTACCTGAAGATGGTCGTATCATGGGAATTAATAGAAATCAAATGGAAAGAGCCAACGAGTGGAAGAGTGGAATAGTCCTGAATAATCATGGACGAATAATAAATCCTTTAACGGTACGTCGGGTTTTTAATTTTACTCTGGAACTTACTCATGGCTTAAGATACAGTTTTCAGAAGGCGAAGATGACGTCGTTAACTATACATAACTATTAACAATGCTCGGCGATAATACCGGGCGGCAACGCGGGATAATAACAATATTCAACTTTTCCTTGAGAACAGTGAGAAATGGTTTGCGAGTATCGCTCTAGAAAAAGCTGTTCTTCTTACGGCAAGAACTCTCGAAGCTCCGTTCGTGAAGAGGTTCGTTAAAGAAAAAGAAAATCATGGATTCCAGCAGATTGAAAGATCAAAGATCCTTTTTCGTCTCTGAACTGTAAGCTGCTTCTCTGGTATGATATAAAAAATAATTGCAGTATTACTATTGTTCTAAAATTCAAAAATTAACTTGGTAAGATATTTAGTAAAATTCATTTACCCAAATTCACGATTTTAATAGCAAATTATTTTTATTTAGCTCCAACTCACACAAGGACATCCGTGAAATTTTCTTCGGTCCATGGACTCTTCTCATCTCGTAGCCTTAAAGGCACGTCGCGCGTTTTCTCCTGACCCTTGGTAAGAGCGGAGGACGATTGTCGTCGCGACGCCATTATCGTCGTTCCCAAAGCGAGTTTAATATTCGCAGAGAAACGGGTCGTCGGCGTAGGGTGGGTGCGAGTTTCCTGCGGGAAACGAGGGGTCGACCTGGAGCTACGTGAAGTTCGCCGCTAGGGACATTCTGCGGTTGGTTAACTTACTAGTTACTAGCCGACGCAGTACGCCTAACCCTACCGGTCTATCGGAACTACAGCAGTTCCCTTTCTTTGCTCGTGCTGCGCCATTTATAAATGCCAGTATGCCCTGCACCTTATGATTTATCTTGCTGCACTTGGGTAACCCCGTCATGATTACCTAAACTTCAGGATCATATGTAACCCGTGATATAATTTGGGCTGGTAGTTGATCCTCGTGTTTGGAAATTCAAAAAGGTAACGTTCAACATCAAGCGAGTTATAAAATTTAAGCGACGAGGCATTTTTGGTAACGCTATATTCTGTGTGTCAGGGAAGTACTTGAGTAATTGAAAGAGTCAAATGTCAGTGTGGTGTACCTGCTCACGAATAATATGATGGACGAGTCACTTGGTATCGAGGTACGTATTGCGTTGAAGTACTTAAAGTATAAGATTAATGATGAAATGCAGCTATTGTTGCCAGGAGATAGGCGAGGAACTTCCGGTATGATAAAAACTCTTAATATATAAAAATAAATTTTTTTGCCGGAACGGCCTATCAGTGTTATATTTGCCTGATTAATCAGGCCTTTCTAAGGACACTACAAACCTGTTTGAAGTTCGATGTTGCTGGACCTGACGTCTAACTTTAACAGGGTTTAACCTTGGGAAGCCTTGAATTATCACATCCCTTAATGGAACATCCTAATTATCCCATAGTGTATAATGAACCCTTTAGGATCTCCCAGCTGGCAATTTGGACAATGTCACGAATAAGTCAACCGAATGGGTTACATAATATCCGCCAAAAAAGGTATCTTAAAGAAATCCGATATAGGACAGCATAGGTTAGCTTATAGATAACTTATTAGCAGATACTTGCAAGCCGTTTGGATAACTTTTTCGTAAAATTGTCAAAAATCCTGTCTGTGCTAGCTTGTGCCAAGTCCAAGATGAAACTCTGTAAAAGTATCGAGTGTACTTTAACGCGGGAAATTCGAAATCGTCAGCTGAAAATATATTTGGAGGTTAAGTCATGAATCGCGAATCGCCCTTAACCTATGAGTAATTCCACTTTGGCTCATTCCTCTGCCAGTCAACGTTTACTTTTCAATTTTCCTTCCCACGTACGTTACGAAGACTTGAACTATTTCGGCGTCAGCACAGCCAAAGTTCTTGCACCACGCCGACGAGTTTCCAACTGACAATAAATCCCGCCTCCGAGTCAGTCTCTGTTTATCGAGCAGCCGTCTCAGACTTTGACGAGAACCGTCTTCTGCTCGCAGTGCACAGCGAACGTCTGGATCGCTATTAGCCCTCCGGCACTTTTGTTTAATTATGCACTCACCTGACGCGTACAATCTAAAGTCACGTGAAATTATAGTGAGAAAGGAATTCCAAGTGTCAATCCAACCTTACCAGCGAGGCACGAGCAACCCGGAGTTTTTAACCTCAAAATCGTCGACTTGCACAATCTCGCCAACTGTAAGCTGCTGAATGTCTTATCTCTCCGTAAGCTCCTCTTTCATCCTCGCTATACAATTTAGCCCATTGTGTCGTGCCGTATCTGCGAGTCATCGTTTCTTATTGTTAGTAATAGCTGCCGGACGATCAATCGCACGTAAAACTGTAAAGGAATTGCTCTTGACGTCGAAGAAGTCGAAAGAGTCGTGTATAGTCCCTTATAGAAGATCTCATTTTTATTCCTGCTCCGTGGAAGGTCTGTGTGACATTTATTATAAATCAGTGACAATTTAAGATCCCACTACAAAATTAATTTTGCTTTCAACGACATCTCTAGCTTGTATTTTTTACAATTAATGACACCCTTCACGATAGGGTAGACATTTTTACGAATGCTTGTACGCGTATAGGCACGTTCCTCCATGTGTGAGTGGATATAAAACTCGACCACATCGCGTCGTAGCGGTTTGTGAACGGAATTGAATCGCACTCAATAAAAACACAATAAAGACGCCCTACAATGCAGTCTCTACTACTTGACGTGGTCGTTTGTTCGCCATTTTCCATCGTTGCCGATGCAGTTTGCACTTTCAGTGCGTCCTTATGCGATAGTGAATATTTTCCCTTTGACCTCTTGTACGTAGAAGTAGGCAATATCGATTGGGAGTTATCGTTGTTAAAGAAGATTTACAAATGCATCACTGCTCGAATATAAAATTCTGTGTTTCCTCGAGATACTTTACAATGGAACATTATTCACCGAGCAATATAACTACTCAATATTTTATTTATCCTAGCGAATGTATCGACTGTATTGGGTATCTTTAGAAATTTACTGCCAACGCTGTATCCTTATTCATCTGTACGTATCTGAGAAAGATCTAATTACTTTGACAGTACTGTCAGTTAATTTCGAAACAGCCATGTTTTTTTTTTCTCAGGACAAAAAACACTTTCTGTATACATTAAACATTAATGAGGCATCAGGTAAATTTCTATCTTAGCTTTTAGGTCGACCACGTTGTCGTTACTTGAGAGCTAATCAACGTATAAGATATTAATTGGTAAAGAAAACTAATATGAAAATCAAATTGTGGGACTGACTATATTTTTACGTCATTGTAATAGGTAACAATTTCTTATTATATATTAATACGAGCTAAACTCGTTTAGTGAACGCGCTGAAATACATTTTGCAAGCACAAAATTTTAGTAACAAAAAATATAACAAGTCTGAATGGATTTCACGTGTTTTGAATATTATTTTTATGTTTTCTTCCGTCATGAAATATTTTTATAAATTTTTCTTTTTTCATCAAATCATTTCAGCACGATATTGCTGCGTGTTACCAAAGCAACGAGGACCCTCAACGCTACGGGTATGACATTCAATGAAAAATACTCGTGGCGTATTACACTGCACTTGGATATCCATTAATTTATTGCTGCAAAACAGGAGGGAAACGCTTTCGCATCGTCACGGATGACGTGTATTATATAAAACATGAATAACATATAGTATGGAAACGAGTTCAATTGACCCGTCGGCAAAGCCGTCATCGTCGACTGTCAGTCGATTTGAAAGTAAAATTAGTAATCGAGTATGCTTTTTGCCTGATACTATGTTATTTCACAGAGTATCCAGAAGGAACGATTATCGGAAGGAGGATATCTGGCGCGTTCCGAAGGAAGCAAAGGCAATAAGTTTGAACGAGGACGCAATTAATTTTCCCGTAAAATCGGAGAAATAAAGCAAGAGCATTTCCTTTGAACGTGGCATCGGTAGAAGTTAATAAAATAAAAAATGAGAGGAGTAAGAGAAGATAAAAGAAATGAGTAAAATTAAATAAGAAGATTGACGAAAGTTATAAATCCCTTGTAGCAAGGTAAAAAAAAAAAAAACGTATGGGTAATCGCCTTTGGTATCCAGAGAGTGATTTTCCGTGTAACCCCCAACGATATAGATAAGATAGCCCACGATAATTCAGAAGGTACTTGTTATTAATATTATTTTGAAGAAGGTTAGCCAAAGATTAAGGGTAGGTAGAACTCCAGTACCTAGCTACGATATATTCAGAGGGCGTCGAGTTATTTAGTAACGTGTGCGATATTTCAGTAACCCAGGTTCGCCATCAGTCAGTCCTGAAGGATAGACAGTCCAAGGGTACTTGGATGCTCTGGACACTGGCACGAAATATGCTCAGGCGTTAAGGGTAAGGAACGGGGTCACTGGGAGGTAGTAACGTGGTAGATGTGTAGTCGCTGTCTACCCAGTGGCACTTGGATACAGTAAACCTTTATACTCCTAAAATAACCCTTGTTTATTACCAGAAACCTGGCCAAGGATTCTCAGAGAGTCGGATGACTTCAGTTTACCCATGCTGTGTATGTACAGTGACAGCCTACCCACTGACAACTCTCTTAGTACTAATTGCTAAGTACAGTTACTGGAACAGCGAGTAAAGGCTTGGCCGACTTGTTCCGCCATTTGCAGAACGTGTTTCCAGGTACTTCCGTCTATGCTCACGAGGCGTAGGCACAAGCTCAGTGACCTGATTTCTTTCCGGATCTCGTGCCTCGACGTTGAACCGTATGACCTGGGGATTTAAAGATTGGACAAAGTGAATCCTGAAGCAGGGAATTCAATACGGTGCGGTTTAGAGAACGAACGTCTTGGGCAGATTATGGAGTTGCTGTATCTTTCTCAGGATGATGATGCAATGCCGTGTCCTTGCATCCTTCTTCGCTCTCCGGGAAGTGCGAGAGTGGAACTGCGTTACCGGGAGGTAGAGCAACAGCAGGAAAGAATGAGTTTCCCACGGTCATTAAGGAAGATGAACAAAGCCCCAATGAGAGGCTGCTAGCACGAAGACTCTTATGTCGAAGAATTGTGGTTCTTCGTTCATTGGTCCAGGGAAGTGCATCCGCGTAGTAGCTGTCATTAAGGCGGGGAATGGATGCTGCGAAGATTAAGGAACACTAAGAAAAATTACTGCTAGACGTTCTCGAAGTATTTTATGCTTCTTTTTTTATTATTTGCTCTTCTTCTTTTATTCAGGAGCTGCAATCAAGGCGGTACGTCCTCAGGGTGATGCCCTCGTTGAACTTCTCGAGTGGAAAAGAGTTTTAGCTAAACGAAGTTTTGCACTGGGTGGATGAAGACGAGAAGAGATTAGAGGATGATTCGATAACACATCGGTGGGCCGATGGGGTGACTTTTGAAAATCGCAGAACCGTGCTCCCGGCCTGGAGCCATCAGACTTGATCGCGGACTGCGTGCGTTCTGTTAAAGGAGTGCATTCCAGGATTCTTTAATAGATTTTGTCGCTACTGAAAATTCAGTGTTTCAGATTGGAGCTTTCAGATTTAACGAAGCGAAGTAGAGCGAACGCTGACAGTCTGAATGACATTTCTAGTAATTTTAAAACACGCTAGCAGAGAGAAATTCTAGTCATCCATTTTCAATCGCCTATCCAGAAATCAGTAATAGGAACATTTATAGACTTGTCAATAGTTAAACTAAGAATTGGAAGTGATAACAAATATTTTTTCATGACACACAGAGATTCCCGATACTCTCGACTCGTTATCACTTTGGCATTTAACAGGTTATAATTTCGTGTCGGTTTGTAAAGTCTGTCCAGTAAAATGACTTCCAAAAAAAAAAAAAGAGATAAAGACAATCAGGCTAAAAGATATGAATGAAAATCCGCATAGTTTGATCTCAGCGCTAAATCATCGTTACAAACGTTCAAAATATTTATGTGTTTATTTATTAAACACGACAGAGAATCTGTACCGTGCACAAAGTTTGGAGGATTGTCGGGCGTTTGTCGAGGGTAGCGTAGACAAGGGATGAAACGCTGATGCGTGCGCCGTTAAATGAGGAAAAATACAGGGCGTCGCGACGCCCCACGGAATAGCAAATGCGACGAGCGTTTTAAAGTTTAAACAGTAGTTGCCGGCAGGACTCTAGGCTCTGCGACATACGTAAGCTCTGTAATCTCGCGTAAAATAGGTTAGAACAATTAAATGTTAAATCTGAGAACGGCGGGGGATGCCGCTGCTAGAAGGTTCCGACTGCAAGAGTCGGGGACGTTGGGTACGACGTAGGAGGTGAAGGTGAATCAGGATAGGGAAAGTTGGAAAGGGATGGAGAATCTTGTACATGCACGTAATTAAACAGAAGCGAACATATCCCAACCGTGCCTGAGTCTCTCGCTGCAATTTCTATCCTACCGGGACATTCCGTACAACATTATCAACCTAGTCTGTATTCATTGCCAAGTGGAAACTTTATACGTGGGAAAATTGAGGTTATATTAAACGAGGGTCGTAGAGGCGATAGGATCGTTCAGTGTGGCAGTTCAAGAAGATACCTGAATTCAATACCGAAGCAAGATACAGTGTCGTCGAATAATTTTAATTGGAAAGCTGCTTGGTGAGAAAAGAAAATTGACGAGAGATCAGCCCTGCAGGCAAATTCGTCCTGCAGCCATGTTCTCCTGCTAACGTATTTATAATGCTCGTATCGTTTCTGCCTGCGCCTTAAATCTAGAAGGGAGGCTTACCCTTCGAAAGCTTAAAAGCTTCTTTGTCCGTTGACGCGCGAGTGGGCGTAAAGCTTGATGGGAATATAAGTGGCGGGACGTAGACGACGTATCTCCATAATACGCCTATGGGAAAGCCCAATTGGTCGGATTACGTAAGAAGTAAGTCCTAAGTTGAGTAAGTCTCTAGTCGACAGACCGTCTAAAACCTGTGTAAGCTTGACTTTGGTACACACCTATACAGCTGCTTTACCTATCACGGGTTAGGTATCTGGGACTACCCATGGCTAACGAGATATACTCGTATCAAGAGTTGGAACCTCGACGAGGAAGCTTTTTCCAGGAGTACAGCGAGGCGCGCGCCAAGCCATGCAAATATCAGGAGTTCGACGAGGAATCCGTTTAACGGGAACTTGAGGTAGCTACTTCTGGGCGAGGAAGAGCCAAAAGGATGTAAAAAAGGGCGGAGGAACGCTTTGAGGCTACTGGGAGAACTTTTGCGTAGCGGCAAACAAGCAGCAAATGCGCGGGCCACGATGCTGCTCGACGCTACCGGGCCCCAGGGGCGTATTATTTATTAACTGTAATATCGGATATTGCATTAAAACTTTTCTCGAGCATGCACTAGCGCCCGTCCTTGTATCTGGAGCCTGGGCTTTTCTATGTGCATTATTGCTTCATAGTGCCAAAAGTTATTTTACGGGAAATGCTATTTTTTTTTAAATCTTTTTATAAAATTTATTTTCAGACTTGCACCCATTGTTCAAAATTGCCGACCATTTGATCGAGAGGATTCAATTGGTTTAGCAATTTAATTCATAGACAGAGATATATATTCGACAAAGTATTTCGCATGGCTATTACACCTTCTTTTTTCTATGGTAATTTTTCAATTTCAAAATCTTATATGTTTATGTATGTTTATTCAAAAAACCCTTGGGTTATTATTCATGCATGACGAACAACCCTCGTTTCGACTGATGGTCAACACTTTGCGTTTCCAAGGGAAAGTTTTATCTCGTAACCGGGGAAATCCGTGCGGTTCACCCTCGAACTCCTAGGATAATACGAAATTCGGAAAGAGGACCCTCGTGAAACGGGATTACAGCCAGATATAAGATAAGGGTTATCTCAATCGGCCTCACCTTCTAGCTGTTATTGCGTGCGTAGTTTCTTTCGGCATTCCTGGCGTCTTCAATAAGAGACGCGCGACTCTGCTTCGACGATTTTACGACCCCATCCTGTGACAGCACTAAAGACCTGCTCGTCGCCATTGTGCGAACTTCTACTCTTCGCTGATTTCGTTTAAGACTTCTTCGATATCGAATTTCAAACTTGCTCCCAGAGCCAAGAACAGACGGTAGATTGAGTCGTTATTATCTATCGAGTCTTTTGAATGGGGATTTAAACCTGCTAAACTATTCTTTAAAAAATGGAACGTTCTTTATGCTGTGTATATATATATATATAAAAATATTTTCTAGGATTAAAGGCTAAGACAGACTCAGCGAGTAGGCGTCTACTTACCTTTGAAGTGACGATGGAAACGGACTCATTAAAAATCTAGTGACAAGCCGCGAGAGAAAATTTACTTAAATCCCTAGTGAATTTTGTAGATATTCAGCAAACTTTAGTACGTACACTGAGACTATTTGTAAATCCAATTAGTGAACCGCTAAATAAAATAAGTACCCGGATAACACACATGTATTCTGAAGTTTAGGTCACCAAGACTGGGTTCCCCAAGTGCAGCAAGTTAAATCATAAGGTGCAGGACATACTGGCATTTATAAATGGCGCAGCACGAGCAAAGAAAGGGAACTGCTGTAGTTCCGATAGACCGGTAGGGTTAGGCGTACTGCGTCGGCTAGTAACTAGTAAGTTAACCAACCGCAGAATGTCCCTAGCGGCGAACTTCACGTAGCTCCAGGTCGACCCCTCGTTTCCCGCAGGAAACTCGCACCCACCCTACGCCGACGACCCGTTTCTCTGCGAATATTAAACTCGCTTTGGGAACGACGATAATGGCGTCGCGACGACAATCGTCCTCCGCTCTTACCAAGGGTCAGGAGAGAACGCGCGACTTGACTTTCAGACTACGAGGTGAGAAGACTCCGTGGACCTATGGAAATTTACAGTTATCCTTGCAAGAAAAGGAGGACGTTGACAAAGAGTGAGTACCTCATATTCATTCCCTTGGACCATTAGAAGTAACTATTTCCTGTTCCGTAGTCACTTAACCTCGAAGACTGTAACCTGACACACTTGTAACTAGAAAAAACTTCAATAGAAAATTCGAATTATTCGATGACATTCTTTCTACGTTTAACGCGGAAACTCAGTGCATCCTTTAAGCTGTTTGTGATATGTCCACGGAGGTTTCTGGGATTCGACAAAGATTCCCTAGGGAGTTTACGGACTCGTCCACGATTTCTAAGACGCGGCATGCTTTGGCAACGACGGTTTCCACGATCCGGCAAAACTTTCATACGAACCTTTTCCAAATTGAAACGATCCCACGAGGTCCAGAGTGCCATGGTGCAGACACCCCTTCCACAGGGAATGGATAAGCAGTGGTATGTACACGCGTATCGTACGTATAACGTAGACTCATTAAATTAGAAGTCTCGACGAAGACAAATTGTGATTTTGGCAATTCTCGAAATGAGCCGAGTACACTGTTGTCGTTTGACGAATCCATCCTAACTGGATTAATAGCATTTGGCTTCCCCATGGCCACAATGTTTAGACAAATTAGCTCTCGAGCATAACTCTGCCTTTTGCTCTGAAACCATAACCTCTGACCCGTAGCTCTATTATTCATGCTGGCCAATCGGGTAATGGTATGCCAACCGCACCACTCTACGGTTCTCGTGGAAACTTTACGGGGAATATTTTACGAGCTGTCGTCAGCTTTCACTTATTTTTTTCATAATTGATACCGACTAATTATCCTTTATTCGTCGTAATCGACGTTCCGTGAAAAATATATTGCCATTATATCTACTGTGGATCTTGTGTAATTAATACGTACCGGTATCGTTTAATTGTTATGACAATTATCGTCCAACCTTACTTTTATTAGCTCGAAGAAATGCCGGATTAATTAAAAGTAAAAACGTGATATCGGTCTCCTGCATATTTATTAATTCTCTACAGATTACTTGGGCTGTCATTTAAATTTCGCGAAGTCGCTTCTCTCTTTTGTTATAACAAAAGTCAGTCTCGGCAATTCCATGAACTTCCTTCTTACCGACTTCAAAGAGAAGTTGTACGTATTATTATTCATTTTGAAAAAAGATAAAGGAGTATTTGAATTTATTTAGAATTTTTTTGCTATCGTTACGCCATGTTTCAATTCAGTATTGTGTAGGTGCACTGTACCAGTATGTCCCTTGCAGAATATACCAAGATCCTCGCAGCGTTCTTTGTCTGTACATTTTTGGGTGGTTAGTAAATTTAATGTTTCACCTAATTCCAATGAATTTTCACAAATTATTACTAATTTGTCGCAGAGCGCGAATTCTAGAACCGTTGTGGCTTAATCGTTTGCCATAATTGTATTTCACGTAATTATTAACCTGTGATATTTGTATAACAGTGCAATGCTTCCGTGAGCATCGTCCGCCATGTTTTCATCGGATTCGAACGAGAGGTCAACAGACATACGTCAAACCTCAACGTGATTCCGATGGAAACAGGCATTTACGTAATTATCAAAATTTAACAATACTGAAAATTTCGTCCAAACCACATTTATTTATGGCAGACTACAAATTTGTAGAAATCAAACCAACTGGTATTAATATCTACTACGGTATCACGTACGTTAACCAGTCGCGATTCACGCGTGACTTTCAATGACTAATAATTCTCAAAATTCCACCAGGTTTCGCCGTGAGATCGATAATGGGTTATCAGGAATTCCAACGTGCAAGAGGCGACCCAGTTTCCATGTGGGATAACGAAATTATCAAATTATTCAAGAGCAGAGCAAGAACAGAGGAAGATACCGAACGGAATACTGGCAGTAAAAGTAACGACTAGATAAGAGGGAATCACGAGAATTGGTACTTTTCTTGATAAACTAAAAGAAGAACTAACTCTGGAGTTTCAACATCTTGAGGTACTATATACAGAATAGCAGAGAAGGAGTGTAGTGGCGAATAAAGAAAAGCAAGAAATTAAAGGTCGATACACTGGTAATGGTAGCAAAGACACGCGATACGACTTTCTTTTTCGTTTTACCGAATGACGTAAATCTACAAGAGGCGAAAAAATAGAGCAAAGTCTTAGGCAAGAAAATTATAATACTGAGAACAGTTAATACGATAAGCTCCTTTATCTTCATTTATAAAATTATATAAAGCGATAGTTTCATGGTTTTTACTTTATATAAATCTTGGATCCAAGAGTATTGAGCTTTTTAATGGAAGTAATTAAAGAGTAATTTATAAAGGGTTCATAAGGCGTTTTGAACTTGATCAAAATGAAGATTGTTAATCTTTAAGAATATTATCATTATCCTGTCATATAAATGTATATGTGACCTTGGAAACTGAAGAGTTAAGCGGACTGGGATATACTTTTCCACAACTCCCATTTCTCTTGATCCGGATCGATCCCGGTTGTAAGATCTTCACTGATTTCTAGGTAATTGATTTTTTCGCTTGTTACTGGTAGCCATTTCTTCGTTATCACGTCGTCGAGCTTTGGCGTTGGATCCCTGAGAAGATATTCAGTTACTATTTAACCGCTTGTGCAAGGAATGAAGTAACTTCTTCTTGTCTCTTGTTTTTAGATGTTTACCCGGTTTTGGCGAAGTTCGTCCAGAGCCTGGTGAAGCGCTCCATCGTTGCACGACTCTTAGAATCTGGTTCCAACTTGGAATTAGATTCACGGTTGTACAATATACAGCCGAGTTCATCTCCATGACACGTACCTGTGAAGATCAATTTCAAATTTATCTTTCTGGTTAATCGATATTTAATTGTGGTCGGCTCTGCTCACCTTCTATGCCGTTTCTGACAGTGGGCGGTATAAACACGTTTTCACCTGGTCCGGAGAATTTGTAGAAAAATAATGGAAACCTTTTTTGGGACTGAGTTTCTACAATTCGTCGAATTCCGAAGACAAAATGAAAGTCCCCGACTAGCTGTACGTAATTGTCCCGTTGCTCGGGTGTTATCGGTTTCTCACCAAAATAATATTTTTTGACGGTTTTCACGGCGTCATCGGTTTTCGTTATATTTTGATTAACAATGAGTTTATCAAAAAAGCCATCAAAGTCATTGTTGAGTTTGCTGTATATCTCATCCGCAGATACTGAAGATGCGACGCGAAAAGCAGAATTGAAATAAAATTACTGTCCTTTGATATTACTAAGAGTAAAAATACTACCTAAAAGGAACAAAATCCCTTCGTGACTGTTGTAACCGAATATACTTGGAACCTCGATTCCTTTTTTGGCCATTTCATCTGCTGGTGCAGGTGCAAAGGGATTTTCACTTTTGTTATCCATTGTTGGTACAAATTTAAGGTTAAAGCTCGGTTTTCCCTGTAACGTTATTAGAAAATTAATCATCTGTTCATATCCAATATTATGATCAAAAAAATATCATTTTAATAATCGTACTGATTCAAGACTAAGCTCTGTCACTTTTTGGGTCAAAGTTTTAGCATCGACTGTCCGTAGAAACTGTGCAGCTTCTTTACCGTCTGTAGTTTCGAGTCCTAACAGTGCAGCTAATCGTAGTCCTGTTTCCTTATTGCTCCTCTTATAGGCCCAAGTGTTGAGAACGGAACCACTCTGGCCAATTGCCTTGTGAAATAGTCCTAAGAGCGATAAGCTTATCTATATCATTTGTACTGATTATTGACTGACTTTGAAGAAATTACCTTTGGCCAATGGCGAGAGTGTCAAATAATGGACAGAAGCAGAACCGGCACTTTCTCCAAAGATCGTCACGTTCTGCGGATCCCCGCCAAATGCTTCTATGTTTTCCTGGACCCATTTCAATGCTGCTACTTGATCCTTCAAGCCTTGATTTCCTGCGGCCTCCACGTCATCCACGTTTAGGAAGCCTAAGGTATTATGAAAATTCACATTCAGTTGGAATTAGAATTAGTTTCTTCATTAAATTAGAAACACGGTAGTCCTAAGGTATTTAAAAAATAAAAATAAACAGCAGAGTATCAGTTTTCACAATCTCCTAGCTTCTGTCATTATGACGCTTTGTATGACCGCTACCTTTAAATTACTTATCGAGCCTCAATACTCGTTGAGCAATAACTTGCAGTACAAGCAATGCCGTTGTATAGCTCTTCTAATGACTTGCAGTTACTATGCAACGCTGATTATCGTTATCACAGTTACGTAATGAGCTTATCACTCTCAAGAACGCCGAAAACAAACTGATTTCTTTAATCGATCTAATTCGACTCTCCCTGTAATCTTGCTGAATGGTTTGTGTAATATTCGTACATCGTTAAGTCAACGATTTAAATATACACAGCATCAATTTCAATGACCTTTAAAACTAGTAAAAGCAAACTGTATCTCTCGCATGATACATCTACTTGGTACCGTCATTACCGACACTCAAAAATTGACTGTGCACAGAATGACAATGTTCAGTGCAGTACTTACCAAGTACATGAAGTCTGTAATTAATGGAGACGAAAACTATGTCGTGTTTGAGTAGATAGTCCGGACTGTACAAGTCACTGCTTCCTGAGCCCATCGCAAAACCTCCTCCATGTATCCATACCATGACAGCCCTTTTGCCAGACAATGAATTAGTAGAAACATTCAAATAGAGACAATCTTCACTCCCAATAATTTCAGGAGTCGGTCTCATCATATCAAATTGTATTGCTGCAGAACCTTCTTTCCGAGCATCCCTGATGCCCGACCATGCCTTTG
>JARQTH010000646.1:0-17002 GCA_030142595.1 Trachelus iudaicus
AGAGAGAGAGAGAGAGAGAGAGAGAGAGAGAGAGAGAGAGAGAGAGAGAGAGAGAGAGAGAGAGAGAGAGATTGAGAGAGAGAGAGAGAGAGAGAGAGAGAGAGAGAGAAATTTCTATCAACAATCGTATTGATTCGGTACACCATCTCTATTCAATGTCGGAGCTCCGATTGCTACGGAATCCTTTATTTATTCGAGCAATAAGAGCGACTCGTGGGAATGGCAGAAAAATGGAGAGAAACAAAAAAAAGAAGAGGAATCATCACTCGCCATGTGAAAACCCGCCTGGACGTGGAATTAGCGTTCAAATTAGAATTCCGACGAAATTGCATGCACTACGGTTTCTCCGCGAAGTTAGTTACCACCCGTACAGGATTCCATGGAGCTATGTGTAAATGCGCTCGGCGTTATGTGATGCAGGACGGAAAATAGGTAGAAGCTAATTGGTTATAACCTAGAAAAGGATTGTGAAACGTGCTTTACGAGTGATCGTATGGGACTGTAATAGCCCCAAACGATTTCTACGGATCTCTGTAAATACACGTGAGTCGTACGAATGCGTATATGCGACTGACTACTCTATACTCTCAGTGTGTGTGTGTGTGTGCATATATACATATATATATATATATACATGTAGACCGCTAACATCCATTCTGTATGTACAAACAGAGTACTGTATATAAAACATATGAACTCGTAATTATTATTTACAAGTAAACAAGTACAGTGCTATATACATGCATAGGCACGTAGAGCAAGCAAATGTCTCGAGAGCACACGTGTGTCTCCTGATATGTGAGCACCTGCAAGACTCTGCCGTATGTACTTGTGAAATTGAGAACAGGCGACTAAGGAGGTAGGCAAAATTTTGAAAATACTCAAAATCCTTCGGACCGCTTTTATTCTTGGCAATCGGGTAAAATCGAACGATAGATTAAAATTCGTATAAAATTCGGACAACGTGTGTATACGAGATTTTATAGATGCTAAAGATTTAATTGATTTTAATTAAAGATAAAAAAACCACCATTTTACACGGGTACGTTATATATATATATATATATATATATATATATATATGACTGGATAAGTCGTCCGAAGCGAAAGGTCAATTTTTAGGGGATAAATGCAAAAAAAAGAAAAATGTAGAAAGGAAAATATGTACGCAAAAACCGTCTTCGGCGAATTCACTTGTCGCTTCGTTGCGTCATCAATGTACGACACCCAAAGAGGATTTGGCGAATAGTGAAAAAAAATTCGCGATACGCGTATACATGTATACACGTATCCACGATATTCGGATTTTTGATCGAATATTCTAAAAAAATTTGCTAAATCAATTTTTTTAAACAAATCTCAAAGAGAAAAAATAAAGGGGAAAGACGTAAAAAGAGATAGATGCTGATTACAAAAAGGAAGTTCAAGGTAGACCGAGAATGGTCAAGACGCTTTCGAAAATTCGCCCAGGAAGATCAACGTTCATCCATCATCGAGAATCACGTATACGGCTGTCCATATATCGTGACGGAGCAAGTCGTGAGTTGCGATTTCTTCGCGATTGATAAACCCGCCTTTACCTTACCAAGCTATACCGTACTTAACGAAGATATTCCTTCTAAACCTTTTATTATCGCTGTATTAATACCCTGGGCCAATAATCATTCTCCATCGCGATCCGCGCTGCAAACGTTTAGAGAGCCGCGAATACCGTGACTCGAAGCCAAGAAACTTCGCACGTTTAAAATCGCGATTCCCACCAGCACGCAGCAGACGTATTTTCGTTTGCGCGACCAATTTGAATTGCTCGTTTGCGCGAAGCCATAATCTAGCCTCCTAGTCCTGCTGGTTCGACCACCCAAAGAACTAAATGCCCCTGTCCAAATCAAACGAAATAAGTAACCCTTACGAAACATCGCCAGGAATCATACAAAGAGCCAAATTTTTATATAACAATTCAATATTCAGTGTCATACAGTCATCGACCTTCGTGACGACAATCGTCGTCGAAATTTCAATTTTTTTTCCCACGAACCTAAATGAAAAACTTTTATACGCTACCCAGAGCTAAAAGATCGTCAAAAAGTGCGAATATAATGTGACCTTTTACATATTTTTATTCAAAAAATCTGCCACTTTAACGATATAAAGAAAATAAAGGCATCGATCAAATTCCCAAGCATACACTAATGTCTTTGATCGTCGGCATAGATTTTCAAGGTCCTCCTCGACTTCCAAACTTGAGAACTAACAAAGTACGATTGTAGGTGCCGTTGAGTAATTCTACGTGCGTAGACGCCGGGCACGTTGTACGTACACGCGTATGCAGACGTGCGCGTGCGATCGGAAAGAGCATAGCAAAAATTCTCAATGAAAGGATACTACGCCGTCGTGAGAGTTAACGAACAACAAAACTTTTCAGACTTTGCAGTATGGGCATCTCCCGACTACGCCGTACCGAAAGAAACGGAAATAATTGATGACGTCATCACGTGAACCGTTCGTGTTTTCCCTCGAGATCCATTAAGAAGTTTCATTCGAAAACTGGGCTAGATGCGAACGCCCCCCCCCGCCCCCCTCCCCTCGACCCCTCTCTGTACGACTATGGCTGTATCCTTAGATGAAATTTCGGTAAAATACGAATTTTAGGGAAACAGACGTTTTTCACGGTGTAAATATCTGAATTATGGGATAGCCCAAGGTCAGTATTATTATTATTATTATTATTATTATTATTGTTATTATTATTATTATTATTATTATTATTATTATTATTATTATCCTACGGCACCCCTGAAGTTGATACCAATAGAAATATCGAATGCGAGTCGAAAATGGGATACAGTATTGATTTTAAAATTTCAATAGGAAAATGACCAGAATGAGGTAACGTGTCTAAATATCTAATAGCTATGTGTATATTGTATGACTGGAAATATCGTAGCATGGCCACGGCACGATACGCTACGAAATATCGCGATATAATACGGTATATACCTACTACTACATATACGCTAGCTGTGTAAACACTGTAAACACTGATCATGCCAGGCAGGGGTTCTCAGTCATTTGCGCGTAGTCCTTGTACTCTGTTGATTGGGCGGTTCGAGAGAAAAAAAAAGTTATCGGTATGTCGAGAAGAAAGAAAATAAATACACGTAATTCGAGCATTAATGATTCACGAAAACACGTAATTAGTCGATTGGGAAAATTACAAAATTGGGGAAAAAAGTAATATCAGTGCATTTCCTGAAGAACTTCGATAAGCCCATACGACGTTACGCTGTAGAATTTTGATGATCGAGATTGATAATTTTTTATTTCCACAGGTAAAGCCGTACAGGTGAATGGCGAGTTTGAATGTAAAAAAAAATAAATATACACAGCTCGAGAAAGATTCTGGGCAAAAGTATCCGTCATTGTCGCTCGTGTGCGGGCACCGGCTACGTAATACGTACAGATGGCTGACTCACCGAGGGATAATCGAAGTCCGGGGAAGACGAGACGTCCAGAATATAGTCGACTCTGCTCTGGTTCGCCGGATCCTCCAGTGTCACGGGCGGCGTTAGCGTGCTCATTGCACTGGTTATCGTCTGGAATCGATTCGCCACTGGTATCACGAATAGCGAAGAAAAAGAGACAGCGAGGAGGAAGCAAAGTAGCAGTGGACTTCGAGGATTCGAGGGGAAAGTAAGAATTTGAACGTGAGGCAGGTTTACGGGAGAAAGGATGCTGCACCCTTAGACGAGGATATACCTCAGGATGCATGAGGGAAGGATTTACTTGTCAAACAAAAAAAAAGAATTTTGTGACTTTAAAAAAATTTTCCTTCACCGGAAAGAGTTTACCCCAAAATGCGAAATGAAAAAAAAATCACATTGACAATTGCATTACTTGGGACAATGAAAATTTCGTGATCCAAAGTAAACAGAAATTGTTGATTTACGTAAATCAGAAAAATTTCACTAGCCACCAGGACGCGCCTGAATTGATCAACGATCCAACTCGTGCTTCTCCGAACACACATGTGTCGCTCGAAAGAGATCGACCGATCGGAAAAAAATCGCTAAAAAATCTCAACGAAAGCAGACAAACCGGCCATAGAGGATGGCCGATAATGAAAGAATTTTTTTTTAAATCCTCGCTCATAGGATGACTCGAGTGTAGCCAGCAGTATTTATTGCGGGTACATGCCTATTTATATCTATCCAGTGTAGAGTGTACGGCTATGTTCAAGGTGCCGCATAACCTCTCCTATCTAAACTCTAAACTCGGACTTAACCTCCGGCTTAACCTCCACTTTTCCGGCGTGCATTGCCGCTGGAAGCCGTGTAAAGTATGTAAGCGTGGGGAACAAGTAAGCAACCAGGAAAGCAGAGCAAAGGAAGTTACAGAGGGGGGAAAGGGGGAGGTACTGCTGATACTCGGAAGGCAGTCTAAGAGAGCGTTAGGTAGGAGAGGCAGGCGAACCCGGGAGAGTGGCACGTGTCCAAAAGTCTCCTCAATGAGATTAACAGTGGACGAAACATTTAATAATCGTGGTGAATATATCTTTTCTTTTTTTTTCTTTTTCTTTCACTGTTATTCATTACCCACGAGAAGCTTCTGCCTATTTATAAAGAATAAATACGACCACGAGGACACCAGAGGCTACTCTCACGCGATACTTGAGATTTTTGTCAATGAATGTAAAAATAAAAGTATTTATATACCCTCCCGCCGCCCTTGGAAAGAAAAAAAAAATAACCTGCAAACGGTTAAACGCATTGCCCCTTAACCCAGTCGTACACCATCTGCAAAACTTCTATTTATAACGACGGTTCGTCGTGGCTGCGTTCACGACATCGCCTAACCTCTCTGATCTAACCACGGACATCACGACAAACGTTTTTCTAGCAGTCAAAATAACGAGTACCGAGCGCTCTGAAAAACGTTGCAAAACGTAGCACTAGCCGAGGGATAATACCCAATAGATATATCGTCGCCCTGATGAAAACGTGGATAAGGGCGGGTCCCTTGGGACCAGGTATTAATCCGCACATTATGTATCGAAGAACTAAATAAATACACGAAAAGCCTCAGAGACTTTCAATGATATGCAAAATGCGCGGTAACGGTTGAAAGTAAAAGGAGCAGCTATACGAAACTGACGACAAAATATATTTGAATTTCCCGCCTCGAGACGCGACGTTCCTTTCAACGGCCGATTTGACTGGTAGCCGGAAACGCATCGAACGATTACGTGAATCGACCCCACAAAACGATACGTGCTGTGCGAATGAGATTTTATAGAAAACAAGGGAAGGAAGGGGGGCAGAAGG
This sequence comes from Trachelus iudaicus, assembly GCA_030142595.1. Classification (NCBI taxonomy): domain Eukaryota; kingdom Metazoa; phylum Arthropoda; class Insecta; order Hymenoptera; family Cephidae; genus Trachelus; species Trachelus iudaicus. The sequence goes on from JARQTH010000646.1 coordinate 5,322, forward strand.
GTGTGTCGGGAAATCTGGCAATTCCAAAAATATCTGCACTCGATTTCTTACCAGGATCGCGTCTCGGATATTCTTTTTGATGTCCTCAATTTTTTGCCGCTTCTCCCTGCAACAGAAAAACGTTGGCAAAAGGTTAAACTTTTTTTTCTTCTTCTTTTCTTTCTCGTCTTCCCTTTTATTCACTCTCTCTTAATCTTCGTATAATATATATATATATACACACACACACATCTATACGTAAACGAGCGCGTGCGTTCGAAATTCTATCTCATGTGACTTCACCGTACTGGAATTCTACGTTTACCGCTGAAATTTTCGGTAACGAGCTCCGTAGCGGCGTGGCTGTTTCTTTTTTTAGTTCCCGCAGATGCCTCAGGTGAATCCTCCAGAGGAGCCAACAAGTTCATTTCGACCGAACGTCCATCACGCATCTATGCGATGCGTAGGCACCTGGTATGGTATATTGACTCGGTTACGATAAGAATCATCGCGACTGTTTATCGGAAACGAAGACTCGATTGTAATAACAAAATAACACCGTGTAATAACCATCCGCGCGATAATATACCTCCTAGTAATTGGTACAAATGATTCCTCCTATCCCATTCCTCCTAGCGTCATACTCCTCTTTCACTTTTTCTCTGTATTAACGCCAAGCGACGTTTTATATACGTATTGCCGATAAAATCCGCTCGAGTTCTTCATTAACAGTTAATAACAATCGGATCCATGTCAATTTTCGTCTTTATCCCATTGTTATACGTTACGACGAGCAACCCGGAAATTAGCAGTCAATAATGCTGTATCGATTGTATCATTAAATGTAAAAGAAAAGGGGGGGAAAAGAAATACAAACAAAAATAAAAGATACAAAGTTACGTCAAATTTCCTCGTCGACGATAAAACACGCTTTAACCGCAATGACGTACCGTATCACAATTATCCGGCAGTGTTCACTGGCAACGTGACAATCGTCATTTTCCAGCGATTAACTCGTAGCGTGACATAGACATAGCGAAAAATTTTTCGAGAAAAAAAAGCATCGAAAGCTATGAAAATTAAAAGTGATCAGAAAAAAAAATATCCGAGACACTGTGCGATGGAACAACTCGTCGTATCGGAGAGTGTCAGGATCTTCGAAATCCAGTAGCGTAACTGTCTAGTATGTTTGAGGACTATTTTACGCCGTCGAAGGTGGCTGTCGAAATATAACACGGGAGGCACAACAAAATATTTAGAAAAACAAACAACGCTGGTCCATCGTTACGAGAAATATTCACGAGCGACTAATTCTGGCTCGTCGCTTGTATACAAGCCGGTAGGTTTCCTGTTGGGTAACAGCGCCAATGGCTAGTAACCCTTAGTTTGTCTCTTCTCCAGCGCTCCTTGGAGAAAAATCCATCGGGGACAAATAGGAGGAACACCTGATCGACGATATCGACACGCCGATCGACTATCCGCGACAGTAAGGTTACATTAGCATTAAGGTGGGAGACCGTAGCGAGATTGCGCCAAAGCCGTTCTTTGCTTCAACTACTTTTAATCTATTTTTCTGCCTCTTTGCTTCGCCCTTTTAACCCTCCTCTGCGCTCCTGTCTCGCAGTATCTTCGCTTCAATATTTGCCTCTGTCTCCTTGCTGCGTTACTTGGTTAGATCCTGTTGCCACCTCCATTCGCTAGTTACCACGTTGAGGATTCGACGCGGCGGAAAGTTTTGCTATTCTTCTGTCGAAGAGGACACCAGTAAATGACTTAAGTAACGGACGTACGCTACGATGCAATGTCAAGATACATTCCACTGACTTTCCTGACTGTGTTTTCCTGGGCTCTCTCTACTTTTTTGTTTTCTGTCTGCTGGTTATTCGGGAAACAGATTGACTATGCGAACCTGGTGGTGGACGCTGAACTACTCAAAATGGCCTCTGAAAAATTCCATCGCGAAAAACGTTAATACATTTTAGGCCGAAATAATTGTACGGCATGATAAAATTGGCAGTTTTTCAAACAATATGGTTAGAACAGCAAAAAGTGTATTACTATACAAGAAAACTGACAGTGTAGCTGTCCAATTCAAATTTAAACCTTAAAGCGGCGTTGACGCTCTGAGAACAGCGACGCTAACGGTAATCTGCGATACTAATATGTTAAGCTCCCTTGTAGCATTTGTCAACTTGCTTCGAAGGGTTGTTTGTGAAAACGTAGGTATCGGAAGGATTCTAGGAAACTTTTCGTCATGTTTATTCTACATATATATATATATATGTTATTCCTTTTTTGATATCCCTTTGATACCAAGAATATTCTTGAGAAATGTAACGGTCATTGAATTTCATAAAATCTCAAGATGTCAACTAAGCAAGTTTCCTTCTGTTTAGAAGCAACTGAGGCATGCATCCGGCATATATAACAAGCGTTTGATCGATTTGTAAAACAATCGTTCGATTGATCGGATTGTATCATATATAACAAAAGAGAAGCGTTAACGTGAGATCAAGACTTTTGTTTTGGCCGGCTAAAGAGGCCGGTAATCATTTAAGGGATTATCACAAAGTCAAAGGGACTAAAAGGCCAAGAGAAGAGAGACGAGGAGGAAAAGCGTTGGTGCGATGAAAAAAAAAAGAAGAAAGAAGAGGAAATAATTCAAAAGATCTTCATGAAATGTAGTAAGGCGTGTTTAGGTTTCTTATCAGCGTCTCACCACTGCTGAATTTATGACATAGGCAGCCATTTGTTTACACACTGTTTTCATACTATCTAGTCACTCCCGTTAATTTTCCACGTCGCGAAGAGTGTAGAGCGCCTCGTCGAGGACCTCTCTCATTCTCTCTCTTTCCGTCCCTCTTGACTCTAGCTGCCTCTAGCTTGTCTCTTCAGTCCCTCTATCACCGACCAAGTCGTCTTTTTTTTTGGCCAATAAAAAACGACCAAAAAGAACCGTCCAATTCGCCTGGGCAACACGTGTTGATATCGCGGAATCATATACCAAGCAAGCAGGCAGACGAGTTAAGGATGAATCATATAAAACCTGCAGTTTTAGAGTGGTAGGAACTCGTTGGAAAATTCGTGACATTCCTTGAGATTAGGTAGAACGTACATAGATGAGAACACACTGGTCGATTACGTCATTACGAAGATCATTTATTAATGTCGTTGTCTATGTCGGGATGTGGCTTTTCAATTTAAATCTCGATCGGATGTCAATTAGCGATTTCTGCAATGAGAATCGAACCGACAGAGGACGGAAGGGTAGTCGACTAATTCTGGGGAGGGTCTTGACGTCCTCGGAACTTCGCTGACATTACCCAAAATAATTTTTATACTTCCCCGAATGTTACAGGGCCACGCCAAAGCCAACGAATTTATGGTTTTTCCTTTCGCGATGATTTATATATTTTAGATTTAATTTGCCGCCTGCTTCCGATTCGCCACCGCTGTATTTTTTCTCGTCTTCCTGTTTTTTTTCTACTTCTATTTGCCGGTTTCACGTTTCCTTGCTCGCTCGAGCTTCCTTCCCTTTTTTATAGTTCACGTGCTATGCATAATCATTTGTTATTATATAATAATAATGATGATCAACTTACGCCTCGCTGAAGCCATTTACGTGTAATATCCTCATCTGTTTGACGATTGTGCTCTTCCCGGACTCTCCTGCGCCTAAAAATAAAATAATGAGTTACTGTTACAAACGTATTAATTGTTATCTGATTCAATTAAATTATGAATTTTCATAAAATATTCCATATTAAGAGTCACATTATATATATAGCTGGCTACGTAATAGCATTCTTTGTGGGAATACCATTTGATGATTAATATTTCTGAATTTTAAAACTGACTGAAAAGAAAAATATTCAACGAGGCAACACTTTTACTCCCTTTATTAATGAGAGTCTCATTAAATGCAAACAGGTATTGCTTTATGGCTGAAGCAAAATAATACAGATTAAATAACTAAACTGACACTTGTGTGACATTGCCTTTAGTTTTCAATATAATGTAGGTACATTAATGACTTGTTCGATGAATTATAAATTAAAAAATATTCTAGATAAACAAAGTTTAATTAAATCTGTAATTATTAGAGAATATAAAAATATCAGAGAATTTTTGATAAATAAATATGATGTAAATATCAATATAATTTCAATCACAGTAACCTTCTATTAACCACTCTTAATGACAAACAACAGTGTCATAGGAAGAGGATAAAAATGCATAGAAATTTCCATCAATCCATAATAAATTCAGTATTGACTTTTTGGATATATTTTTTATTTGGTAAAGCAATCTAACCAATATACTAAAAGACATTTCGAAGCGATGATCTCAAGCTGGTAAGAGTTATCATATTGAGACTATTTAAAATATAGTAGTGAAGGATCCACAGATGTACAAAGGACAGAGTAAAAATTCAAACATCTGTAAAGGCAGTATCGTGTATGCCATTTACGATGCAACATTAGAACTGGTGCTACTGCGAAAATACATGACACAGCAACATCAAAGCCAAAGTTATTTATAGCTCTCATCTTTGGTTAATGTGCTGGTTAAACAAGCGAGGCTAAAGAAATTAAGAAATAACACTGCCTTTGATAATTACAGAATACTCTTCAAATATTTTCAGTAATTAAAATAAATACCAAACTATTTGAAACTGTTACAAAGCTGGTGTCTAGTTGTATGGTTAACATTAAGCAAACAGTTAAACACACAACACATTAATGGCATTCTGTGCCCCTGAGCCTTAGTTAATCAAGGGTGGAAATATACCACAGATCACCATCAGAATTCCCAAGCATACAAGCTGAATTACCTTGCAAAATAATGTCATTAGCAGCTGTTGTCTGATAGCCACACTTTGATGCATAATCGCATTTGCCTTGAATTAGATCACAATGCCATATCTGACTGTCATAGTTGAAACTTGTGCCATGGATAACAATCTCATACCAAGCAAATGAACACATATGAATAGTTGAAACTTTTTTAAATTTCACACAGCTTTTACAAATTATCTAACATACAGGATCACTAGAATCTTACAAAACATTAAAATTCTACCCAGAGCACCAAGAAAATAAAAAAAAGAACAAGAAGCACAAGGAAAAATTGTCTTACCGAGTAGCAGGAGCCTGTGGGTGGCCCTATACACCTGCTTATCCTTTTGCAGCTGCCTGGTGATAGCGTCGGATCGCCTCTTCTGGTTTTTGCTGTCATCCTGGCTGGCCTTGCTGCTCTGGCTACCGAAACACCCCATGACACAGGAGACTTCACCCGCGACTTCCCTTTCCACCTTGATAATCGCGAGGAGGTAGAGAAACACCCCCGACCTTTGAAAAGAGCCAGCCTCCCTCTCCTAGCCACTAGGCACCGGGCTCACCGCGCGAGAGCATAGCCGCACTGTGCTGCACCAGAAGCTGCGTTCGGATGTAGTATCCCGTGTATAACAGTCGATTTCACAAGAGAACAAAAAATATCGTCCGGCGATGACGAGCACCGTCAATGACGATGGGGACACGACAATCACGTAAAGAAAACACGAGGTCCGCCACGAATTGATCTGTCAAGTAAAATTTCAGAGACACAGAGCTGGTAACGATCGTTAACGATCGTCTTTCCAAGCAGACTTCCTCGGGTGTGTTAAGTTTGTTGTGGAAAACGAGCGACCGGCCCGCGGGCTGGAGCGCGTTTCGACGGCGTAACGCGGAAGCTTGCCCTGAGAGAATTATCCTCCGGGTGTTCTCTGGGAAGAGATGTCGGGTGGGTGCTAGCGATGGCAGCTGATCAGAGCTTGAGCTAGGGCAAGCAGGTATAACTCCTAAAATTCCAAGATTCAAACAAAGCACTAGCTGGTCAAACGTATTCGAGAGGAACGAGGACAACTAGCTGTTCGAGTGCTTGATTGCCAGTGCTCCTACGTTAAAATAGATCGGTGAGCCGCTCAACTTGACAGGCGAGAAACGGGACGTACGGGAAGACTCGTCCTCTTGTTCGTACGATTTCACAACTCCACCGACGTCCTCGAGCTCTGCGACGACACACACGAAGGCTCAACGATAGGTGCTCCCCGGTTATCCTAGGAGGCTCGTCCTGGCCTCCTGGTATTCTTCTGACTTTGAAAATTCACTACGAGAAACTGAACGACACCACACCAGAATCGTAGTACCGGCTCTCCACTTGTCTTCACACTCTCTCTCTCTCTCTCTCTGCCTATTGCTCCTCTTTCTCTCTCGGCACTAATCTATCTATCTTTATCTCTCTCCTTCGTACTCTTCCTCACTCTCGTTTCCTACGACGCCTCTTCTTTCACGCACTCTACCTTGATCTCTATCGCGCTCTCTCAGTCTCACGTCCAACCGCGATCTCCGTTTCTCCTCACTCAAGAATCCCCGAGGAAACTCGCGGCCGTAACGTCCGAGACGAGCTGCTCTCTCCAGCCAACATGTCGTCTGCTAGGGCCACCAGCGCGACGGCCCAACGCGCTACGAGGAACGACAGACTCGTAGTGGCTTTACCTGGCACCCCTGGTTTACGCGATCTCTTGTAACTGTGCTTTCTTTAATCTTCTGGTGCCGGGAGCGTTCTGTCTCTGTTACTGTACGATTGGCTGTGAGCAACTGAGACAGACCAGCACCATTGGCTGTTACATTTGTGCTCACCAGTGACATCTACGAATCTATATATATATACGCAGTACGTTCTGTACCAGACTTAAACAAATTTGTAATCTTGTACTCTTGCAACAATATCATTAAATTTTTAGATAATCGCGAAGAAATAATATTCACCAAATGTTATGTGCTTTTTTTTAGTTACATACTATATTTCACTGAGTTTGAATATTCAGAATAATCATTTGGATCTACTATAGAAAGTCTAAATTATAACCGGGGCCCTAAAATCCTATTATCACGTTCCTGGTCTTTACGAATGCTGACCGAGGATCGATCGGGTCTTTTCGTCGGTGAACGCCGAAAGCCTACAGGTGCCGTCGGTGATTTTCCGGGCACGTCTGATTCGCGCTAGATTTTAAACAGATATTTCTAGTTACTTGATATTTCTCATAGAAGATTCAATAACCGTAGGGTGGCTAGAAAGATGCATAATTAGTATTTCTCTACATGAACGAGCTTTGCGAAATACATAGAATCAAATCCCTGAAATTATTAATGATAATTCTTTTCTAAATTAACTTTCAAAATATATTCACTTCGAGTACCAAATTGACTTAAGTTATGAAAGAAAAACCGAAGAGTCATCGACCACCATATTTCCTTTTCCATTCCATGTCGTAAAGGAGAAAAAATAATCATATATCCACAGTTTCAACAGACTTCCTCTACCCGTATTAAAACTCCAACGCTAAACTATAACGTTTTTTTTTAATATTTTTATTCAGCCAGTTCTGGTTCCACGAAAATCACTGGCTGAAGGTATAACGTAGAGCGTTGCTAGGGTGATATAAAAACGTCGACGTGTAATTAAAATAATATACATACGCGGCTAGTCGGCTGTTTATATACGTGTAGTTATGTGCGTATACCATAATCTATACCTACAAACATAAAGTGGGCTGATCAGTCGTCTTATCTTATCTTGGACGTTCAGCAAGTTTCATTGTGAAAACTAAAGTTACCATTTTGCTCAAAATCTCTAATTAAACTTAATGTCAGATTTATACTAGGATGCTCAGATTTTGATTTCTAAGCGAATCGTATACACAGATTTAATGTGATTAAATTTCTTGACAACTTCTACGAGAGACGGTAGAACATGTCAAGTATATTGATCACTTTCTTATTTACACTGTTTATTAATACATGACATTCATGGCTGAAGAAGAATCATCAGGAATGGCAAGTAGTACACTAATACATATTAAGTATAAATGCAAAACGGGTTTTCATGTTGGTGAATAATATTGGTTAATTGCTGTACCACATGATATATGTATAATGAAAGTTTAATGAAAATTGATTATAGCCACCTGCATAATTAAATGTCGAGGGAAATGTATTACTTGGAACGGAAATGTTGGTGCTGATTGTTTATGGGCACATAATGCTTGATGTTGTAATATTGAATGTTTATGCGAAAAGAGTGAATTCGAGGAACTATGATAATTATGAATTATAAATTGAAGATAGAATAAATGCATTTAACCTGATCAATATGATAAATCTATATGTCAGTTAGGCGCGACTATAAACGTGTCAATTTTTTGACTAAGGCTGTGCAATAAAGGAGACGAAGAAATCGCGGAGGTTACTTTTTGAAATTTTTATCCTCAACATCGGCTAAGATGTTTTAAAGAATAATTTTAATTGAAGAGACTGTTAAAAGATTGAAAGAGGCTACAAAAGTAAGTAAAAAAGATAATTTTTTATCGTTTAAGGGAAACTCTGTAATCATAAAGTTCTTGAATGAGGAGTGAGTTCACCGCGAAATCCTTAACGCGAGATGAAAATTTCTTGACGAATTTCGTTCGCGTTATCTGAATGTCCACGTAATGGCTGCCACCGCAAAATCCAAACGACTCCGAAGTCCCATTTCGCGTTTCATGGTCGGAAGGTGGAGACGAAGTTGGCATCTTTCCAAGATGCCCGACCCGCGGCTGGAATTAAGGAGGTAAAAGTACAGTTCTCTTGATTCCATGAAGTTCGATCATGCCCACGTCATTTCCTTTACGTGGTGTCTCTATGGTCTACAGTTTCGAGCCTTTCAAATCTCCAGGCTTTGTATCTTCAGCCAATAGAGCATTTAAATCAAGGTCTTGTAAATTTATCGGATGCTGATTTGAACCTTAAAATATGAAACAATTAAGATAGTTAGCAAAGTCGTGAATAATAGCTCAGGAGGATTCAATATTTTTATGTTTCTAACAATACTTAATGTACTTACCAGCATGCGCTAGGAACAGATCTTTCAAAAATCCTAATTCCTTCGTGAGCATCTTAATTTTTTCTTCTAATAATTCATTCTCTGTTTTCAACTGATTTACACGTTCTAAGGTCTGCTGAGTACGTAGCTTACTTTTAACTCTGGAACGCTTGACAGCCTATAAAATAGCCAAAATGAACATATATCGTCAAGTAGAAATACAAATCAAATAAAAACACAAGGTTTCAGAAAACAATGACACACGAACGTACCTGATTATTCCTGTCGCGACGTCGTCTATAATCTTCGTCATCTTCCTCCTCCGACACTGGTCTCTTCTTATTTGCCATTGCAGAATTTTCCTTGTTCCTTGGTGCCATCTAACATATATTTTGGAAAAACAGACAAATGAATATGGTTATAAGGATTATACGTATCTACAGATTACATTATTTCAACAGGATAGGATGATACTGCATTCTATCAGTAGTAGAAAAGTCTAAAATTTTGAAAAACTTCCATAAATCCAAAGCAGATTTGACTGCTTGAACTTCAACCCACTCTTCACTACATACCCACTAAAAGAAAAAAAAAATGAAAAATTATGTGAACAGCAACATTGTTTACCAAGAACCAATGAATGCCATGTCTCTTTCTGAATAACAGTGACTACTATACTTTCGTCAGCCATAGTTAATGATAGACGCGTGTACTAACCGACAATCGAGTTGCAATCACACAATGCCAATGGTGTATTTACCCAATAAGGCCTTGAAACAGTTAAGAAATCGGCCCTGACATCTTCACACCGCTATACCTTGTTCGACATAGTCAAGTACCGCGAATTACTTATTATATTAGTTCTGTGTGTCTTATTTGATTTTTGAGCCAAGCAACATTTTTATTGATAAGGAATACGATATTATTACTACCAAACATTTCTCACGTGACTCAATTACTGTTTCAAACATGTCAATTGACCGTTTTAAAAATTCGCAAAAAATTTAAATACATATTCAAATGACATACTTTTAAGAGTATAAAATATATTCATATGTTAGAGCGGGATACTATCACGCACCATATGATTTCGTTGAGCAATTTCTATTTACGTGAGATAAACAGAAACTATATCTTGAAAGATTATACAACGGTATTGAAAAATACAAAAATTTGTCACAGGCTAACTAGTATTCATTTAATCGAACTGGAACAAAGAGTGGCAATTTAAAAAAAATTGTATGTAACTTCAAAAGTAGCATTGATTCGCTGTAAATAAGTTTGCAAATTCCGTAACTTTACTAAAAAAAATTATAACTTTTTGCGCAATATGTAATAATCTAAACGACGTAAATAAATTGCATAAGGAAGTACACACATTTACGAAGTAAAACCACAAACCGCACCGCCAAAACTTACGAGATTAAAGAGGAAATACACGGAGAAACGACGATGACGAAATCCGTGAATCATGCGTCTACGAAAACGTGTTTAATGAAATATAACCGCTGGCAGCCAAACTAGTGCATTACCAATTTATTCTACAACAATCTACCAAAGAGGCGAGCCAATACTAAAAGCCCCCAAAAAGAGGATAAGGAATAAATTACAATATACAACAATGTAAATCTACAAAACAAAAAGTATTGTCAGACGTCAATAATTTATAGACTAACCTTCCTGCGCCGTTTCTTTCCACTGGGCATTTTCGAATTTGAACAAAGCCTCGTTTTTATTTTTATGAAATTTAAGAAGACAAACTTTTTAGCGCTACGTTCAATGCGGTGTTCCAATTTTCTACGAACTGTTTTGACACGAGTTTTTCTTCAGCACTAAAAACGCGTTGTACCTGCGCGAGATTGATGTTTTTGGAAAAGACGGTAGAATGTAACAGTTGTACCACACGGGTCGAATATTCAATATATTAAAAAATAAAACGGTTGACGCATTATTTTCACATACCTCTATATCCTTTTGTCTTTTTAGGAAGATATTCTTCTGGAATTATCGACGTTTCACACTTTTATACCGTAATCCAACGGTACCATGTGCACTGCGTCGCAATACAGACCCAGTTGGATGGTGTCAGATGGTGTAAAGATGACGCAACTGTAGACGAAAAGTTCTCACCCAGTGACGTCAGGCACATGAGAAATTGTGTTGTACGCGGGAATTTTAAACTGTCCTTTACAGATAGCGTTTCATTTATCCACAGATCTATTATTCACACTATTTTAATGTCCATTTTTTAGTATGGCTTTACACCTATTGGACGAATGTCAGTAATTCGTTTTGTTTGTTCAGCAAATTTATTATATTTCCATTATCAGGATGCAAGCCTACAACCATCGTAACTCTGAGTCCGCGAAACTATCCTTTTGATTACACAGATTTCTCATTCATTTGTGGACTCAACTTGAATTCTTTCGAAACGCCTCTAGCGGACACTAAGTCAAGTTCATGGACTTTTTTATGGTAACTAATAATGGTAAAATCGACCGTCGGGAAGTTAGCGCTAAATAGTAAAAATGTTTATGAACTACATTATGGCATCATATGTTGAGCGAGTTTCAGCAACATTTAATTTGCATTCTACAGCTTGTTATTAGATGGCGCGCATCTGACAGTGCACCCAGAGGTGAGTAGGGACAGAAATGAGTAGAGAAATGCACAACGCTAAGGTTTCTGACGATACCAAAAGCATGGCGTTGAATCGCAGCGGGGAGCAGGGACTGCAACCGAAAGAAATAACGGTTCGGTTACGGTGCTCGGAATGGTAAAAGCTTGAATTTCGGTTTTAG
>JARQTH010000646.1:19034-41492 GCA_030142595.1 Trachelus iudaicus
GAGGGTACTCGGGGGACCCCCAGCCATCACCCACTTTCGGGTGTAAAAGTAATTCTGGGACACCCTGTATACACACACCTCACGTACCTCATCGACTTTTGTTGACTGTGACTAAACGCTACAAGGAACCCCGTAAGCAAAGCTCTCAATCTTTCCCAGTTTTTTTTAAGGAATGACATACAAATCTGCTTTTTTATTTTTTGCGAGCTTCCTAAAGAAAATTCAAAAAAAGTATAGTTAAACGTTACATAAAATTTAGATTATGACCTGGAAATATACATTACTTGACAGGCTTATTTTTAATCTAGAACCATGCAGAATAACGAACCTTTCGGCAGCTTATTAATACAGTAATATAACAAGGAAGAGGAGACAAAATTAAATTGTCTATACAGTTATTAAAAGTATATCATGTCGAAGCTGAAAAATCTTATAATAATAATAATAATACCCAAGAATATTCCGGTTAACTGTGACGAACGGACCTTCGTGAACGTACGTTATAGGAATTTAATGTAAAATCCAACGAGGATAATAAAAACAAACAAGGCTTCGATAATCATCGACTTTAATGTACCTGATTCGTAATTGATATCGTTTAAGATATAACAAAGTTAAGTTAGGCGTTCTAAAAATATTATTTTCAATTTAGAATGGCGAGATCGTGTATTCGTATATTTGCATTAAAGACATGCAAGATATGCAAGATAAATTTGTGCATATAATTCAAATCATTGATTATTTATCCTAAAGATTATTATACGAAAATTAGCCTAAACTAACATTTACCAGAGGAACTTCGCACGTGCCTTAGACGTATATACAGAGTCAGTCCGAAAGAAACGCACCAACTGAAGTTGGACGCAAGTGGGCGACACGGCTGTGTGGCCTCTCCAAAAAAATGACAGCAGACACAGCTCACCTTGACCAATTCACATAGGTGCACACTGGCAGTTCGCATAGCAATAAATTAGGAACAACCTAACATATTGCTATGCAAAGTGTCAGTGTGCGCTTATGTGAATCGGCCACACGGCTGTGTTGGACACTTGGGCCCAACTTCAGCTGGTACATTTGTATCAATAAACTCTCTCCGTATATTTTACTATACGAATAATCAAATTCACATACGTATTGCAAGAGTGCAATGATTTGAAGTATCTCCTGGATCTGACGTCACTTTTATATGATGTACAGAGAAGAAAGAAAGAAAGAAAGAAATTCCGAAGGAAAAATGTTAACGCCACGTTATAGCTAATCGGCCAGTTTCTATTTGCAAAATTTAATTTAACATTATATTTATCTCCTTGCGCTTGATATATGTATACATATGATATTCCCTAAGGGGATTATGGCAAAGAAAACCTATGCATAGAAATCTCATGCAAAATATATCAACCACCCATTTCCTTAGCACATCACGAAACGTACTAAATATTCCCCACGGAGAATCCAGGCCGTGCGCTATACCTGCACTTTTTTTTCACGTGCAAAATTGACATTGTTATAGATTAAGGAAAACAGAAAGAAAAGAATATATGTAAAGCAAGTTTACCAAAATATGAAGAAAAAAAAAAATTCATTCCACGTGATATCTCATTTAATTTTATCGACCCCAATATCGAGCCATAAGAGAACGTAAAATAGAATTTATATATTTACTTTGGCATTTTTCCTTCAAGTATCTATGTGACATCGAAAATATTATGTTTTTTCCCCTGAACTAAAATTCCTACTATTTCGTTAATTCGGGATGTCTCGATGTATAATAATAACGATATTAATGAAAATGCAACTGATACGGGCGATAATATTTTTCTTGTAAATACATATTTCACATAAACTAAATAGTACAAAAAAATATTGATCCAAGCCCGATTCCATTAAGCCAGTTAGATTGAAGCTTGCAAAGAGATAAAATTTATGAAAAGTTATGTTGTAAAAATCAATCCTTCGTATCAATTGATATATGTTATCAAATATTAACTAAGAGACACAACACAGATAATGAATTTATGCAGCCAAAAGAGTTATTCACTGAGATTTATCTTTCCGATTTATCTGTCGCTTCTTAGGTTCCAGCTTATCAAAATCATTTCACGTTCTATTTGTCGACCAGGACGATGATGCAGGGTAATGAAATTATACGGAAAAAGAAACTTCCAGGATTAGAGTATCAAACAAAGTCACACCCACATATACAGAATAAAGGATTCCCTTTACGCGTGATTCTAAAACCACTTTTAAAGGGTACATATACTTAGAACGAGGCCTGCATTTTTACAGAAGCTTTTTCTTTCATTACTTTTGGATAAAAGGAATTTATGTTTATGTTATATGGAGTTTTGGAACCATTAATATCCTTACTACGAATTTTTTGAATGTTTACAGTCTTATCACGAACATACCTTTGTGAAAATTTATCTTCTGAACATTGGAATTCCTTCGTGGATGGACTTCTGCTAGTTTGCGATGGAAACAGTAATATCGCTGATTGCAAAAGTAACCTGAAAACTGCCCGTACATGGTTACTATATTACACATATATGTATATATATATCTATATGTATTTTAGCTATATGTATAACTATATAGAAACTAACCTGTACCGTTAGCATGTTGCAATGTGAAATGATTATTAATGGTTCTAAGTAGTTGGAATTTATGAGTTCTCTTGAGCGTCACGCTATACCATGTAGTAGTCCAGCGTTAGCCCCAAGTAAAACGTACTGCCATCAACACAACCCTCTCACTCGTTATCTTCTCTATCGAGAATTTGTCGCACTGAAGAAGCGCGCGCTAGGCGAGTACGACGACGCCATCTTGGCTCAAGGAATCCGGAGTCAAAATAACTACACTGTTAATTTCGTTGATATCCAAGTGCTCGTAAATAATGTTCATTGTCAAGGATCTTAAATTATTTCTTCAAATAACTAAATTATGTGGCTTCACTCCATATTCTTTGGAAAAGATAGAATTGCCCATTCAAAAGTATGCTGTCGTGTACTCGTTACTTTGTGCCGGTTTTTACGGATTCACTATTTACCAGAGATGTATAGAAGTCAGCCTCGAAGACGTCGATAAGCTTTATGTTCTGTTGATAATCAGAACAGTATTAACGAACTTGGCAATATGGAATGATATTCTGGTCGCAATATTTTATCGAACAAAGCTTGTAACGGCTTTTCAAAAAATATGGAAATATGATCTGGAAACCAGGACGGTACTTGACAATCGCGTGGTTCGTTATTCTTGGAGCGTTACTGCCTTTATTCTTTTCAATAACGTCTGCATCAGCTTCTTAACGTATTTTTCCGAATCTGAAAATCCTGGAACAGTTGTCCTTTTGTATAATATGGTTTACGTTCCCATGTCGTTTAGTATATTTAAATTTATTCTTATCGTATACGCGATACATCAACGGCTGCAACGTTTGAACAAAATGGTTTCAGCGGGTATGCCAACAAAACATTTTGTAAATTCTTAATTATTATATATTTTTTCTATTGGTATACTTGTTTTTGACCAGGCATGAGATCTGTCATTACGGAAATTAATATTGGAAGTCCTCGCATCTCGATGAAGGATATTCGCTGGCTTCACAATTGTCTCATTTCGGCCATTAGGGATGTGAATTCGCTATACGAACTTTCATTATTTCTATGGATCGTCACACTGACGTTTAATACTACATCCAGAATCTATTCTATTGGAAAGAACAGTGCGTCGTTGTTGCTGATATTGCGAGAATGTAATATGATACTATTCTGTACTGTGCTTCTGATAACCGTGATAACAATTTGTCATGTGACTGCTTGTGAGGTAATTAATTTAATTAATTAATTTAGTATACGAAATTATATCAATTTCAAGATTTGTATATGTATCATGTTATGTCATCAGGCAAACAAGACTGGATGCATTATGTTCTCGCCTCAACTAAAATTTGTTCAAAGTCGTACATCGAACAACGGGGAAGTAAACGTAACGTGGATTGATGAGAAATAATTAACCATATATATATATATATATATATATATATATAGATTTGTCGTTAGAAATATATTCAAAGAAATTATTTGTTTCAGGAAGGTATCAGTGTCGGTCAATACTTCTTACTTCATCCCATTCACTTCTCAGCGGCTGCCGGAATTATTACAATCGACTTACCGCTCTTACTCAGTGTAAGACATTGGTGTATGTTAGAAAAAAAATGACAATTAAAAATTCATAATTTTTTTTTAGATAGCAGGAGCAATGACGACGTACCTTGTTATATTACGAGTGCCTAACGTAGGTTAATTCTAACTAAAAGAATTTTTATTAAATATAAAAACTGAGGATTTATTCAATAATACTACAGTCGTGTTTAATACAGCGTAAGTTTAGTAAAGAAAAAAAGGGGAATAATTTCAACACATTCTGATCTGTATTACAAAAGCTTCGAAAGTACCATTAAAACTTGTCTATGCGTATTACCAAATTTTTTATCGAACGTAAATAAAAATAAGTTGACCTACTTTCAAGAAACATTCAAATAATTAAGAACATTTGAATCAGAAAGAAGGTCTTCAATCTAACTGCATTAATTTTGAAAAAAATTAAGCCAACGTTCAATAATTATTTACAAGGTATTTCCTTTTTCTTCCGTCCATATCGATAAAACACAATATTTTTCTAAATGAGTATTCTACTCAGTAAAATTGTTTTTCCATTCAATTGACAATGATTGCCTGTCCGCGGTGTGAATAGTGCCTAAATATTTATCGAATCTATACCATTACCCTTCAGCATGCACTCACTTCGAAGCTCGTACTTGGAAGCACACGAAGCAGCACTTTGCTGATTGGCTTATGAACTTAACTGTAAAGTGTGAAAAGAAAAAATTGCAGCAACTCTGGCAACACGCAAGCCTCGTCAAATGTTGAGTTTCATACACCAACAAATGTCCTCAAAGAGCGTCAGTGGCTGCTGAGATAGGAAAGAGACTTTAGAAAAGTTTTTGAAAAATGTTTTGAATTTAATGACAAAAAAATATCTAACTGATTAAATAATCATATTGGCGCTAAAGTCATGATACTACTTACTGACATTAAACCATTGTTCTATATTAATTTAATTTTTGGAAATCCTCCACACGTTATTTTCAATGGCAGCTTTGCCATTATCAAATTAGGATCAATTTGTTCTCTCCTGTGGTCCTTCGTATTTTTATATTACGGATACAAGAAAATTTTGTATGTAGTTAATGATGGAAATGAAATAAGGTCGTTGATACTGAAACTGTTCCGTCTTTTTTTGGTCTTGTTGTGTATATTCACCAACGTTCTTATCGGTTATTATTCGCACAAGAAACTCTGCTGCGTTACCGATAATCTACGAAGTTACGACTTGGGCACGAAGACCGGACATAGTGGAAATCGTCGAATTCGTTACACGATTTGGACTTTCGTGACTGTGCGGATTATCTGTTTTATTATCATGGGTTATACTTATTACCTGTACGGCGAAGATTATTTCTTGAATTATTTTCGTATTATTGAGTTCACGTGTTTTTTTTTGCAATTTGACAAATTTACGGGAATCATGTTACTTCTGTACGCAAGATTTCGACACCTGAATGAACTCCTACTAAAGAACGGTGAGACTCGAAAGAATTAAAATTCATATTACCAATGCAAACACTGAGTCATTGTCATATTATTTTATATCATCTTCGTCATTGTTTAAAATCAATAATCAAACTAATTCTGCTATTTGATTCTGCAAGGTCTGTATGTTGGTACACTGCCTGTTACAAATGCATGTTATTTTAATTGCAGAGTGTCAATTTATATGTTACTTAAATTACTATTTATTTCAGATGTCCTTGTTAATGTACACAGGAGAAGCGATCGTGGATTGCATCTACAAGATGCATG
Source organism: Trachelus iudaicus (assembly GCA_030142595.1). Lineage (NCBI taxonomy): Eukaryota > Metazoa > Arthropoda > Insecta > Hymenoptera > Cephidae > Trachelus > Trachelus iudaicus. The sequence continues at coordinate 24,956 of JARQTH010000646.1, forward strand.
GTGGTTACATAGTTGTTTGATGGATGCTGCAGAGACCTTAAATTCTACTTACTCCATGCAGCTTCTATTTTGGATCACTTCTATTACAGTTAACGTTACTTCTCGGATCTATATTATAAGCGAACCATGGTCAGATGAATATATACTCGTATTCCAAGACGGATTGTTGACTCTATATGAAATAATAGCTCTTGTAACCCTTACAACGATATGCCACGTCACAGCTGACCAGGTTAAAAAAAATGTCTTCTTGTTCGAGAACACGACAATTAATACTTTGTCTTTGAAAATTCTTTTTTAACTTTTATTACAATTTTTTGTTTCATTTTTATTAGAATTTTTTACTATTATTATTACACTCTGAACTTTTCTCTCAGGCAAACAAAATTGGCCCAACAATTTTCTCATCGTCATTAGCACCGTCTCGGAAATTCGGTTTAGCTACGGTAATTATACTACATACAGTCGATTAAAATTAATTATTAATTATTGACATTATCGATGTGTTATCAATAGGAAAATATCGAGGTGGGTATGTACTTTAAATTAAGACAACTCGAATTCTCAACTAACGGTGGCTTCATTAGCGTGAATCTGCCACTGTTGCTTTCGGTGAGTAAAATTATTATTATATAGCTTTTCAATAACGAAATTGCCGACCCATGAAAATTGATCTGAAGCCTAACGGAGGATATCTTTTATCTTATAATTAACATATACCTATACTGTCTTAGTAATAACATTATTATCCCAATAGATCAGTGCTGGCATCGCTACGTTGCTGGTTACACTACATTCATCAACGAAACGGGTAATTATTTTAAAGAATGTAATAGTAAAAAAAAAAGAAAAAATAAATAAATTCATTTTTTTCCAGCCTTAAAAAGCGCAGCGAATTTGGATTGTTTCGTTTATTAAAAAATAAAGAAACGACCGTAGCTAATCGTACGCAAAATCAATTTCAGGAAAAAAGAATTTACTCTACCTACTTCACTTCCAAGAAGCTTCGAAGGCAAAACCACTTTAATGAAATTTTCCAAAATTACTTGGAAGCTCGTGAATTTCAAATCAACCAATCTTCGATATAATCTGGTGATTGCCAAGGAGGCCGCAAACAAAATGCATATCGATGAACAAATACAAGTAGTATGAAAGCTTTTTCGTATTAACCAACGTACAAAGCTTCAGTTGCCAGAGGACTTTTCTTGATAGAGTATCGAGTGACAGTGAAAGAAATTCGATATAGGAGAATAAAAAAAGAAAATGTTCTTTCGTCGAATTTCCGCTCTTTTGTACTTTTCCCGAGTCTTCGGCTCTGTACCGTATAAGATTACGTCATTAGACTTGCAAAAATCAAGATGGGCACGTGTCTACTCCTTCTCTTTGATATTATTATATCTTCTTCTAATTTTATTCGCGTACGTTGACACCCATGTAACACCTGATATGAAAGTTCTGGTGATTATACTTCATGTGTTAAAGTTTTTATCGTTGACCGGTGACATTTTAATGTCTATTGCAATGTATGGCGATTTTCCAGTGATATTCATGGAAATGAAGCTTTTCGATAATCAAATCAATTATCGTATACCTAATCTCATATCAATTTATTCATTTATGTATCCAATCTTATTAGTTGGTCGTTTCATTTTCTTTTTGACCTGCACGTTTATACAACCTTATCAAAAAAGTTTTATTGATATTCGCCAACCTGCTGTTATGGTTTACTTAATAATCAATACTGTTATTAATGCAAGTAGTGTGGTATTCGTGGTACTTATGGAGTCTATGCTTTCACGATTTCGACATTTGCATCGTCTCGTGCAGTCAGGTATGAATTTTTTATATTTGTCATTGACTGATGCTTGATCGACTGATAACAGATCGTTGTTTTTCTTTCACAGTAGGTTCTACGACACTCTTTGGTCCTAGAGAGAAATTCTCAAACGATCTTGGTCCACGTGACATTTGGAAATTATACGAGAGCCTCGTTGCCACTACTGAAAAAATAAATGACCATTATTCTATGCAGATTTTATTTTGGATATCCAACGCGTCTTGTTCAATTGTTTATCGATTTTACCTTATCTCTATGCAAAAAGTAGGAAATGGGACGTTAGATATCATTAGCCATGTTATTGGTACATTATCACAACTTTTACTGGCTATTTCAATCAGCAGCGTATGCCACTTCACTACGCTTGAGGTGTGAAAGGACTTTTATAGCCAATATAATTTTCAAGTATTAGACGATTATGTAAATTGGTCCCCAGGCAAACAAGATCCCAGTTTCCTTGTTCTCCCCAAAAATTTGGATGCGGTATCACGCGAGAGGCACGATGGGGGTAAGGAAAAAAATCTTCATTCCTTATCCAGACAAACATAGAGCTTTTAAAGATTTTTTTTCCATTTTAATATGATAACATCACATTTTGTCTTACAGGATAACTCGGGCGTTTGTATGTACTTTGGATTGAGGAAACTCAAAGTTAACGCCGGATTTGGTTTGGTTACACTCAATCTACCTGCAATAATATTGGTACGATAAATATTAGTATCACTCAGAAATTTATCATTGATTCAAGCATTTTCCATCATTGCAATTTTTATTACATTTTTTCGTTTTCTTTTAATCTATCACATTGCAGTTTATCAGCTTAACAAGCACGTATCTTCAGTATATGTTGAACAAGAACATTGAGTAGTTCCAAAGGGCAGGGGAGGAACCGGTTGTCCCGAGTTAAGGATGGGGTGAATGGGGATGCGGCCGTGAAGGATCCGAGAAGTACATACCGATTCGCTAAGGAACGCTGTAAACGTTATTAGATTTTACTATGTATAATTATTCTGCGATTAATTTATTTTTCAACCAACCATTCTCAACCATTATAACTTAAGCTATTAATCACTTTGAATTGCTCTACCGTTAGATACGAGTTGCTTAAAATATTTTTCACTATGAAAAAGAAACTAATTCAGAGTCTTCTTTTGTGCACGTTCTTCGTTGTTATAATGATAACGATAACGACTTTCTTCCTGATGATTAAATATACGTCGAGTCGTTCTGTTATATTCAGAAGAATATTATATTTCTAATAACGAAACAGGCTTAGGGCACATCTAAATGTGTTACATCTTCCCCTTTGAAATATATATTTATTCACCCAGATTTACTATGCATCCAACTTAGATTCTGTAGAATAGAATATTCAACGGATGTGTAAATTTAAGATTTGATCTGTTAGCACTCAATTAAGAAGTTAGTGGTAAGAGCACCCTATGATGGTGAAATTCATTAAAATTTTAAATGTCCTGCTTAATATTACACAGTATATCTCCCTGATTCACACCTTGTAGGACGAGCGGAGTTTATAAATTGTTAATGAAATTTTTACTACTTTCTAAATAATTAAAAGATACGCAAAATGCATTAGGAGCAAACGAATCTGATGACTTACAGAGATAAGTATTTTGAGCGAATACTGGCAAGAGCACCTTTGCGATTGGCTCTTTGTCAAGTGGTGGCGACAGAAGCCTAGAATAAACTTAGGGTACGTTTTTGAAAATTCACTGTATCATCTGGCTCTGTTTACCTGAATGCAACTGAGCGAGACACAACTATGCCTGGATTAAAAAAGAGTGAAATCCAATGAGATTAATTGTATGTATGTACCAACCTCTGTGTATTGTCGTGTTTATGTAATTTTCACAATTTCGAAACTGTTTGCACATTTTATACTCATTGTTCTGGCTACAGCTGCAGCTGCTCTCCTATATCGATGTCAGATTGTTCATTCGATTGTTGTCATCATTTTTCATCACGCCTTTCAACAGATTTGTATTAATTTATATATAACACGATTAATTAGTCATGTGTATCTAAATAAAGATGAATACCGGAATAATGGCTGCCCTGACTCGTTATAAGACATTATAGGTCTAAGGCCGGGAATATTTTTCATAATTATATGAACCTTGAAGGTCTCTTTTTAATTATCATCCAATCGATTAGCATCCCTAGTATCCCGTGCAGAGCTGCTGACAAAAGATAATATTAATTGATGTTCGCTTTCAGAAATAAAATTTCTTACTTTCTTCTCATGCAATCACGCGCAAAAAAAATCTTAATTTTACCCATTTTGCAAGTTTCTTGAAAAATTGCCAATTTATTACAAGCCTAATCGATTGTCGACAATGGACGCTCTCATGGTGTCTATAGGTAGGATTAAATTCTATTCGTAAAATTACTTAAGGTTTCGATAAAACCGATTATACAAGGTGCTCGAGATTTTACATCTAAGAAATATAAAGTGTTGATTTTTCAGAAAAAAATTATATCATACATGACTTGAGATTTAAAATGATACATAAAAAGTACATTTGAAAACTTTGTACGTACAATAGTTTTTGCTGAAAAATGCGTTTGACCTTGAGTAATCACAGCTCCCTTCAATTTATAAGTTTCCTTCCCCCTTTTTTTATCACTTTCTTTTAGTCTTGTGGTTTTTCTGGTCATTTATTTTGTATGTGAAAGCATAGGCCATGCCAGGTCACAGTTGAATTAATTCTGAAAAAAAAAATGTTAAGATACATCTTATCAGTCAGTCTACTTTAACCACAGAGTTTCACAAGTGAAATGAGCATTAAGTATCGACCTCCATTTGTAAATTGGGATGAGCGATTAATCGTGAAGCTTTTGCGACTTTGTACTGCGATTGCACTTTATTCATCTAATCATTCATTTGTCAAACTGTCAGGCAATACTCGTAGCAGAAGAAACTTAATTCTGATTGGTCGCTCCATTTTCGGTGAATTACACGAGAAGTCGTAAATTTTCAAGATAATTGACGGCCCGCGCGATATTTACGACGCAATAAAGTCAATGACTCGGTAGACGAATGTGGGCGGGAATTTTGAAAATTTCGATGGTACGATCATATAAAGTCTTTATGCTGGATTATTTTTACCTGTTATTGTGCTATCGCATTTTTTAATCTTTATGAAAGACACGGGTTATCAACAAAAATTTAATAGTCAATAACTATAATGCATCTTTGCTATACTGGGTGGCCGATTCAAGGTAATCGAATGTCGTGAATTCCAGACTGATGAGGTTTCGATTTTACACCACGACCGGCTTGTATTAAGGATACTGAGTTTATTTGTACTGGATGCAAAAATAGATAGCGGAAAGTGGGCATTCGCTGTTGGGGCGGAAAACTGGAATGTACTGTATCTCTGCTGGCGTAGAAAACACTTTTGACTGGAAGAGAAAAAAAAAGTATTATGTATATTTCACAAAATATTGCTTATAGGGTGGATGGCCCAATTATCGGCCACGTACCAATAATCGTCAGTGTGTGCTTTGATCGGAGCAAAATCTACAGTATTATAACACAACTGACGATTATTGGTACATGGCCGATGATTGGGCCATCCACCTTATATGGGATTAAAGATTTTGAAAATTACATTTCTGCATGACTTTGACACTTTAATAACGTGACTAGCATTTCAGTCTTATATTTTTCTTTATCGAGGGGTAAAGGGTTACTGTGAAATCTAGACTCAATTAATGATATTACATTTCTGTTTATCTTGTTTTTATATTGGATGGCCTGATTTTCCCGTGAATCGATACTGAATAAATATTTTGTGCCTTATCGCGAACGCCAATATAGTTTGGAAATATTTTCGAATGGTTAGAATGTGTATATTTCTTTATTACTTAATAATATTTGTATAAGATAAATGTCCATTGTAATATGTGAGGTGGATTCTAATATTAGTAAAAGTAGATAATGTTGAGAAATATACATACATATATGTATAGGATAATTTTTACTGATTGCCATGGTAAAACTATTCTTTATTTAAGAATACATTTCTCTTTGATGATCAAGAAAAGTACTGTGGTAAAATTATGTATTGATACTTATTGTATTATTTATCTGTAAAAAATGAGAATACGTGAATAATAGACAGGCGCGAGCTTTGTCATGCTTAGTATATATCTAATTGTAAGCTTCACGATATTTAAGTATTATTAAATTTTGTTGAAAAAAAAAGCCAAATTCCATAAGAGCTTAAATAGCTTTACTGGAATACGAGAATAATTTTGTATTACATTTCTTTTGTACCTACTTGGTTCCAAGAATTATAAAAATCTTTCTTTCGTGTGAATATGCGTTTGAAATATATTGACAAAAATGGAATATTTTTAAAACCATTCCATTCCCATCGAATTTTTCTTTGCCAGTTATTCAACGTAAGCAGAATCTATAAAAGATACAGTTTTATAGTATAATATAAATATTATTATAATTCATTAATTATTTACTCGTATGATTCTGATAATACGGTTATCATTAGCTCTTGATTAATCGTGATATCAATCGACCTATTCGTATTTGCCGAATTCGTGGATATGATTAGACGTCGCGACGCGGGATTCAACAAGATATTTAATTCGCAAGTTCATTGATGAATTTACGGCGCTTGGCGTCGCGCATGCTCAGCGTCGCTACGTCGGCTCGCGGGACGCCCGAACAGAAATGGTATTCGTCAGTTTGCCGTTAACTTGCCCTCGAAACTTTTGCTCGAGGTACCCGGCGATATTTTTATGTTTTATCGGAAATCGAGGAAATAAATTTTTATTTTTAAATTCTATTTTCAAAACGTCTCCTATGGACCAAAACAGTAGCGATTAAAGTTTAAAAATGAAAATTTCTACTACTTTTTTACTTACGTTTAACAAGAAGCAGTTGTGATTTTTTATATAAGTTTAACGCAGTTCAAATAGTAGTTTCAACTATTAAAACCGCATAGTACGAAATAATTAAATTTATTGTATTATTATCATCGTTGATAAGGAATTTTCTCAAGATTTTATAAAGATAAACTTCTTCCGCATTCCGACGTGAAATTTTTAAAATATTCAAAGAAAGGTAAGAGATACGATATATATAAATTTTATTGACACCTGTTAGATAGACGTTTTCACCATGATTTTTCTTTGAAAACATACAAAATCCAGTTAGTCAAAATAAGCAGTCGTTAAAAACTTTATGATTCAATTTTAAAAAAGAATTTCATAGACACTATACCGTGTCAAAATATTCACACATTTTACCCCAAAACTCCAACAGTGTTAGTTATTACAATCCTTTGTTGACGTTGACCCGTTTTACGACGTATATTACTAGGACTTAAATAATATCCTTTTCTCCTACTATTAATTACGTACACTCTAATTACATTAATAAAACTACGACGTTGACTAAACGTTTTGATGGTGTGACTTCGGTCACGTAACCAGTTCCATTTCTCTATTTATCACTAAATTTCATTACTGTTGTTAAAACAAAAATTATAGTCCATTCGTCCTAGATCATTTTGTTTTTTTTATTGATCAATAAAATCACAGTCACCTGTTACGCCTGTATGGATTTTTCAAAATCACATAATAACGTGGTTTCCGGGAATGGGGGGTCAGAGTGATTTATGAAAATAGTACGAGGTATCTGGTTCTCGATTCTGGTGTTGATCGTAACTATTTCGTCAGAGTTAAATTCAGTGGGTATGAAATTTTGAAAAATCTCAAATCTTGATACGTGGAATTTGCGAAACTCGTACATAACAGACTGAACTTTGACTATTATGCAAAGAAATGTGAGGTTCCGAGTTCTTTGGCGCGGCAACTACTAATTAGTAAAAGTCATGCGAAAAAAAAGGAAGTACGTATATGGACATGAATATAACCACGAAATAATTATTCAACTACGACTTCATTTGCAAATATTATTGCATTTTCATATATATATATATATAGAATAAATAGTAGCGTATTACCAAGTATTAAATTATTGCATAATGCGATTATGCAAAAATTAGTAATCATAAGTGAAAAACTTACATAACTATTAATTTCTCTTGTCGGAAGTCTCCGCGGTATCTGTTTAATTTTCTAATGACGTTTCTACCTATAGCAATATATTCTATTATCAGGAACTTCCTCATACACTGATACAGACATTTTTTTTTTCTCACGCTGATAACGCTATTCAGTTGATAATCCTGGGCGAAAGAAAGTCTCGCGGAAATTGAGAAATCAAAATATTAAAAAATGCAGTAATTCTTTAACCTATCTCGACACTGCGTCAAGAGCATTGTTTTCACTGTACGTGACAATGACGAAAGTCATGTAGAAAGTTTGTGACGGTTGATTACGATAACGGCGACGCATAAGAAACTTTCCGGAATACATCTAACATGTGCAACAATGGCGACGATGGCGACTAGACTGTCAGAACAATGTTCAGCGATTCGCGAATAATAGTGTTGCAGCCGTTTGCAGCTCATAAAGCACTATAGTAAAGTTTGCCCTCTGGTGGTGAAAATAAGTTTTAGAAATCTTAAGGCGACCATAGACGTGCACTGCGGCAATTGGACTGGGGTGCATCTCACAATCAGAATACATTTTTTGTTTGACAGTTAAAGAGAAGTCGACTTTAAGAATGTATTGATTATTTCATATATATGTTATTATTGTCTGTTATACGGAATAATGATTAATGATTTATATTTATATTATTTATAGTAGAAGCGTACCAGCTGAAGTTAGTTGTACCATAGAAATAAATTGACTAACTTCAATTGATTCATTTGACCCAAGATATATATATATCTTGCCCTTGTATTGATTCCTATCTTTTTATTCCATTTTTATTTAAACCTCTGAAAATTACTTACATGTAATGTCGATCAAACGCAGAAAAAATTGATGACTGGAATTTCGGGGAATGAAAATTATTTTCTAACTTGAAATTATTATTTTGAAGAATCTGAAAGACTTCTTACTCTTTTTGTCGTTCAAATTGAATTGTAGAGCCATCCTCGCTGATTGGCAGTGGGTAGCAGCTGTACATACTGAGTGGATGCTTTTAGTTGGTATTATTAATGTTGCTGTCATATGATACGGAAAAAACAATTGAAGCAGAAATATAATCCTCAGAATTTATTTCTAGCATTTGCTCTTCCAATTTTAATTTAGTGACTCGTCACAATTTTATTATACAGTCAGGTAAAGTCCGTTTCCACTAAACGGTTCTACGATGTATTGTAGTTCAGCTAGTACAACCTGTTCGTGCAAAACGGACGATTTACGTTCACTGAAATTTCTTATGAAATAGAAATAAAAAAGTAATGTCGCGAAACATACAGCAAAATCTCGGCAACAATATTGTACCAACTGAAGCGTAGATTGTTCTGTATTTATTCTTGTAAATGTATGTTGCAAATATGCGAGCATAATTAATTATTTGAGCCAAGTAACATTTTGTTAGTGAATTGTTTATAATAAATTATTTTAAAAAATTCACAAGAGCCGAACAAAAAGTGACTAAAATACTTACGAACACATAGGAATTATAATAAGAACTTGTCGAATCATCGTAATTCGTTGCTGCCCGGTAGGATTTGTAAAAAAAAAAGAAACAAAAATTACACCGTAAATAAACATTTGATACTACGAACGAGTATATCCGTGATGTGGCGAAAGCAAAATAAATCATGTTAATGGCTCAGAAGAAATAAAAAGTGAGTATCCAGTCTCCTCACAGCCAGAATGTTTTACATTCCGCGATACTCGCCTCCGTTTCCTCGATTATCAAGGCTGTAAAATGAAAGTTGATAAATAAATCATGGAAAAACGTATGTTTGGTAGAGTAACATATATAAACTTCGTTTTACGATTTAAATTCGATTTGCGACGATTTCAACACCAATAATCATAATAGTCGGATATCAAAAAAAGCCAATCGACGCTGCGCGATGCTAGATACTTTAGTGAGATTGAAAAACTCCTGAAGAATATGTACTCGGCCACAATGAAATTACTGGTCATTTTTCATACGTCCCTGGGTAGGCGTATGGACCACACATTATAGTCAACTACAAAGAAATATTACCTGCTTGCTGAAGGCATAGACATAAGTTATCATACAATGTTCCATTAAACGAAGGTTTGGGGCACAGGTATATATTATTATATATTATATAGTACGCACCCTGTATAATATACAGCATAGCATGAGAGTACGTTGGCAGACAGTCCAATTTGGCTCCTGGCATCTTTCCATTCTATGATAGTTCACACTCAGAGATCTACTTCACCATGATATTTCATCGCGTCATAAAAGTCACGCGCCAACGATCACTCGGTCATGTAAAAAAAATTTGGTCTGTCCCAAAGTTCCTGTAGGGGATTTTCATTTTTTTTATGTGATTGAAAAATTATACCGTTGAATTCTTGAGAGTGAAAGTGAATCTTCGGTCTTCTTCGGATAACTGATAACTTCAGTGAGAAGACACGGATGTCATCTTACGATTTTAACACATTAAAATAAATATTCTTGAGAGGAATTGTTTTCGAGAGTGGATAAATTAAAAGTACCTTTTTTCTGGATCTATTCTGCTTAAAAAAATTTTTCTTCATTTTTCTCATTAAGGCTTTCAAGTGGCAGAGGGGCCGTACGAAAATAGAGATGTCCTTTAGCCAAATGATTCTGTGATTAATATTATTTGAACTGCCGCCATAACCAAGTGGATTTCCCTAATGGATTTTTCAATATCACGAGGCCTTGTCACATCAAGCGTCTATTCGAAAAAAAACCGTGCTTGAGGATTGAGCTTAAGTTTCTTTTCATGCGAAAAATAATTTTTTATAAGAAGATTATCTACAGCTTTTCTAAGAGTTATTCCCCAAGATGAGGATGCGACTTTACTGCGTGTCACTTAGTACACTTCTTTATGTAGCACGTTTCGGTCAGAAAATACGATACTTTCGTTCACGATACATTAACTAACGTGAATTGGATTGGATTACCAATATGATGTGAGATAGGTTCTCGTATATAGCCCAAAATAGAGCGTAATGAACTAAGTTATCACACTGATTAATAGTATTCATAGAAAACTGCCTTAATCTTTCGATGTCGAGCGTTCTAGTCCAACCAGCGAAAGACTGGTCTTCGATCATTGGTCGAGGAAGCCAAACTGTGTATAACTGAAAACTAATCTTTGACTATGTTTATATACATACATATTTGTTACACTCACTTTGAGATCCTTTTAAAACTTAACAACCAATAAAGTAAAAATCTACGTGGGCAAGTGAGTGTTACAGATATGTGACGCTCAGCGCAAAAGATTTAAGTTAAAATTCTGCTTAACCTTCTTTCTTTTAAAATTCCAGGAGTTCTAGTCATTTCGATATGGCGGCTAGCGACAGTCGCTGAGAAGAGTAGTCAAGTCGGGATGCTCCAGGTGTTCATAAAATAAGTGTAAAGTAAAAACTTTGAAGAATAAAACTAAAGATAACTTTGAAAATAACGAATAGCCATACTCGTATAAAATGACCACGTGTGTAAACTTCCTGAAGGACGCGAACTTCGCGATGTTCGTACATAACCTCTTTCGCGATACTGTGAACGGGATATCGATGGTGACGGATTCGAGATTGTATTTTTAAATACCGAATGTGAGTGTCTCTCTTGTGGTACGTTACGCTAATTTGCAAATCATGTCTATGATCGACGTCGCGACGACGTCGACGACTGACGTCATGGCATATCATCTGAACGACAGTGCTTACAATGCCAGTGTGTATAGTGATAGTTCTGAGGTTGAAGAAATGTCTGCCATCCTGAGACGCTTCATCGATGATCTCAATGAGACTAATTACCTTTTGATTACACTTTACGTGCCCGTAATTGTTCTTGCTGTGACCGCTAATATACTTGTGATCGTGGTGGTCTTCAAGTACCATTACATGAGGAGGTAAGTACTTTACGTCATTTCCGTAAATAAATTTATAGTTCTTACAGCTATACGTTTTGTTTCACTTAGCAGAAGAAGCACATGAAATTTTGAGACTGTCAACTTTTATAGAATTTTTCTAGCAACGCACCAGGCTTGTATATTTAAAAGTAGGCATGTATAGGGTATGATTTTCCTAGAATAGATCAAAGCTCCATGAAAATTCTTAACACACAGTAGACGAAGAGTTTGACAAGGTTTCTCCATGTTTTTCCAGTAACGTAAGTCTCAAGAAAAAAAGTAAAATGATACTTCTTACCGAGCATTTTGAAGAAAAAAAATCTAAAGTAAGACCAAAAGCTGGTACGATTAAATATAGCATTTTTTTTGTCATATTTTTTTGCGAAACTATCATTTATTTTTGCCTTTAGCTCTTCGGCATCTGAACACGTTCCTTTAGAAACTCCCATAAAGCCATTCAAGTATCGCTGACTGTGCAATAAAATATCGTAGACATTCGTATTCTGGTTGAACAATTGAAAAGAGACGGAGAGTAGGATTAATCAATTGACAAACCGATATCATTGATATTCCTTGATACCGACGCTGACACCGTCACGTTTAACTCTACTAAATAAAGGACCGTCGGAGTTCATTTCGCAAAGTCTTTAGACGTTCCAAGCGTAGCTTACGCCATGCGTGACTGGAAAGTTCAAGTGGTCGAGAAAGATATGAATAGCAGGAAAAATCTTTCTCTTTCAAATATCCTACCAGCATAAAAGCTTTTTCACAAATAACCAGCAACACCTATAGAACCATCCCCTAATCGAAACTTTCAATAGAAAAAGATCGTTGATGGATCCCTAAAGATTACGTTGGATTGTTCACGTCTAATGGTAGGAATAATTTTCTTCTTTATCACCATAGAATTTGTTGTTTTTCTTATCCAATTGTCAAATTAGACGCTATAAAATTGGAAACAACCTCTTTGTGTATTTGTTCAGGATATTAGATAATCAGTTTACGAACATAGAATCAATTTGTCGCATATACGTACATATATAAGGGTATCTAAGTTTACATTCATACGTATATTAGATTGCATGGTATAATATAACATATATAACCATATACCGAAAGAAAGACTATATTGTGCTATATAACTAATCTTACTTCATCTCGTCTTACCTATCTGTCAATATTTTCTTATTTTTTTTCCTACAGGCAAATATTTACTTGACTTAGATTTTGCGCGAAATCACTAGGAAACCATGTGATCTGAAAAGAAAATCCTGAATAGAAAATCCTGTAACTTTTAGGTAACCACATGCATATACATATTTGTATCATTGAACGGTGAAAATTGATTCGTAAAATCTTCTCTTTCATTACCATAAATTTTTTTTTAAATTATCGAAATTTCCGAACCTCTTTTTCAGAAGCAGTAAATATTTTTTTAATTGGCATGTATATGTTATGTCATCTCTTTGTGTTTGTTTTCGGTAATACTATTTTCGTACGCGTCGCGACGTTGAATTGTCAGACGGAGGGAGGTCTCATGGATATTACCAGTCTATATTATTTAACTCTTTACTTTCTTGTCTGCCACATTCTCATTCTCTTTACGAAATATATTGTATCTCTCTGGATAATAATAATTAACGAACCCAAGCCGTCATTTGCAATATGTCAAACTATCCAGACACGCATCCACGTCACGAACATACGATTTGAGTTTTCATAACAATAATAATAATAATAATAACAACAATATTGAATTCCAGAACAGGGGTAAATTCGTATGAAAATTTTGAGCTTTCCCTGTAATTATATGAAATTTATTCCTCGATCTGAAATATGAATATTCGTTTTCCGTTTGTTATTTCCTATTTTCAACCACCAGAAGTAGCATAGGGTGTACAAACTACGGAAAATTTTCAGGATTTACCTGAAATTGACCAAATTTCACCAACACTAAAACGATGAAAATCTCTGTAAAAGCCGCCTTCGCTCAAGATAGTCTCAGCAATATGCTTGTTTGTACGGAACGGCTGACAAGGCAGAGAACGAATATGTCGCGAACAATTCTCGAGGTTATGAAATAAAAATTGTTTTTCTTTATTCCGTTTGTCGATGCACTCTAATCGTATTTGCTTAACCTACTTGCGTGACATTTATGCTTTATTCGAATAAACTCCTTGGACGAGGGACAGCGCGAACTCTGAAGTAGCAGCCATTTTAATTTTTACTACGATGCGACAAGACTCTCAGCAAACTTCATGCCGGATGTGTTTAACTGTGTATCTACCTTTATATACACAGAGTACATACGTATACGCATGGAGTGCGTCCTATGGAAAGTTACTCGAAGTACTGGTACGCCGTGCTTACATAATGAGTGCACATTATAAATAAGTATCCAACTGTGAAGATTTTCAAGATGGCTTTTGATTGGCTGCTGCAACTAAGTTCTATGAGAACAGGAAAATATGAAAGGAACCATTTTTATAACGAGACTCAGCTGTAACTTTTTATTACGGCGACTTTAGCGTGAAAAAAAAACTTACGAGAGAGTTATAGGAATATCTTGTTTAGTTCGAAATTAACGAGTAACTTCTTGCGCTTTGACTAACATCTTTATGCAGCAGAAAGATTTAAGAACACCTCATTCGCTATGTGGTAGTTGCGTCAACACTCTGAAGTACGCCGATGAAGAAATTGTACGGGCTTCATTTTTATTCGGCATAATAGACAAGTATGCATGCAATTTGATTTGGCTTGTAGGTAAATTGAATTTTTTTATTTCCGAGTGATCCGTGTCAGATTCTATAAAATTGGAGTCTTGTGAATTATTCGTAGCTATCGTCAGAAATGGGATTTTTATGGAAAATCGTGATTGTAGGTTATGGTGGTTTCGATCGATCGATCGATGATTGAATATTAGATGTTAGTGATAACGTGTTGAATAACCACTGAAATATACGTCTCGTGAAATATTAATAGACAGGGTTGGGTTCACGATAAGCGTACCGGCTGAGGTTAGCCTGTACATTTGATTTCTATGGACAGAACCTCCTTCATCCCCAGGGTGGTAGGTTTCTAGCGAATACAATTCTATGTATATACGAGAGCGAGGGAGTACGAGGCATAAGGAAAATAAATTTTCATATAAAAATTCGTATATCTTTCATGAGTGATAAAACGAGAGAAGTGAGAGGAGGATAGAAAAATTTCAAATCTGCACTTGGCTTTGCTTAGTAATTAAAAAATTTTTTGAATTCTCAATATCCAATTTTATTTATTATCAATGCGTATCACGCGCTCCATGACGTAAATTTTACGTGTATACGCTACTAGGAAGCATAGTACTACTTTTAGTGTATAATAAGAAATTTTGATTTTTCGTTTGAATTTATTTTATCCCAAACGATATAACGACGTTTTATAATCATCATTTGAAACGTACCATCTGCGAGTTGACAAGATAAAGGGATTTTTGAGTTTCGTAAATTATTCTGGGATATATTATTATCTGGGGGCTCAGGGAATGGCATAGGCATTCGTATATAAGATATATTTGGGCATTTTAGATTTATTCAATTTATTTATATAAGAAACTTTGTCTTGTATTCGACGGTTCGATTTCATGTTTTTTTTTCGCACTTGCTAATCTCATTCGATGGTGAAATCTTGAATATCCACGGGATAAGGAAGCTTCGACAAATTGACTTAAATTTTTTTTTAATATTCGTCATCGGCAAATCTCAACTTTCCCACATTCCTTCGCTACTCGAATACAGATGTCGTGTATGTTAACGTATAGAGTTTAGTAACTTTGGTCGAAGCTGATAGACTGTTGTAAATCAATGAAGGTGTCAGTTTTGTAATGTCGGACGTTTTGAATTCTCCTAAAATATCCATAATAGCCCCGTTAACGACGTTTGACAGAACCACCATAAGGAAAGGCTGACGTTTACGAGTTTTCGTGGTACTTTTTTTTTTTTTAATTTTTAAACCTTAATCAGCCATGTGGCCATTGCCGATGCAAATTTCTGATTGCGTTTGGCAACACAGAATTGGCGTTAAAATCGTCTCTTTATTCCTGGGTCACTTTTGTTTTTCCCAACCAATGCTTCTATTTTATTTGCCTCAACTTCATTTTTTTTCTTACTCACCGCTTATTGGCACTTACTTCGAGCCGTGGTGGTGCCAAGGGGCAAGGAAAATTACCCTGATATTTTTTTTATTCTACCTCTCGTTCTAAAGAAACGAGACTCGTCCCTTATTAACGCACCGCACCCTAAAACCATCATCCCTCCGACACCCATCTCCTGGCCAAGGAGGGATTTTTGTACCTATTTGCACGGGATCGTCCAATTATTTATTTAACAGATTATACGCGACAATACCCCAAGAGACTCGTGGGTAATTCTCAAATGAATTACTCAGTAATTCGCTAATGGCATTTACGTGCTAATTTTATGAATTCTTTTGAGGTTACTCGATAGAATTTTTCTCTATGTCATTATACTTGCTAGTGATCCAGAGCTTTTTTTCTCTCTTTATCATTGCTTATTAAATTAAAAATATTATTTCACTCAAAACCACGTCTTATTTATATTTTGTACCGGATGGCTTTATATCTATACAGGGTGTTCCGAAATTACCTGACCAACGGGGTATGGCGGTGTTCGGGAGGCACCACTGATCACGAAAATGA
>JARQTH010000647.1:0-25839 GCA_030142595.1 Trachelus iudaicus
AAAAACACGTGTCTCTTAGATTTTCATGCGCTACAACATAGTTGAGTTTCATCAAAATCGGAGGGGGACACTAAAGTAATGTTCCTTGTTAGCTGCAGACGACAGTACGCCGAACTAAGGGTTCATTCTGAGTCCAGGCGATCTGCTTTGCTATCGCCATTGGATGGGGAAACGTACTGTTTTCCTAACAAGTAGTATACGTTTATAAAATATTTGGTTGACTACCACTGTTTGTTCTTCGTTATATTTTGCTATTGGTAATTGACTACCTTTGAAGGAATCGCATTGCTACCGCTTCTCGACTACGAGGCTCTGTCCTTTCCTTTCCTTTTCTTCTTTTTGTCTAATTATCTCGATAATTTATTACTTTTATTGTTTTAATCGATGTCTCTGTAATCGTATGTTAACCTGTATATTTGCCCGTTTGTCTATCTATCGCCTGTATTGATATTTTGCCTATCGCCTTATATGATGCGCTGTTCGTGACCTAGACTTATTACGCGCCGAATTTCGCCAATTGTAGGGACGTATTCGGGGAATCGTAAGGTAATGTCGTTTCTGCGCATTGGAATTAATGTAAAAAAGCAATATTACTTTCCGGTACCACTAATACAATATCGTACGGAGAAGTGCGTAATATTATCTATTAATAGTCGAGTAATTTCTATCAGGAATTCCTATCGTTTACGATAGGCTGCGGCACTTGTAAACTTTTGTTCTCTTTATTCAGCGTTAATGCTAGATAAAAATATAGATGTTTTCGCTAGATAAATAAATAGTAATGGAACCAAATAGCGGTCACAATGTTTATCGTTATTTGTTTTAATTTATATTGTACCTCAGACTTAGAACGGTTTACAATAAGCTTGACTGCTATTGTTAACTATTCTCGTAAGTCCTATTAAAAGGGCCATTGCTATTATTGTTTTAATTTAGTTGCCTTTATTTCTTCAAATTTCCCGCCATTGGATTCTCTCTCTCTTCGTACCATCCCTATCCGTCCACCACGTTTCCCACCACGCTAAGCTAACGGCATTTGGCACCCAACCTTAATTTTGTCTTATCGTGTAATAGATGGTTCCTTGGGAGTGTTGATATTTGTGTGCGTTACTTTTAAGTGGATCAAATACATGTCACAATATCTAAAGAATTCATCCTAATTGTATTATAATGTATATTAAGAAAATTTACCCGCTAATGACGGCTTCCACTCCTTCTGCAACACTGCTCTTGTTAAACGACCTCATGTACGCGTGCATCTCTTTGAAATACTTGGCGAGAGTGCTATCTGTATGGCTCCATGGAATTGTGCCAAACTTAAACATTGGTTTATGCGAGAAGGGCTTGGCCAACCTGTGATCATCCACGCCAGTGAACTCATGAAATTCTTCACGGGTGATCATGAATGCTGCCAAATTGGCAGTGTAGATGGCAAGAAACACCACGGCGAACATGGCCCATACATTGGTCATGAACCTGATTTAGAAAAAATCGTTAGAAATAGTAATACGGCACACAAAATGTATACTTAATCAGGCCGCGACAAAAATTTTAGCTTTAGGAGAAGCCTTTTACATTGTGAATCGTTAAAGGTTGCTCCTGAAATTATTCTTTTTTTTTAATTATGATTTGAATTTTTCATTATATTAAATTTAATATCTTCTGATCGTTAAATTGAACTTCATTTAGTTGGATGATTTGAAACTCACCTAGCAGTGAATCCTCTTGGCGAGTCTACATGAACGGCTGCTTGAAAAAGTACAGCCCAAACTAGCCAATAAGTACGGAAGAGGGAAAATCGATGGTTCGGCGATAAATTGATCTGCGATACAGAGCGCTGAAATAAAAATTTCATTTGTTGAAATATTAAGATGCAATGTAAGCATATACACTACATATAACTTTACAAATAACTTATTTAATATTATTATTTCATTATGTGAAAATATAGAAATGGTGCACTCGATTTTTTCCTTCAGCAATCTCCAATAAATGAATGTAGTAAATTGTGTATGTATAGTCGACCAATGGGGAAAATCAGAGACTTAGAGATTATTAAATAATAATGATAGTAACCTCGAGGTCATCCCTTTGAAGTATCATGTATTTGACTTCTGTTAAAACCATACATACACATATACTACGTATATACACGATGAAATTTATTTTAATGGACATCGTAACCAACTCAATAATACATATCAAATATATTTGGGTACTTTTATACGAAATTCAACGTTATAACAAGATTTTAATCAAAATTATTAGGTTTTACTTGAACTGCTTTACTTTATTATTTCTCTATGAAACCCTCCAATTACATGACAAGCTAAATATATACATATATTAATACATCAGTGTTAATTGAAGAGTATTGCACGAATTGAATTACCTCATTCATTAGATTTTCATCGCACAATCACCAACACTTACTAACAATAAGTACACCGCTAACTTGATGGGATAATAAACTTGCAACTCATGTAAATTAGATATATGTATTGTGATGTTATTTCACGTCACAAGTCTGGAATTGATTAAATTTCGTTTTTATCATGCGTGACGTATTGCTGTCCTTTAATATCGTGTTACGTAAATTACCGGCCAAGAACTCCAGGGAAGAAATTTTCGGAATTCTCGAACATTAGGCTAATTTCTATAGTAAAACCATTTCATGGGTTACGAATTCGGCTAGAACATCTAACATCTTCATTTCGGTGGAGGAGGATCACCACGAGGCTGCATTGGGATAGTGGAGGACGATCCAAAATCACTAGAAATCCCCACCCCGCCACCGGTGGCTCCCAAAATGAGTCGTTGGTCGGCATGGAAGAAGGAATCGCCAGGCACCATTTCGTTCTTATCGTTACTGCCGATATCAATTTCCGAGAGGGAATCATCGGCGGTACCGAAGAGGATAGGAAGCAGAAGCTACCCCGGCGCGAAGCCTCGTGAACCTCCGCCGCCTAGCCGTCCCCACCTGGTCCGGACGAAGATCACCAAAAGAGCAACCTGGACTCCCCGAAGCCACGGCACCGAGCTTGTGACTGTCTTGAAGGTCCCGGGTCGATGGTTAAAACGTGACGTCATACCGTCGGTTTAGACTACGAACGAGATGCGCCTATTTAAGTTTTGACCGGGGCTCTGGTAATTATTTATCGAGTTCATCGCGTCCTTCGCGTGAGGGGTTATTAGTGATATTTTGAGTTTTATTGAGTCATATTGGTTTTTATTTTGAGTCTCGTAGAGGATATTGTATCGCGAGGCTTAGCGGTTAGTTACAGAGTAATGGACTATTCTTTGTTGAAGAAGCCTATGATACATCTAGTACTAAATTCAAAATTATGGCAGCGCCATTGCTTTTTCATAACCGCGGAACTATGACTGCTGCTGTCCCCAGTTTTCTGAAGTTAGGTTTTTGGGGTTTTGGCTTGTTTATCGGTTTATCGCGTCCGGGGGTTTAGGCAGTTCGTAATTAATGTTCTAACAGTGGAGTGACCCGCCCTGAATCTGAGGGTTTGTGGAAGAAGATGACGGCATCTGCCCATTGAATTCAGAACTGCCGGTTATTTTTGTGGTTTTCTTAGACATAGATTATTTGCTGAACTAATAATTGAATAGCGGTAGCCTTTCTGATGATATTTGCTTAGATAGTGTATTGTTCATATAAAAAATAGTAGAAAATGTACAACCGATACATTAAACCAACGCAATTATGTAAGCATTCGAGACAAGTTTCAACAATACCGCTATTAGTATGCTCAATACAAACAAAATCTGCAGTTACACACATACACACATCCATACATCCATAGACCCTATTCATTTCGTTATATGTAATTAAAGCGATGTGATACACTGTGGTTGGTATAAAAAACTGCAATCAATATTGTTTCAAGGGTGCTGAACGTTCCTGGACAAGCGTAAATTTGCTTCCACTAGGAGACTGAAAAAAGGAGTGAAAGGAAACTTGTTTTTTCTTCCAGAACCGTTTGGCACCCTTCAAAAATAGGATTACATTTTTTCTATCGACTGGATACGGGTAGTGTATATCACATATGGACTTAAAGTATGCTACGGTGTCCGATATAATTTGCCATGGAATATTTTCAAAACGGTTATTGGTTTTCCATATGATTTGTCTGATGGAAGAAAGTATTCCAAATATGTTAATGTAGAAAAAAAACACTAAAACTTAGAAGCGAAGCAACAGGAGCGAAAATACAAAGGATCAGGACCATTGTGGTACCCGATAAAGAGAAGAAAAATGGGCCAAATCCAAATCGGTCGCAAGGACAGGGGGAGGATATGCAATGGAAAAGCATAAGAAAATCCTCCCTTCGCCGGATCATGGATGTCAATGGGGAAGGCTCCGAAGAGGAATTGATGTACCAAAAAGAGCCAAAAAGACCCACAGCAAAAGGGTCAAAACAAATTTGAATTGATGAGAAAGTCTTTATCAAGAGTTCCCGTCAAATAGCTCAGCCCCATGAACTCCCGATCTATGGGGTCAATGATTCAATGGAAGACGACATAATCAAATTAGATGACCAAGGGGAGAGTCTACCAGAGATCAAAGGGCACGTCTGAAAGAACTCATATCCAATTTGTTTTGAAGAAGGACCACACCCACAAAGATACCTACCAATGATTCGGCCTCAAGAGTTCCCGATCTATGGGGGTAGTGGCCCAAAGGAGGACAATGAGGGTGCACTGAAGAATGTAAATTTGAAACAACTGAAAGGGCTAGAAGGACTCGACGAAAGGCAGAGACACCCGATTCGGATTAAAGAGAGGCAATTTCTTAGGAGACTCCGGCAAACAATTCAACCCCATGAGCTTCCTAACTATGGGTTCAATGGTCCAGGGAAGTGCAACGGAAGTGCATCCATATCCCGGGAACGGAGGCCCACGATATCTGAAGACCCGATTGCACTTGAAGAAAATGCACACGGAAGGAAACCCAATAACCAAACAAAGCACCAGAGGACCATTTTCTATGGGTTCAATGGTTTGAAGGGACTGGAGGGGAGGAAGGATATAAATACCGGAGCCGAGGCAAGACTCAGTCTTTTATAAAGATAACCATAGAACGAGATAACGATTTATAGCAGTGATCTAGGAGGCTATGGACTACCGGACGCAACGTCTCCAAGAGTGGAGGAGCATTGGGGAAGCGTGGAAAATTCGGCGCAACATGGCCCGCCGGAAGCGACGCTCACTGGATGAGGCCATAGAGAGGGACCTGGGGCGTTGGGAGAGGTGAGCCATGAAATCCACGGACGTACGCTCATCCGAGCCACGCCGGAAAGTGAGAAGGACAACGACCGAGAAACGGGTTCGGGTAGAGGAACGCAAGCGTCCACTTCAGCCTAGACCGAAGGGCCCAGTCCCGAGGCGTATAGCGCATTCCAGGAATCCGAAGGAAGTCCACGATCCGGGGAATCAGGAGGAGGAAATTGGAAAGTCGTGAAGGACGTGGAGCTCAGCAACCTCCGAACCCGACCATCCATGTATGAAGAAGCAACAGGAGATTGCTTATCGCCAGGGGACCTTCGTCCAGGGGGAAGCAGAGAAATGGACGTACAGGTGTCGAAAGGCGAGGACACATCATCTGGGAGACTGGCAATCGGAGGAAGCCATGGAGCAGGTCACGGATAACGAGGAAGAAGAAGCGGCCCCACAGCCGCCAAGAGTCATCAAACTAAGGAAAGTCCGAGTTTACCTGGAACGACTGCCAACGGCGCTCCTGTTGGAACCCCTTAAGGTATTGCTACGGTAAACCGAAAACCGCGTAATCGAGCTGAAATTTTTTTTACGTCTAATTTGTATAGCAGTACATCTCTTTACAAATTTTTAACACGATTCACTTATCCATTTCCGAGCATTTCCGAGTTAAAGTCAGGACTCGTAACACGTATTCCCTATACCTGGCCAATAAAACGCGCATTGTTTTTTTTTTATGGCATTTGACTCGTCCGCGTAATTCCCATGAAAAACTAGTATGTGGCAAAGGAAAAAGTTAGGAATTTTTTAAATTTTTAGTCAGAACTTTTTACTCATAGGATTTATTGATAGATATAAAAGAAGTTCGATATTTATGACGAAATCTCTCGTACGACGGCTGAGGGTCAACCTGCACGGAAGCCTGTGTTGAAGACCACGAACCCGAAGGAAGCTGCCCACCCTCGAAGGCCCAGACGCGGACCAATCAACGGCCAGTAAAAAAAAAAACTAACGGGACGCCACCACTGGCCAACGAGAGAGCAACGAGCCATTCGTCGTCGTACCGTCCGTGCGAGTGTCCGTTTGATTTATAGAGTGTATAATAGATATTATTAGTATTGTGTTGTTAGTGAGTAACCTACACAATCAATTCCCGAGTCATCGTGAGGTTGAGCCCTTACGTTATCTTTAATATCCAATTGAATAGTGAGCCAGCATAGTCTCATAGAGTCAGTAGCGTTGTGCCCGGAATCGGCAACGATTCCGGTAACAGATTTGGAATATTCCCGTCCCGTATTTACCTACCGTTTGACGAGCATTGTATGCTGTGGCTTCGTTCCCTGATTGTATCTGATTATTGTGTATAAAGTTGTAAGGTGTTATCTATCCCATGTATATTTGCGGGAATAAGTGCCCTAGAGTGTCCCGTACGGACGAATCCGCTGTCTACAGCTTCCCGGTAGACTGCGTATGGTATTTTTGCTGGTTTTGTGGTTATTTTCTAGACGTATCTTTCTCCGCGTTTTATTCTTTTGTGTTTGCATACGCGGTTAAGGCCCGTTGGCCGCTCGAGTCGACTTATAATTGCCGGGATCGTTCCACGGTAATAACGTATATTTCTTTATATACCGCTACCATGTTTTCCTCATTTTTCGGTGAATCTAGGCAGGGAGTAAAGTAGTACTTTTAATGCCTAGGCATTAAAAGTCTAGATGCACCGAAAAATGAGGAAAACATGGTGTGTTATATAAAGTACCGTGTGCACTTCGGGGGTACCCCTTTTAAAACCGCGTGCGATGTTTTCAAACACCGTACTTGACCTTAAAAGTACCATTCTACCCCATTGGTACACAATGTACTATTACGTACTTTCGTTAATTAGTGTTTGCCCGAAACGATATATATGATATACATATACATATATGAATAATAAAAAATTAAATTATTCGCAGTGTCTTTTCGTAAGGGGATTTCCATCCTTCACAAGTCCCACGTTGCGCGGTTCTGTGCCACCAATGCAATCCTCTGACATCTTCATGATCTTCAAAACGCTCACAACATCCCTCTGCGTAGATGGGGCTCGCGGTGCAGTCGGTACTTCTTGTGCCTGCCACGCTTCGTCAGTGCATTAGCTGATTCTCGTAGGCCCTATAGATTCCTTCTAATTTTTCAGTTCCCTCACAGGACCGCTTTATACATGGAAAAATTTAAAAGATCCATCTCCGAAGAGCGTTATTAACAACTCTTAGATACAAATCAATCGATTACTCGTACGCAATTGCGAGGATGCTTTTCGGGTCAATTATAACAAATGTTTAATTAAATTATATTAAAACATGTATGTCTGATTGTCGACTTATCATTGGACCGTGCGTTTCCCAAGAATAAGCTCAATCATTATGCCCAAGCGGTGGCATTTACCAGTTTGGCAAATTCGTTTAACGAGATCGAAGTCTTTTACGGTTCATTATATTCATAGAAAATTAACACAATCATTAATTCCATCTTGGATAATGATAAGGTACTATTAAGAAACTGTCACAGTAACAAGAAACTAGCTGAACTGAACTTCGGTTTACATCTTGGGATACTCGTAAACGCCCAGTTCGGACCCCGATAGCCTTCCATAGTAGGGAAAGAGCGGATCGTGAGGTAGTTTAGTAGTTTGACACACTGGCGCGGCACGCTGATTACTAACTGGGTTTGCATTATATGGGAAGCCTAGTGTGACCCCGGCCGGAGCCTTTATCGTTATCAAGAAAACGACTAGGAAACTTCTGTTACCATTGATATGTATTCTGAAAGATCATTATTATATTGGTTACGATGCCATATTTCATTCATTTTTTTTTTAATCACTGTGCGGTACGAATCATAAAGAAAAGTGCATATTAAGTGCTAAACATTTAGGTGATTGGCAAACCGTGCAAAACATATAAAAACATCATGAATGTGGAATGTAATGTGATGCTACAACTGTCCAAAGATATTCAAATTCGTCGGTTCCTCTCACATGACATATTTCCATTGTACAGGTATTGCTTTCCGTTATTCATCATGCATAGACAATATGATGACGAAAATATGATTGAGAAATTCAATTAATGTCCATATTGTTAAAAAGTCGCGATAATTACAATAATAATGTACCATTTGTGCCTTGGCTACGTACCAAAAATGCAGCCATATACTACACTACAGTGATATATTGAATATGGTATCGGAAGATTAAAGGGTTTAAAACGAGAAAAATATATATGAAAAAGCAAAATGAATGGTACCAGTTTTCGCAGAGCGCCTGAAGGGTTTACCTTCATGTCGAAACCAGAAGGCGATAGCCACTCGAATAGGAAGATGGTGAAAGTCGCAGCTTGAATAGCCAAAGCGCCAACAAGCATCCACGAAGCCGTATCGAAGGGTTCTGAAATAATTTTCAACATGCCACGAGGACGTTATTGAGAGTCAGGTTGGTATAACAGTCATACTTAGAAAAAGTGACAAGTTGATCATGAAAAAAAATGTCTGCGCGCTTCTCTATATCTATATATATGTATAACAGTACATAGACGGTATAAGCGAAAATATTTCTTGCATTGTATTTCCAAGCTTTGATTCTTAAAATAGTCAAAATGTTGAGTTTTCGAGTAAAAATTTGTTATTTTAAAGATGGTTATACAGTAGTCTATAGAGAACTTATATGGATTTGGAAGAACCTATAAAGTCCATAGATTGGTCTAAATGGATTCTATTTTATCTCACCATTGAAATTGATAGGGATTTTCGTGAATTCCGACCAGAGAAGAGATGGACCAGCAGAAGCCAATATAAACCACTCCGAAAAAACTTGGAGATTAAAAATTATATACTCAAGTTCCATTTTATACTTAATTTATACATTTGTTCATCATCTTTCCTTTTAAAAACTTTTTATTCCATTCAGAGATTCTTTCGTAACTTACCCAAAAAGGCAGTTGGAGAGATGATACCAGTCCTCTTCGCTACTACAATAGCGATACCGGTCTCCATGTACGGTACCGTAAAATCAACAACAGCCTCCCTTTCGGAATTAATCATTAAGGAAGTCATTACCATGTCAGTCTTGCGATTCACTAAGTCAGCTATAAGACCGTTCCATTTGCCATTCTGAAAAACGTAATAAAATATTAAATAAATGTTTTAGTAATACAGTATTTTTAAATCCTAATGTTTCTTATGTAATATATAATAAAACGCATAGAAATATTAGAAGAAGAAATATATAAAATTCACAAATAGTGGCATAGAACTATTAAAAAGATATTAAAATATAATAAAATATAATATATAAAAATATATTAAAAAGATATGTCTAACGACATTATCTACATAATAACATCACTTCCTTATATTAAATTACCTCACCTCGAGTGTACCCCATTTACCATCTTCCACGCGAACCAATTCATACGTAAATCCCAATTCTTCAGCAAATTTCTCCAATAAGTCTATACAAAATCCACTGCAACACTGGTAGAAGCTCTCGTTCCTGTGAGCTGACGGTACATCCACTCTGCGAAGAAAAGACAATAATTCAATTGGATATATTCACACAGAAGAAAACAACAAGAGTCATCGCTAAAAGAAACACAAAGGCGAAATATTACCAGAAGCTACTACCAGGAATAAACAGACTTCAAATTCTACGACGAGGAATACGCAGAGGGACTAGTAATCTTGAAGTATGTTCCTGAGGATTTTAGGAGCAAGTGGATGTGATGAAATACCGCTTGATATTGTCAAGTTTTCGTTTTTTACACGGAGAGAATTTTTTTTAATTTTCCTTATAAAATTCACAATAAAATTTGCTGTAGGAACTAGTAATCGTGGGATCTCGTTACCATTTTTGTACTTATTGCTTATAGCACATGATATTCTGAGTAGCTACAAGTAAATTTTATAGTGCATACGGTAAATATTGTTATTTGCAATTATTAGTACGTTACAGTGTAACGGCCATTGAATTCACCTAAATTTACCATTCGATTCGTCGATTTCCAGAGAATATTTGTGTAAATTTACAAGTCTCTGTGGGCATACTTTTGGAAATTTTAGCAGCCGGCCCAGCGCCGTAACACTAACACGATGGTGAGGAGCACTGCAGTGCTATCGAAATTCTACTGGCTGTTAGCGCTACTCTGCCACTTCTGTTTCAAAGTTTCAGCTTCATTAGGGGCTGATAGGGGAGGCAATCGTTGACTTAGGAGTGCTTCGTCTCTATATGCAAACCTCTTCAGATGATAGCAAGCTTTTGATCCGTAATTACTTCACAGACTATTTTAAGTTCGTCTCCCATTCATGGCGTCTCGCCAGTTCTTCTCATCAGCGCTGTGCGAACTAATGGATTACTTGTTAAGGAAACTTTGAAAACTGAGTATTTTAATCTGCGATTTTTTAATTGTAAATTAGTGACGCGATGAACTACGAGACTGATGCTCCAAAAATTTGTGAACGAATGCGCTTGACGCTTGGACTGTCAAACGATTGCAAATCGCGTGATTCATCACGAAACAGTTAAATTTGGCCTTACAGGATTGTACCTCCCACCACGCAGCCATGACTAGCAGAAATCCTTCGTTCTGATTGGTGCACTGTAACGTGATGAATTCACCAATGATGGTCCTCGGCAGAAACTGAAGTGTTCGTGAGTACGTGATGAAATTTCGGAGATTTTTCCAGGCAGTATCCATCCACCTCAAGGCTCTATTAGATTTATGATTTGATTCCTAATTTCTGTTTATTCTTTTCTTTCCTTGCCGAGCTTAATTTTGTACCTTTCGCGCGCTTGCCGAGTCTACGCGTCAACGAGAACTACATCAGCGACAAGGAGGAAGGACGGCGATCGGTGCAGTTAAGTCAACGAGTCAGTTCGCCCAGGAGCGAAGCGCATTGCATGGGCGACGTCACCCTGCGCCGACTAGATCCTTCTTGGCTCCACACTACTACGCGAGCCGCGTACCTTCGCATACAACTCAACGGACACCGACTACTACCCGACCGGCCAACTACGCCCCTTCAGGGAAGACTTACTGACTGAAAGTAAACCTTATGACCAGCGTAAAGGGCCCGCCATCTGTATTGAATACGAATTTCCGCAAATTAGGTGGACGTGTGCGGCAAGTATATCGCGAAATGGCCAGCAGTTGCTGGCCCATGAGACAGAATTAGACGAACACGATTTCCACTGATTTGGGAATTTCGCGCGCGGTGCCATATTAGGGTACGCGCATAGGAAGAATTAATCTGACCTGGACGTTTGAAGCAGTAACAAATATATTAAATTCAATCGTGCAGCCCGAAAGCAGTGTGTACACGAGTATTTCGGGGAAAGGAGGCCTGCTGGATATTTCGCAGAATCCTGAGGGTGGCCGGGGAACGGGCTCTACAAACATTCGCGGATTTCTAGGGAGGCATTTCCTTCGACTCTGCCAAATCACGCGAGATTTTGGTAAGCAAGCATTGTCTATTCTGTGAGTGACGAAATTTCGTGTATGCGTGTGGATCAGCTGTCGATCCACGCGAGTGAAAGAGGTCGTTGAGAGCCTGCGTAAATTTTCGCGCAGGAACAGACACGAGATTTCCCCGGTAATTTATAGAACGTTTTCGGGTGACTTATTTGGTTCTTGTCCCAAAGGTCCCCGCCGCCTCTGCCAGCTGGTTTGGTCGGCGTGCGAGAAGAACGATAGTTTTTTTTATTTTAGAAAGAATTGGTTTGCGATAAACCTGATGGCGCCATACATTCAGACAGGATTGGCTTGTAGGTGTCGAACGGACAATTGTCGGCCAGAGTATTACCTTACGTTGCCGCGGAGGCCCGCGAAGGTACGTCGCAGCATCGTAAATGCTTACCATTTAAAAAGTATTGCGAATTTCGACAAGCGTTTTGCGGAAGAGGAACTATAGAACCTTCAGATATCGCCCAGTTTCCGGATGAATATTAGTTATGGGACACCCTCTATGTATGCTTAAAAGGGTTCAAATTATAAATGAGAAAGTAAACTTACGATAATACATCATTAACATGAACTCGTCCTTACGATAGTTTCACTTGGCAATGAGTAAAAAGTTCAGATTCAGTCAGTAACAGTGTGAACTTAATCAGCATATAGCAGATATTTCAATACTCACTCAAAAATAATACTAACAGTATCGGTTCTTACTATCAGCGAATTAGCCACAATTATCAAAGTTGCAAATACAAACTTGTATTAAACTCAATAATGCCTTAGTTTTAAGATAAGTAATCCATACTCTTTTACTTACTCCACCATGTCCGATTCCTTGGCAACTCGACAAAGGACACCACGGTCCATGGAGCACTTTCCTGTAACAGGATCTGGTGGGGCTAGGTTTATATAGGGTGGTTCCTCCAAAAATGTAATTTTCAGGTGAAACTTCTCTGGAACACCCTGAGGGGGAGTGTGAGAATTTCCTGGCCAGACGATATCCTTAATATCCAGACCTTCCTTCTCCCAGGACTTCCATACACCAATCTATGCATAAAAGAATTTACATTTTTTTAATTATGCAGAATATCGAGACGCTATAAATGGATAGACGTAGATTATTATAACACCAGTTAATATGCTATTTGATAGTCCTTCATTTTCATGGTTTGATCAACAGATGCACGAGTTTATATTCGGGTTCTGTTATTGCACCATTATTTCGCATATCCACCTGGAAATGGTAATATTTCATGAAATAATATGTAGCTTAAATGCTTTTCATTTATACCATTTAACAAAAACCACTAGATTTGTGACTCATTAACATTTCGCTGAGTGGAATTTTAATTATTTTCAATGTTATATTTGTTTACGACATGAAAGTGGACTGTATATAATATCACTTCAGAAGAACACCCTCAAATAAATATTTTGTTGTTTGCCTTGTTATTCATTTAAATCATCTGATTTTTCGTGGTATTACTGACTATACGAAGCACCAGAAGCCACTGCCTAGTGTCTTACTTTTCCTTCTGTGCATGTACATTTTCATCTTTATCATTTCTGTTATAAATTGATCTACCATGATGTAATCTCATCACCTGTGGTACATAGTGGTATTTCGGAGGCATCATAAGTCATGAAAACGACCTTCGTTTAACTATTAATTGACTATTAAATCATGATTAGATATAAATAGCAGGAATAACAAAAAAGAGTAATGAAGATGTTATAGAAACTTTTGAGAATACAATTAACACGATAAGCTATTGCTAGATCATATAATAAGCAAATTTGTAGCGATTTATGTACTTGGCATTGTAATGGGATTTGAATATTTTTTGTTAGGGGAATTCACAGCATTTTTACACGTGGCGAATATTTTTGCACCAAGGTGTTTTGTTGTGATATCACAAGTTTTTTTTCGTCATGTTACATATTAAATAAACTCTAGGTACATGAAATTTGTATTGACGTCAAATGAACGTGAATTCGTTGTAGTTATACGTCTTCATAGATTTGAAATGTGAATTTATTATGACGTCGGTCATCGGAAAATTATATTGCTTTGCCGGAAGTGTTAAAAGCCAATTAAATTTAATATAATATATCACCCATTTTCATTAAAGTACATAAAGTGCCATCTGAATTTGTAACAAAAATATAGTATTCAATACAAAATGCAACTCAATTGAAATGACTACATGATCAATCCATAATTATATAAAGCGAAAAAACTATTGGGAAATATAAAGAAATTTACTTGCAAAATGTACTAATAATTTCATCTAATACTGCATGCCAAAATGTCATCCAGCTATGTTATTTCAACTAGTTAACACGCCTAAGTAAAATAAGATAAAGATAGAATAAACATCATCAAACTGTGCGTTATAGCGGATATGCAGTTGACGCACTCTTTCTGCTCTGTATTTCACTATTTTTCCCAAATTGTCGTACAAAATTTGGAATAATAACATATCCATCTTCATGAGCTGCAATCCACAGTTTTCTATGTTTCTTCATAAACTTTGAGAAATATTATGTCAGATAACATCTGTGACGTGATTTTTCGATTCACGATCACAAGGCGACTCCCGCTACCGACTCAGATAACGTTCTCGCTTTTCAGCTTCCTCCGAGTCGCCACCCTGCTCAGAAGCTACGCTCTCGGGTTGATTCGTATAGTTATGTCAATGCTCTCGGAAGATTTCGTTAGTGTGTAGTTGAGGTCAAGGTGTTCGAATCTGCCGTCTCTACATACCGAGTTGTCCGGCAGAGGAGAGTACCCGACGCAGACGTCTCCACGGACTGGCAGAAGCCCGGGTGAGCTACGGGTGCCCCGCTGGAGACGGGCAAAGAACTGTAGAGCGGGCGGAGTTATAGTTTTGATACGGTTAAGTGCAGGGAAGGTACCTCCTGCCCGAGTTAAGGATCTGGTGCCTAGCTGTCGCCTGATGCCCCGGGAAAGCGGCCGTGGAGAATCTCCCAGTGTTACGTACCCATTCGCTAAGGAACGCTCTCGATTGGGACGACTCGAGGAAAAGGAAGAGTTGTCGGCTATAAGGATCTCGACCAATCAGAATGATTAGTTCCTGAATTTGGCTATTGTCAAAGCAGTCTGTTCCGCGGCACTGCGGGGCACCGACCGAGGTGTCACGAGCTGGCTTGCACTCCCGTGCTATCAGTTGATATTTTTTCTATCTGTATTCCGGAGGCGTAGTGCTGTGCTTTAGTGCAGTGCCCACCCGAGTATCCTCTGGATGCGGTTCTCCGCCTTCATGAATTAGCTGCACCAGGTCCGGTGAGGACTCCAAATTTATTAATGGTTGAAGGGATTTCGATTTGATACGTCCAATTCGTTTTGTCATGTTTTCGATCCGTTGCTCTCTGTCTCTCGCACTATTTGCCTGACTTTTATTTCGACCCTCTCTACCTCAATCTACCAGCCTGAGCGGCCGTGCATTTCCATGACTGTTCGCTCCCGATCGTGCATCCAGTTGCGTTTACTAATTTTACGCTACCCCAAAAGTCAGCACCTACGGTTGCGTTTCTCGATTATACGCGTCCTCAATAATCGACAGGATCCATTAAGTTATCGTCTTTTCTACTAGATTCCACCAGAGCTCTCGCTTTGGCGGAGTTGGGCCTGTTCCACCTGAACTCTTAATTCATAGCGGCTCGTGAGTTTCCGGTGAAACAAGAATTGGCTCGCGCCCGCCTGGCGTGCGGATGCATAAGCGAGAGGTGGACGGCCGAAGGTAACGTAGGCTGGTTCTGGAAGATAGTTAGTTCTCGGATTTTTCTTTATCGGTGTCGGGTTAAGAAAGATACGTTAGGCATTATATATAATCTTTGTATTCCGAAAAAATTCTACTGTAGAAGGTGACGATGAAATAGACCAAATAAAATCGCATTACAATTCGAGATAAAGCAGAAGAAATTTTTTGATATATAGTCACTTATTTTAATACAAAGGGATACACTTACTAATTACCTCTGCCAAGTAGAACGTAGCTCATTTACGTACTTAATTTTGAGGCCAAACGTAGCTTAGATTGCAAGTTTCAAGAACGTTTTGCATCTTTTTCGATGCTTTTCGTTTAGGCGAAAAACTATTGAGCAGCATAATAACTCTAAAAACCGAGTGGTCGATTTTTTATGTATTATCTTTTAAAGATTCACATACGTCACTATATTACACCATTTTGGAACGGATGCGTTCGATTCACCGGCTCGCTAAATAACGTACAAGAAACTACACCCTAGATATAGGAAACTACGGAGAGAAACGGCGGTACACCCTGGATCTTAAGCCCCTCGCCTAAAATACGGGGAACTACATTTAATCACACACACAATCACATACACGCGTGCTGTAAAAAGAACTGAACATCTAAATATCTTCCTATGTAGTTCACATGCGAAAACATGTTCAACATCATGGAAAAAGTTTTGATAACTGATCTAATGTTATAAAAGAATTTTTTCAATTCGTTCATATTGGGCGTTGAACATTATTTTTAATATTTGTAAACCTAAAAGATATTTGAGAGTTCGATTTATACTGTTTATCGAAGGACACGATAAATATATTTTCGATTCTTTAATTCGAAACACAAGTACAATGAGCGTTATTAATGGTGTCCAACTCGTAGACGTCGTGCAGTAAAAGTAAGAGAGGAGAGTGGGCAGATGGATTTTAAGCACTTCAGACCGTGCGCTGTCACATTCCACGTGCTTTTCCTAATCCATCCATCATTATCCCTTACATATTGCTCCTTTAGTGTTAATTCCCACAAAAACATTCCGTTATTATTTTCCGGAATACCTCATGCTTTCTATTTTCCAAAAAACCCTAACAAACAAAAATCATACCTTTTCCAATCCTACTTCAAACTCCTGTTACTCTAGAATGAAGATTTTCCGCGCTCTTAACCCCTACCTTCCAACTTTTCGTAAAATACATAAAACGGGCATCCCTTGGCATAAATATTAAGTAACCTGAACTTTGTACGAGCAAAACATGTCATAAGTTAAAACGACTCTTTGGAACCCGCAACGCTGGTTCTTCTTTATACGAAAATCTACCAACTAATCCTGGGACCTCACAACAAAAATAATTAAGGGGGAATGGAAAACCTCGACGAACTCTGAGTTGACGGTGCTGCCGCATGACGGCAAACTGTGGATATAAGCGTGACGCGTGCACGGTGTTGCCGGGCTGCGCCGTTGCCGTTCATGCTACTATAGTATGACGTCATCGAGTAGTCGTCCTCAGTAGCGTTGAGCAGTGTAATGTAGCGCGCCGGGCCCCCATAAGTATTTACATCACGAGATAAAGAAAATAACGATAAAGCAGTAAAAGATGCCTAAATTTCATTTATTCGATTATTATCTCACAAGGAGAGTCTCCAAAAATCGAGTTTATGTAATTCTTTTTATACTTATTTTACGTGAAGCTGAGAACTCGAATAGCAGTTTGCCAAAGCAATTCGATTCCATATACAATAATTCTCAAGAAAATTGACTTAGAAATTTTGTACACCAAATTATTATATATATTATTAATGGAAGAATAATTACTGCTGGATATTATTTTTTTTCGCCTACTGTACACTTTTCTGGACACCCTGGATATCCACGTCCGACACCTAGATACAGGAAACTATGAAGAGGAACATCTGAATATCCTATATCTCTAAAAACTGTCACCTAAAATACGAGGAACTATGTCTAAGCACACGCATCCATACACCCATACACGCACGCGCTCCACATGAAAGCCTTAATAATGCTATACCATTGTGAAAGCAGCCTTATATTAACTAGAAATTCGGCGTGAACGGTAGCTTCACGTACTTAATGTATTTGATTCTGTTGTGTATTTGTAAATTACCAACATCATCCAGAGTACAAATGGATAAAGCAGACAAAGACGTGTGAAGACAACGACGACGATGAGGACGACGACGACGACGACGGAACTGAAATGAAATCATCTCGCTCGCCATCTCAATACGCCCTGATCAAGCACTATTTTCCGAATGCAATGCGACATAGATTGGTTAAAGGATTAATTTCAAGGCATCCGTACTTGTCTTTAAAAAAACCTGAACCTACTTCTGCCGCTCGTGTCATAGATTTTAACAGAGTATCGGTGGGTAATGTTTTTTGACGTGCTAAAAACATCCTCATAATCCACGTCATATGTCTGAACTAGTTTGAACAAATTGTTATTTTCTTATCTGCGGTAAAGAGCACGCCCATCTTGCTGTTACCGAGTAGAAATATGCAACGCACAAAAAACCCTGAATCTTGTTAACTATACGCTCGCATCAATGATGTAATTTTACTGTATTTCTCAATCCGCTGCAATAGATAAGAAGACCAGCCGCGGTCACGGAATATTTTCTAGGATCAATCGATGCAGATTTAAATTCTTTACACCGTTGCTTAAATAATTAATTGGTATAGTTGTTTCATGTTTATTGCGTAGTTATAGCATTTGATCAAAATAAACTTAAGTAAAATTAAGACGATCAAGTCGGCGGTTACTAGAAAATTAAGAATTGTATAATCAATCAGGAGATGAAATGATCAACCCATAACTAAAGTGTACCTCATAAATTTATATATTAATACACTAATTTTATGTACATAGCATATCTCGATATAAATGTGTAAACGAAGTGTTACAGATTCAGTACTACCTTTATAAGAGAATTCGATGTAATCGAATTACGACTTCGTTCCGATTGGCTGATATTTATAGTTTCCCCCACTTAAAATCTGTGCATCAGGCGCACCTAACTTTGGTGTCGACCTCTCGTTAAAAATTAATAAACCATTGCGTGACATAATAAGTACATATTTCGTTTGTAACGAGGAGCAGTAATGTTCATGAACACCGCTTCTACATGCACAATTCTTGAACATGGCGCGCAGTAGAGGAGGAATGCTCGAGGGATGAATTTCTTACACTCCTGTTCCTCAAACTCCCGTAATATTCGCTTATAACAATATAATAGTACTGTATTCTAAATCTTTTTAACAACTCGAATCTAATCAGAATGTCTCTGAAAAATTCGAATTTTTAGTTAAAATACGTAAGGTGGCGTTAGATCTAGTAAAGTGATAAGACGAATTTCCAACCATGTGAGATTTTCGACTCATATTACTCAAAAACCACACATTACGAAATATGACAAAATCGAATTCGCTTTAATTCGCTTTAAAAATATCTATCAACCCTGTTCAATTCTGAATCTCTTGGAAACCTTCTCTTGATTTGACAGTGTTACTCTGGAACCTACTAACATTTCACTGAGTATCATTCATCTGAACTAGTTGAAAACCCCATCAAAGGATAGTGGGATAACTCGAAAATGTCCAAGCACGTTTGAGTCCGTGCTTCACCCGCGCCGCCCGCACTCGAATCGTTAACGCGGTCACATATTATGAATTTTATTTTAAAAAATATTCAATGGTCCACGTTCAAATTTTCAGACAATAATCTCTGTATTATAATAACAAATCACAGAAAAAATTATTCATTTTAAAGATGTCCCTTTTGAAATAATACAAATTGTTTAAAAAATTGTTACATGAAAATTATTAAACGACCGAATTTTCGACCGTTCAACCGTGGACGTTAAAGTGAACCCCATTGCACATTTTTCCCTGCAGTGTTAGTCAAAAAGTGGACGATGCACGATACATTTAAAGAAGAACCGGTTTTTGGGAGTCAATCAATTAAAATATCGATATTTCGAAAATTCTTCATATCTTTTTCATATCATATCAAAAACAAGCGAAACAATTTTCAGAAAAATTAAAAATTTAGTTTTAAATCTGACGTGGAATGACCCATATACATGGCATATAATATTATTCTTATAGCCTCACATGATGTTCGCATTTGTGAGGAATTTTGTATACAAAATTTTGCGCATAAACAGACACACATACGTGCAAACATATGTACCTTTTTGCAAAGGTGAATCCATAAAACTTTTTTGTATGTTCCATGTGGTCGTGCCTAAAAGTTTATTCTATAGCGAATAATTTCTTAGATACCTCTTGCAAGAGGAACGATTTTCTCGAATTCATATGGCCGTTTCAGCATTGGACATTTATTGCCACAACCGAATCTCTTGATAAAAAATAGGAAGTCTCTTGAAAAAATAGGCAGTTTTCCCCGCACGATGTATAGAAAAAACATTAATTGTCTTACGCAGTTCATGATTTTACAGCGAATGAATAACTTTTCGTAGGATACATTTTAAAACATACGATGGAGTGGAACATCCGCTTAAAGCTGTATCGACTTTCAATTTATGAATGGGAAAGTACTAAAGGGAATATATGCCGAACCTTTTTACATATTCAAAACGTGGCCCAATTTTATAACCTCGTTTTATTAGTACAGTCCCTTTGCACTAACTTTATCGATGCGCATACTGTCATGCTTCTTTCTATACCGCTCGACTGTTATATAAATATCTTGATTAGGCTAGCCCAGTGTGAACTATAAACTGAGAGTAAATTTTCAACTGCTAAACGAAGCGAAGAATCTAGTAATTATTACCCCTTTTGTTATATTGGTAGTAGCATATCTCACTGAGAATATAGTGGCATGGTGTCGTACATGTCCATACATCTCTATGACATACTATGTTTCATCGTATGCCTGCTTGATAACATAAATGAATTATCATCCATCGATTTTAAAATCGTAATATAAATTCTTCAATACTTATTACGAAATATAATCGGTAGTATGTCAAGGAGTAATTCGCCAATTTCTAATAACCGACATTGGTTCGAACCTGCCTAACTCACACAAAATGTAGAAACATCTCGTGTGAATTTAAGGTTACAAAACAAATATTGAGAATTATCATTTCTACCTGAAGCAACATTTACAATTGTGCCTTTAGCGCATCCCGATCATCGCATGTTCAAATCCTGCTCAAGACAACACAGATAACAAAAATATAAACCTATTTTTTAAATGTTGTTTTAATTATACAATTTTACCTTTATGTCAATTAGATATTTCATAATTCAATTGCCGTGTATCTTGTCTCCCGTGACTTTGTTGTACTTGTATCGGGTTGACCAACGCGATAGCTTTCGTTTTCACAAGCTTCTTGCTGGAGTCGTAAATTCCAGGTGTACTTTAA
This sequence comes from Trachelus iudaicus, assembly GCA_030142595.1. Classification (NCBI taxonomy): domain Eukaryota; kingdom Metazoa; phylum Arthropoda; class Insecta; order Hymenoptera; family Cephidae; genus Trachelus; species Trachelus iudaicus. The sequence continues at coordinate 20,900 of JARQTH010000647.1, forward strand.
TGAGTACGTCGATCTGTTGTCCGGAAACTATCACTAACGGCTCGTAATCCGAGAGTAATGAAAGGTCAGTGAGAGGAAAAAGGGATTTACACATTTAACAGCTTACTGTGCGTAGATATAATAATTTGATAAAATATATTGAATGTTGTACAGAAAGGATTAACAGATGATAACAAAAAAAAATGTGGATCGTGTGGATAGTGTATAAAGTTTTAAATCAGGGATCGAGCAGAGTTCTTGTCGGTGTCGCGTTTAGAAGTTAACTGATTTTCCTGGTATGATAGTATAATATTTTGTGATGCTCTATTCTCTTGAGAAGCGAGGGCAAAAATTAGGTGGTCTGTAAAGCAGACTCCAAGACACTAGGATCCTTTTCTCAAGTGATCTGCATTCTTTAAAGAGAAAATTAAGAAATCAATTGCTGTCTGTCTCATGTTGCACATGTGGTATATCATGAGTCTTAAAGACCTGGCCGATGCTCTCAGTCAAAAGGGTTTCTATTTCTAGTTTTGTGACGTGATAAAGTCACAAATCATTAAAATTAAAACGATGAAGTATAAGAACAAATATTGCCTATAGAAAAATGAAAATACCTTGAGGTTATAAATGATGGAAAAGAAACTCGATATGACTCTGATACCAAACGCCCCCAAATAATAGCGCGCTGGTCACTTGTATGTATCGCGTTTGACATAGGCCACAGTCAACAACGCTTACTGTCACGAGAATAGCAAGTAGCTAATGTTAACACGGCACTTGACTCTTAAGGGCCAAACTATTTTTAGGTAGTAGGGAGAAACTGCCTCAAAACCATTTAATACTAGAAAATAATAATTTAAATGCGCCATTTTTGGAACGGTGTGACTATCCAGGTTTAAATTTCTGTTGTCTATTGGATGTCGAACAGTAAAAAAGTTAGTGTAAATCGTATGTCTTAAGACTGGAAACCTTGTACATTTTTATGCTAATTTGGAACATCGTCTTTTTCATAATAATTCATAATAATTGGCAGAGAAGAAAATTTATATTTTTTCTTTATTCAATCACTCAAGCATTACAGTTTCTCTGCAAATTGTTCAATTGTAATATTTATATAATAAAATAAATTTGTGTTTCGTAAATATATAATCATTCCTTTCGGAATATAATTATATTTTATATATAAAACTGTTTAAATTTGGCTTTAGGCTATTTTGGAGATCATTTCATTTACGTATTGGCTATTTTGAGGAAAATGTGGCTGTTTTGAGAGCCATAAAGCTCTAAAAATTGGGCTGTCAAAACCAAATTTGTTTAAATTTTTTCAATGTTTGGCACCCGGGCTTCGATGGGTTTCGAAAATCTTTTGTTAGGTTAGGATAGGGTAGAATTCCAATGCTGTGATGTCTCAAGATAGTAGTTTTTTTTTAAACGCATCAACTCGCAATTGTGAACGCCCCTTTATGTTTTCTGTCTTCAAGTTATAGGTATACAATAAAGCCTTATATCTACTTTGTATTGTGACGCTATTATTTACAGGACAGGGCAAATAGGTAACGCATTAAGATCTATCGCCACAAATATACGAATTCCCGCAAGAGCAATAGCAAGAACGATAGCTCGTGAAAGACCTGGGCGCCAAGTATCCTCTTGGAATACCGATTTTACAAATCTCTCGCGACAAATCGATCGACAACGCATTGGATCAGCCTGTTTACACTGAAACAGCAAGGTGGAGGGGCGGGTATCTTTGACCAGGAGATAACGAAATCGGGAAAAGTAACAAGAGGGAATTTCAACCAAATATAATAAAGCCCTCTTTATTAGGACATAATTAAACCAATAAAACTATAAGGGTGGACCGCTCGGTAGTTAAGTCCCCTATGGCAGAAAATACTCAAATTCGTGAGAACAAAAATCGTATGACAGTAAAGACAATACTAATAACGGAATCGATATCCCGAATAGCATGAAAGTATATGGTAGATCACAATCAATGGTACATACTCATCGAATAATAATAGTACGGTAAGGTACGTCTCGACACGCAGGCTCAGTAGCCACACTCCAGGATCCAGAATATAATTCTCTTAGTTAGAACTCGCCACAAGTAATCTGATTGTCACAAGTATTAGATATAATAGGCAAGAGATACGATGACCACGGAATTTTTCCAAATACGAAAATAGCGTCGAATCAGAAAGATTCGATAGCGATACCAGGCAGCACTAATGCCAGGAAAATTCCACGCGGATTGAACCTCAGAACTCACCGGTAACAATCCAATTTTTCCAAGACGTCTAGTCACCACCACGGAAAGCCAGCAAGAGAGCGATCTATCAGTTCGGCGTTCGGCCGGTGGTGAAATCCCCACCCTTAATCTAACGCATTAGACCCTTTTCCAAACTTATTCACGCGCCAAGATCTAAACTTGATTATGAGTTCCTTTACATTTCGATAGAGCGATACTCAAGTTATCTTTTCAACTGATAATTGATATTACATTATTAATACTATAATAAAGGAGAGCGATTATCACCAATCAGGTTTCTTGACTCTGCCTCAGGATGCGGATACCGTTACTCCATCGAGGTGCATGTTTCCCCATCTACGGGGCCGGTTCTTGACAATAACTAGTTCTTCCCGGGCTCGCAATACTTACGGCAGCCGCCTGGTTGGCCCTTCAGTAGGGTCCACGAGATCAGCCCCCTCGTCGCCTTGGGTACAGGTGTGCAAAGATGCGTCCTCCACTTGTCGCAGTCATCTCGTGATTCCTGGCTCCTCGAGTGGTTCTAGTTGCTACCGCAGATGTTCTTCGATTCCTCAAAAGGATCACGTAGATTTCCTCCCGTCATCCACTGTTTATGCTCGAGGTTCGAGAAGCGTTTTTGTGTGATTTGATGATTTACCTTAATTATTGTATCTATAACTTTTCCTAGGCTACGCATGTTCATCTAGGACCAGTGACAATCATGATAGTCTTTGGCCCTTATCTAACTTAGTTACGACGGAGTGTTAGTGGGTAAAATGGACCGGGGAGAGAAGGGACGTTGCGTCGGAAGTAACAGTGCCATTAGTGCAGTGTTGATTTTGTACCAATTCAAAGGAGTTTTTACTTTGAAGCTGGTTAATTTTACTACCACATCGTAGTAAGTTTTACTTGATGATTTTTACTATGCTCTGTAAGGAAAAATTGTTAAGCTGCGGATTAGGACTACAAACCTTACCCTTACGTCTTAGTGTTATTAGATCCATGGGTAATTGTTACCGCGTAAAGAAAAAACAATTTTTCCGACTTTCTAAACCAAACAGGACCTTTAATGTCCACTCAGATGACATTTCGTGGGTTTGTCTAATTAAAATGTCAAAAACAAATTGATCCTTCTTTTTAATACATAACGATGGAATATTCACCATAGTGCATGTATCAAATAACGTGAGTAGTATTAATGAAGAGTAATTAGGGCTGGGCTTATCCGGAAACAACCCAGGGCCATTTGTTATCTTAAGTTAGTCATTTTATGTGCTTCGGATGTACGTCGGTTCGCGATATAAAGCCGAGATGATGAAGTTTGATGCTCGGTTTCATCCTTATAGGGATCCTATCCGATTGCATGACAGTTAAATAAGATTAATTATGGTTTCGATTAAAGCTGTCTCCGCGACTCTTTCTTCCCTTTAATAACCCTGAAAAAGTTATCTGCTTACACTTCCTTAATCTGCAGCCAAACACTTTATAATCGTGGATTTAACAAATTGTGAACGTAGAAAATGTTAGACGATCTTTTTAACAATAAATTGTTACATTTTCTGAAGTAGTACGTAGCATAAGGAACCACATTCTACATAAGAAAATTATTCAGTAATATCTAGATTAAAGTTATAACTTACTACATGCATTGTTTCAACGTGTTAATAAAATATTAGCGTCAGTACTCAGATAGGATGATCAAATGAGCTAAGCTTGATCCAAACTTGGGCCAATTCTAACGATGCTTGGGTAAGGTTTGGGATCCATAGTTGCTGCAATCCTGGGGGAACCCTTAGATGATATCCTCGGACCAAGATTGGCAGAAAAGTCTGGATCAAGCGTGACAGATAAAACAAAAATTTCGACCAAAATATCGTTTTTTGGAATATTTTCACCAATTTACTTGCATTTACGCTGAATCTACAGGCTTAGTTGATCAAATGGCACGGATTAAATCCTAGAATCATTAACTCTGCGAAATCAAATTTTTAACGTTTGAGATGGGATCCGATCTTGGTACCTTGAAGTTTATAAAATGCGACCATACTTATTCAGCTATTAAGGTTCATGATCAGGTTCTCCGCGCCAGTTGAGGAAAGAGGATAGATTCTAGTGCTTCTGTATTGCGTTGATATCACCCGGGAAAGGGCTACCTTCGGAAGACCGAAGTAGTACCTACATAGAAGGTGACCGGTGGAAGGTGACATGATAATGACTAGTTTGGATGAGTCAGGCGAACTAGGAGCTTTTGAGCTGGACACAGACGGATTCAACCCTTTGACCGAGATGGTAGTGCGTCACTGTCAGGTCCGAACAGTTTGGAGAGAATTCCCTTTAGGCACCGGGGATCCTCCTTGGTAGACAGGCGTACGTATCCGTTCAGATCAGTGGTCCAGTCGAGTAGTGGTCGGAGTACAGGTGGAGCAGACGTCTCGAGAGTGGGGGGGGGGGGTGGGGGGGGGGCTCTGGTGATACGAGCTGGCGTACAACAGCGTGACGTCATTACTATTAACGTATTGGTATGACATGTTAATGTTGCCAATTGCGATACTGTGTAATAATTATAAAATATCGGATGATGTGTTATCGTTGTTGATCTAAAACAATTGATATTATACATTTTCAAAGATTGTATACAGGGTGTCCCATTTGAAACAGTACGGTTGATTATCTGTTAAAGGAAGAGCGGGATAACAAAATATTTCAGACG